>JABMCL010002065.1:697500-765000 GCA_018857735.1 Alviniconcha marisindica | reverse complement strand
TACAACGTGCACTGCCGGCTGCGTTAGTGAACAAAGAGCTGCGTTCAGCAATACTCCCATCACCATGACAACACAGCCATCAATGCCCTTGATATTTCACTACCTCTACGCACCAGTGAAAACATCCAACAGGATTTCCATCACCACTTCCGAACAACGGGCGATGCCAATTAAGCAACGTTCTTTTAATCCCCGATGAACAGCGCGCATTGTTCAACAACATTCCCTTCACGTCTGATGGCCAGTGAACGGCGTAGCGTTATGTTGCACCGTTAAATTAACAGGACGCTGTTTGCGCCATGGCCATACCGGGTGACACCATCTGCTGTGGCTCTGCCCGCTTCAGTATACGGGACGTCACTGTAGAGCCGGTGCTCTTCTTATACATGTTCGCAGCCAACGTGGTCTTCCCCGCCCTTCAGGCTCTCACTTACCACAAGGTCTGCATCCAGCGATTCAACGCATCCTTTTGTCAGCGCCTGAGAAACGTGACGTTCCAGCTGGAGCACAGCGCTGACAACGACTACGTTCAGTCCGAAACCTCGCACTGGATCCTGCTGGGCAATGTGGCCATGACCCTGCCGGCCTGCCTCACCGTCGTCTTCCTGGGGTCGTTCGGCGACAGGGTGGGCCGCAAGTTCCCCCTGCTCCTGCCTCTGCTTGGCGCCATCGCCGAGGCTGCGGCCAGTCTCCTCAACGCCCTCTTCCCCGCGGCGCCGCTGTGCCTGCTGCTGGTGGGCCCTTTGCTGAACGGCCTGTGCGGCGGCATCATCGCCTGCTTCATGGCCGTCCTCAGCTACGTCAGCCACATCGCGCAGCCGCAGTCCAAGACCATGCGCATTGGCGTTGTGGAGAGCATGATGTTCATGGCGGGGACCCTGGGGGTGTTCATTTCGGGAGCCGTGCTGGACCGAACCAGCTTCGCCTTCGTGTTTGGCTTCAGCGCGGGCTTGCAGTGTCTGGCGCTGCTGTACGTGCTGCTGTGGCTGCCGGACATCAAGCCCGCACAGCCGGGGGCCGCCGTCGTCCGGTGGGGCCGCTGGGCCTGTGACTCCCTCACGGACATGGGCCACTTCCTCAAGCGACCCCGGGGCCCGCGCGTCCGTCTGAACGTCTTGCTGCTCATCGTCACCATCGACGTGGTCCTTCTCTGCACTATCGGTATGTTCATGATCTGATCCTTCTCTGCACTATTGGTATGTTCATGATCTGATCCTTCTCTGCACTATTGGTATGTTCATGGTCTGATCCTTCTGTGCACTATTGGTATGTTCATGATCTGATCCTTCTGTGCACTGTTGGTATGTTTATGATCTGATCCTTCTGTGTACTGTTGGTATATTCATGATCTGATCCTTCTCTGCACTATTGGTATGTTCTTGATCTGATCCTTCTCTGAACTATTGATATGTTCATAATCTGATCCTCCTCTGCACTACTGATATGTTCATCATCTGATCCTTCTCTGTACTATTGATATGTTCATGATCTAATCCTTCTCTATGTACTATTGGTATGGTTATGATCTGATCCTTCTCTATGTACTGTTGGTATGGTCATGATCTGATCCTTCTCTGTGTACTTATGGTATGGTCATGAAAATTCATCTCTTTGAAAAGAACAATTCTTTACACGTGTTCCGCTTAGTCTGAATAGTGGGGAGTGGAGGGGGCGTGTTATGGGTGCTGATCTTTTGTGAGTGCAGCCAATATATTTTAGACCGACAGCTGTCAATAGACCCGCCCCAGGGGGAAGGGGGGGGGGGAGGTATTGTTTCCGGTCTTTCTGAGAGTGCAGACAGGGTTAACCTTCTCTTCTCTGGTTATTGCTTGAGTGGGTTGCCATTAACGGCAAATTACAGGTGTCGGCATCGATCTTTACAGGAGAACTGGACATACTCCTCCTCTACCTTCGTCTGGAACCGCTGGCGTGGTCACAGACACTCTTCGGCTATTTCAAGGGAGTGGAGAACCTTCTGCAGGGGTTGATGTTGATTCTGGTGCTACCGTTCCTGAAACGAAAGCTGAGAGTGTGCGACACCTTCCTAGTGATGGGCGGGATCCTGTCCAAAGCGGTTGGCTTGGCCGTCATGGGCTTGGCCAACACAACCTGGCTGGTGTTTGCAGGTGAGTCTTTTCAGAACTGGTCACTGGGGTTGGGATTTTGCCGTTTAGAGCTGGGCGGCATTTGTGGATGAGTGTGTCCATAACTACTGGCGTTTGAGTGTCCCCAGATCTCGGTAGTCTTTGTTAATGAACGTGTCTGAAAGGTTTACTCAGGTTGGGATTTTGCCGTTATAATCTGGGTGGCATTTGTTCGCGAGTATGTCCATAATCCATGGGAGTTTGGCATCCAGTGTGTCCATAACTATTGGACATTTGCCTTTCAGATCTGCGTGCCTGTTGTTGGGAGTGTGCTCATAAAAAAATCATTAAAAAAGTTCGATTTTTACCATTCACATCTGTGCGGTGCTTGTCGGTAAGTGTGTCCTTACTTGCTGGGATTTGCCTACAAATCTGGGTAGTGATGGTTCAGAATGTTTCGTGGCATGTTGGCTGTCGCGCTGGGCTCGGTTCCATGGACGTGCTTAATGCCCTGAAACTTTGCTTAGCGTTAAGGCTGCAGGGGGGGAAACACACACACACACACACCACACCAGCACGCACGCACGCACGCACGCACGCACGCACGCACGCACGCACGCACGCACGCAGCACACACACACACACACACGCACAGCACACACACACACACACACACACACACACACGCACACACACACACACACAAACCACACGCGATCGGATTGCACGGGAGTGCTTACCGGCACATCTTGCTTACATCTGAGCGTAACTTTATGTCTGCCCCCACCAGGTGTAAGTGCTTGCTTAGCCAAGGAAAGTGAACATCAAATAGAATTAAAATGGCGAATCGTGTATTGTATACATCTGTGAGACTACATGCTGCAGCAAACGAGGCTATCATTTGGGAATTTTGCCATCCATATTTGCCAGCCGTTTGTTGCTGAGTGTGTCCTTAAATGATGACTCTGACTCGGGTTTTGCCGTTCAAATCTGGGTGGTATTTGTGAGTGTGCCCATACTTATTGACTCGGATTGGAAGTTTGCCACTCAGTGTGTTGACGCGTGTAACTGGTAGGGTTGACTGTTTCGGATGTGTGTGTGCCCTCCAGACTCTGAAATAAAGTACTGTGTGTTTTATGTGTACTTATGTTCGTGTATTATTATACTGTGTTATTTTACTTGTGTCTTTTATGCAGTCGTAAGGCAAATTTCTATGTTATTCATAGACAATAAAGATTCTGTATGCAAACAAGTGTGATGCTTGTTGGCGAGTGTGTCCACAATTTGGGGGACGGTTGCTGCGTCAAGAGTCCCACGTGAGGGTAATGTTCAGCTGCAGTAATCTTCCTTTCATCACAGACTCCATTATAGTATCCCTCAAGCTGCAGTAATCTTCCTTTCATCACAGACTCCATTATAGTATCCCTCAAGCTGCAGTAATCTTCCTTTCATCACAGACTCCATTATAGTATCCCTCAAGCTGCAGTAATCTTCCTTTCATCACAGACTCCATTATAGTATCCCTCAAGCTGCAGTAATCTTCCTTTCATCACAGACTCCATTATAGTATCCCTCAAGCTGCAGTAATCTTCCTTTCATCACAGACTCCATTATAGTATCCCTCAAGCTGCAGTAATCTTCCTTTCATCACAGACTCCATTATAGTATCCCTCAAGTTGCAGTGCGGCTTCTGGAGTGGCGGGCATCACCGTACTTGTATGTTTGAAAGTATTGCAGGTGTCGGGAAACGGCTGCACACGCTACCTGCTTACCCATCTTTGGGTAAACCTCAGGTTTTAGCTGAGGAAGTCGAGCAAACAACAAACGTATTACCATTATTGTCATTATGTCTCCTTCCAGCTGGTGTGGTGAGCATGGCGCAAGGTTTGCCATCGGTAGGTCTGCGGTCCATGATGTCCAGTCTGGTGGAGCAGGAAGAACAGGGTCAGTGACCGTCTCTCGACCAGGGCGAGTGACGTCTTTTGCGTAGAATAGCTGTGCCACAGGTCGTCTGGGTGGCGAAGACAATGTTTGTATGTACATGGGTGTTGTGTAGACAGTGTTTGTATGTATATGTGTTCCGTGTAGACTGTATTTTTAACATTTTTGGGTCGTTGATGTATGTACATGGGTGTTGTGTAGACAGTGTTTGTATGTATATGTGTGCTGTGTAGACTGTATGTACGTGTGCGCTGTGTAGACAGTGTATATACATGTGTGCTGTGTAGACAGTGTATATACATGTGTGCTGTGCAGACGGTGTTTGCATGTACATATGTGCTGTGTAGACAGTGTTTGTATACATGTGTGCAGTGTAGACAGTGTTTGTATACATGTGTGCTGTGTAGACAGTGTTTGAATACATGTGTGCTGTGTAGACAGTGTTTGTATGTACGTGTGTGCTGTGTAAACAATGTTCGTGTGTACACGTGTGCTGTGTAGACAAGTATACATGTGTGCTGTGTGTACATTGTTTGTATATACATGTGTGCTGTGTAGACAGTGTTTATATACGTATGTGCTGTTTAGACTGTTTGTATATACGTGTGCTGTGTAGACAAGTATACATGTGTGCTGTGCAAACAGTGTTTGTGTACAAACATTGTGTGTGTTGTTAAGACAATGTTTGTATGCAGGTGCGCTGTGATCTTTTCATGTAAATGCGCTGTGTAGACAATGTTTGAATGCAAGTGCGCTAAATGTTTATATGTCGTGCCCATTGTATCCAGATTTCACACTGGATCCAGTGTGCGTCATTTCTTGTCCACTAGAGCGGATGTGCAACACATCTTGCTCAGTGGAGCAAGCAAGCAATTGAGAATCGCTCTGGATCCACTGAGCAAGACCTTGCGGTTGTGCTTTGGACCCACTGCGCAAAAAAAGTGAGCAGTACTAAATTTAGCGAGAATGTTGCAGACGGAAACCTGAAATAAAGGTCTGTTAGCCACAGTTGAGAGAGAGAGAGAGAGAGACAGAGAGAGAGAGAGGCAGGCAGACAGACAGACAGACAGAGACAGAGAGAGAACTCGAACTCGAAAATTTTATTTTACAAGGATTGTAGTTTAGGTTCAGTCAAAAACCTGTCTAACAACTAGTCCTTGCTAAGCTACTTGATAAACAGATATCAAATTACAGGCATTACTTATATACATAATATAGGCATGACTGAGTGAGTGAAACATTAAACATGAGAATTTCCACACAAAACATAGCGTGCTTACAGCGCCAGATGAACACATGCCATACATCAGAGAGAGAGACAGAGAGAGTTTTTATAAATTAATGAAGCTATGTTTGATCCAAACACACAAAAGGTTAAAAATAACGCTGATTACAATAGGATGACGCAAAACATGCAAACATTTTCATGATGAACCCCTGAGTGTTAGAGGCAAATTGTTCCAAACAGATGGGCCAGCGTAAAAAACGATCTTTCACCAAATGTTTTTGTGTTCACACGAGGGGCGACAAAGGTTCGTGTGTCGGATGCGGATCGTAATTGTCTTGCTGGAGTATAAGGTTGAAAGAGATCGGACAGATAATGAGAGGCTGTTTCAGAGATGGAACTAAAGCAGTAAACGAAAGCAAACGATTGACAGGTAAACGATGATAACTGACAAATAAAAATTGACTACTTGTCCTGTTTCGGGTTTTGGTGCTGGAGTGAATGAAAAAAGAGAATTGTCAACTTATCATCATTCAGCACTGAAAACCGAAACAGATAAGTAGACAATTTTCATTCATCGTCGTTACGTGCCACTCTGCCGCTTGAAAGGGGATTTACCCCGAAAGATGGCGCTTGTTTTGTCTTGCCCTGTCAAAATCAGCGTTCCTTTGAACTTCTCCTGTGTTTGGATCTTGTTTCAGAACGTCAGCAATCAGCTTTGCTACAGGCTGGGATGATTTAGTTTTGGTTATTTGTTTGTTTCGTTTGTTTGTTATTATATTGCTTTTATGTGATTTTTGTGTGCGAGTTGACACTGTAATTTCCGGTAATGTGACGAGTAACGTATTCTGTATTCTGTACATTGTTTCAACAAGCATACGGAACAGCTGAGGACGTACGTCATGGATATCTACCGTCCAAATTCAGCCTGAACCAGTTTGACCTTTGTGACCACGTGTGATGTCACAGGAGGACATCCCAGACGAAAACGCCAACACGTTTTGCCAGTTAGGCTGCCTCACTCCTGGACATAGTTATGCCAAAAGCGACTGCAACGGGAGGACTGTTATGACTGTATGCTTGTGACAGGTGGAAGGTTAATGACTGTACATGTGACAGGTGGACTGTTGATGAATGTGTACCTGTGACAGGTGGACTGTTGATGAATGTGTATCTGTGACAGGTGGACTGTTGATGAATGTGTACCTGTGACAGGAGGACTGTTGATGAATGTGTACCTGTGACAGGAGGACTGTTGATGAATGTGTACCTGTGACAGGTGGACTGTTGATGAATGTGTACCTGTGACAGGTGGACTGTTGATGAATGTGTACCTGTGACAGGTGGACTGTTGATGAATGTGTACCTGTGACAGGTGGACTGTTGATGAACGTGTATATGAATATACCTTGACAGGTCGATTGTTCAGCCTGGTGGCAGCATCAGAGAGTCTGGTTGCAGTGCTGGCTGCTCTTCTCTTCAACACCATCTATCCAGAGACACTGCATTTCTTCCCAGGGTTCTCCTTCATCATGGCTGCCTCCATCTCCTTCCTGGCTTTCTTCATTGTGGTGTAAGTTGTTAATAATAATAATAATAATAATAATAATAATAATAATGGATAGCTTTTATGCAGCGCAAATCCTTTTGCAGAACAAAAACTCCATGCGCTAGCACACACCATTCAGGCAGTTAGTAAAAATTAACTGATACAAGAAGAAAGAAAGCCGGGAAGGTGCCTTCACAACTGGAACTGGCGTGACTTCGTGTCGCAACCGGCAACGGAACAATCCAACAACCACAAGCCACCCATGCGCAATGCCAGAATATTATTTTGTTTCTTTCTTTCTTTGTTTGATTAACTCTTTGTGTGTGTGTGTGTGCGTGCGTGCGTGCGTGAGTGCGTGCGTGCGTGCGTGCGTGCGTGTGCGTGTGTGCGAGGAAGAGTGAGGGACAGAGTGAACTGTGTGACGCATTATTCAGTTAGGTTGTGTCCTGTTGTGATGTTCCATGTATAGCACTTTGAACCTCACAAATGTATCATACAGGGATTCAACGCATTATGCATTTTTTATTATTATTAGACATATACGAGAATAATTAACCTGAGGTTTGTTCATCTTGAGGGAATTCTTTGTGATGTAAAGGCTCTCCAATTACTAAACTAACTACTCATTCTTTGATTTCTTCTTCTTTTTTCTTGTTAGACACAGTCGTTTAGTTTTAATTCGCATGACAGTCCTTTTATTTCTGATCCAGTTGACATTGATTATGGTGCTCCTAAGTACACGGGGCCTCACAGGACAGGTGGAGTCAAGCCCCACTGGCCTGTAAGACAGGTGGAGACAAGCCCTACTGGTGTAGGACAGGTGGAGACAAGCCCTACTGGTGTAGGACAGGTGGAGACAAGCCCTACTGGTGTAGGACAAGTAGAGTAAAGCCCCACTGGCCTGTAGGACAGGTGGAGACAAGCCCTACTGGTGTAGGACAAGTAGAGTAAAGCCCCACTGGCCTGTAGGACAGGTGGAGACAAGCCCTACTGGTGTAGGACAAGTAGAGTAAAGCCCCTACTGGCCTGTAGGACAGGTGGAGACAAGCCCTACTGGTGTAGGACAAGTAGAGTAAAGCCCCACTGGCCTGTAGGACAGGTGGAGACAAGCCCTACTGGTGTAGGACAAGTAGAGTAAAGCCCCACTGGCCTGTAAGACAGGTGGAGACAAGCCCTACTGGTGTAGGACAAGTAGAGTAAAGCCCCACTGGCCTGTAAGACAGGTGGAGACAAGCCCTACTGGTGTAGGACAACTAGAGTAAAGCCCCACTGGCCTGTAGGACAGATGGGGTAAAGCCCCACTGACGTAGGACAGGTGGAGTAAAGCCCCATTGGCCTGTAGGACAGGTGGAGTAAAGCCCACTGATGTAGGACAGGTGGAGTAAAGCCCACTGATGTAGGACAGGTGGAGTAAAGCCCACTGATGTAGGACAGGTGGAGTAAACCCCCACTGATGTAGGACAGGTGGAGTAAAGCCCCACTGATGTAGGACAGGTGGAGTAAAGCCCCACTGATGTAGGACAGGTGGAGTAAAGCCCACTGATGTAGGACAGGTGGAGTAAAGCCCCACTGGCCTGTAGGACAAGTGGAGTAAAGCCCCATTGGCCTGTAGGACAAGTGGAGTAAAGCCCCACTGATGTAGGACAGGTGGAGTAAAGCGGTCATCGCTGACGCCGCGGTTTGACGCCGCTGTTGTTGGTTGCAGCTACCTCCACCGGACAGGACCAGGTCAGCTGGGCGCCACTCCGCCCTACAGGACCATGGCCGAGGACACGGAGGAACCCGACACGGGGAAACCCGACACGGAGAAACCCGACACGGGGAAACCCGACACGGGGAAACCCGACACGGAGAAACCCGACACGGACGGCGGAGGTAGAGAGAGGGCCACCTTTCACATCGCCACACTGGCCAGTGAAGATCTCGTTGTTTACATCTAAATCATCGCCTACTATTGAAGGTCGCGTTGTCTACATCTAAATCATCGCCTACCAGTAAAGGTCGCGTTGTCTACATCTAAATCATCGCCTACCAGTAAAGGTCGCGTTGTCTACATCTAAATCATCGCCTACCAGTAAAGGTCGCGTTGTCTACATCTAAATCATCGCCTACTATTGAAGGTCGCGTTGTCTACATCTAAATCATCGCCTACTATTGAAGGTCGCGTTGTCTACATCTAAATCATCGCCTACTATTGAAGGTCGCGTTGTCTACATCTAAATCATCGCCTACCAGTAAAGGTCGCGTTGTCTACATCTAAATCATCGCCTACTATTGAAGGTCGCGTTGTCTACATCTAAATCATCGCCTACACTATCACGGTATTAGGTGCCTAGCGCCTTGAACTGGTATGCCACCTCGGTCCTGATGCAGCACAGTGCGGTAGAGACAAACCAGCCTGGACATTGTGCTGTGTACAGTGTGGTAGAGACAAACCAGCCTGGACATTGTGCTGTGTACAGTGCGGTAGAGACAAACCAGCCTGGACATTGTGCTGTGTACAGTGCGGTAGGGACAAGACAGCCTGGACATTGTGCTGTGTACAGTGTGGTAGAGACAAGACAGCCTGGACAAGGCAGCCTGGACAAGGCAGCCTGGACAGGGCGGTAGAGACAAACCAGCCTGGACATTGTGCTGTGTACAGTGTGGTAGAGACAAACCAGCCTGGACATTGTGCTGTGTACAGTGCGGTAGAGACAAACCAGCCTGGACATTGTGCTGTGTACAGTGCGGTAGGGACAAGACAGCCTGGACATTGTGCTGTGTACAGTGTGGTAGAGACAAGACAGCCTGGACAAGGCAGCCTGGACAAGGCAGCCTGGACAGTGCGGTAGAGACAAACCAGCCTGGACATTGTGCTGTGTACAGTGCGGTAGGGACAAGGCAGCCTGGATATTGTGTTGTGTACAGTGTGGTAGAGACAAACCAGCCTGGACATTGTGCTGTGTACAGTGTGGTAGGGACAAGGCAGCCTGGATATTGTGTTGTGTACAGTGTGGTAGAGACAAACCAGCCTGGACATTGTGCTGTGTACAGTGTGGTAGGGACAAGACAGCCTGGACATTGTGCTGTGTACAGTGCGGTAGGGACAAGGCAGCCTGGACATTGTGTTGTGTACAGTGTGGTAGAGACAAACCAGCCTGGACATTGTGCTGTGTACAGTGCGGTAGGGACAAGGCAGCCTGGACATTGTGTTGTGTACAGTGTGGTAGAGACAAACCAGCCTAGACATTGTGCTGTGTACAGTGTGGTAGAGACAAACCAGCCTGGACATTGTGCTGTGTAGTGTGGTAGAGACAAGACAGCCTGGACATTGTGCTGTGTACAGTGTGGTAGAGACAAACCAGGCTGGGCATTGTGCGGCACAACTCCATAGGTAAACTATGACTGATAATGGAATTTCCCGATCTAAAAATAAACGTGAGCAAATATGTATTTTTGGAGCCTACTGACGTCTCGTGCATGTGGAACTATACAGACGTCTGAAAAAAACCTATTCTCTGAATGACTTTGCACCATGTGTCTTTTTCTTCATTTGAATTACTCTCTCTCTCTCTCTCTCTCTCTCTCTCTCTCTCTCTCTCTCTCTCTCTCTCTCTCTCTCTCTCCCCCCTCCCCCCCCCACCCCATCCCCCTCCCAGCCCTTCAGCGCAATGAGCATTCAAATGAATGGAAATTTGCGCTATAAACTGGCCATCATCATCATTCATCATCATCATCATCACCACCATCATCACCACCATCACCATTATCATCACCATCATCACATCACCACCATCATCATCATCTTCAACTTATGGACCCTTCGGCAAACCGGGATCTACCCGCGTTTAAAAAACAAAAGCAACAAAACAAGCAAGAAGCAAACAAACAAAAATCAGTGACAACCATGAAAACCAAACTCATTTTTTTCAGAGACCCGAACGCAGAACTGAAAGCTTCTGGTGTTCGACCGTCCGTGACGTCAAAGACACTTTGGTGACGTCAGACTAAATTACTAGAAAGAACACAAAACGTAGGAGAGAGCGCATGAAAAAAAGTGTCTATGACGCTGACAATACTTTCAGCGCAATACAATTGTCTTTGAAATGAGACATTCAGTCCCTATACAGGGGGATGCAAGTTTGAGGGATATCCCTGAGGTGTGTGTGTGTGTGTGTGTGTGTGTGTGTGTGTGTGTGTGTGTGTGTGTGTGTGTGTGTACGCGCGCAATTGGATGTTCATTGAATCTTGTTGTCACTATGTATGTTTAAGGAATTTGTAAGCGCTTAGGGCCAGTACGGATCAGTACAATATTCGCAGATATTTACTGTGGATCATGTTCTTTTGCACCAGCATTCGAAGGGCTATTTTCTGTGTGCGTGTTGGAAGTGATCAGAAAGGCGTTTAGTGTAATGTTGCAGTGTATTTGTTTGTATAATTACACGATTTCATAGTCGACCCTTTTGTTGTTGTTGTTATCTTTGTTTTGTATTGTGCGCCTCGGGTTGACGTTAGATGTAAGCGCTTGATAAATACTCTTTTATATTACATTAGGTCAGCGGTCCAATGACCCCTTCCCATTCCAGATTTTCCTTTCGAGTCCCTCTTCGACATCTGTGTTGATTATGATGTGTCTTGATGCGTAACTCCAAATTTTCTTGAATAATTTGTGGTCTTCAGTGAGACACGGGGTGGCGTCGGTCCGTGCAAGTGTTCGTTTTCTCTTCAGTGGGACACGGGGTGGCGTCGGTCCGTGCAAGTGTTCGCTTTCTCTTCAGTGAGACACGGAGTGGCGTCGGTCCGTGCAAGTGTTCGTTTTCTCTTCAGCAGTGCCTCATCTGTCCGTAACGGTGGCAACGGGGCCATTTGTTGCGGCGTTTAGGCAGGATGCTTAAATATAGAAAGAAAAAAAGAAAAAGAAAAAGAAAAAAGAATAAAAAGAGAGAAAAAAAATGCGCTTAGGCCGACCGGATAGTCCTATTTGGGTTCTACACTTGCCGATGTTTTCAAAGTGGTTACCGATTAGAAGATAAACGCGATTAATATAAGGAAACTATTTGCTCCTTGTACTCCTCGAACCTCATTTTTCTCTTGGTCTCGGGAGCTTTTGGGAACGTATTGAAGCGTTCGAAAAAAGAGGTGATCTTTTGGGGTAACCGGAAGCTATTTTTAGCGCACGATAAATAGTAAAAGCAATTACTAAAATAACAAAAACGTCACACACAAAAGCCCCCCCCCCCCCCCCCCGAAACTGAGTAGGCACGCTCCTTTAAGATAAGGGTTTGTAACCTTTTGTGTTGATCCACTTAAATGATGTCATCAGCTGATGACGCCAAAGAGCAGCTGACGCTATTTTCGCACTCTTCAAGATAGCACCAATCTGTGTAAAGTGATCATGTGAAACAATCACTCAAGTGTTTCGGAAAACAGAATGCGAGTGTCGAAGATAGAAGACGAATACAAACTCATCTGACACTCAGGAAGACAATGTGAACCGATTTTGCAGAACGAATAGGAATTTTGAACGATTGAGAAGAAGACTATGCAAGCAAATGAGAAGGCGCACCCCGTTTTTGTTTTGTTTTGTTTTTTGTTTTTAACCTTCACACAACTCGTTTATGTACTTGGAACTATCAAGTAACATCCACGTGTGCACGAGACTTTAAAACAAAGCACACCAAAGAGGGTGTACAAAACTAGAATAGACAGCAATGTGTGGACTCGACAAGAATATAAATAATAATAGAGGTGGAAGTACAACTCTATGCGAACTGATGGAATTGAAATGTGTGAACAAAAGAATGACAGAATCGAAAAGAAAAGACATCGTCTTCTTACAGATTCGATAAATGTCGAACAGGAGCATTGAACGGACGAGGAGACTGGATAAAGACAGAAGTGGTATCACAGGGACAGAAGTGGTATCACAGGGACAGAAGCAGCCCCGGAACAGACAGAAGTAACACTAAGCAGACAGAGGCAGCACTAAGCAGACAGAAGTAACACTAAGCAGACAGAGGCAGCACTAAGCAGACAGAGGCAGCACTAAGCAGACAGAGGCAGCACTAAGCAGACAGAAGTAACACTAAGCAGACAGAGGTAGCACTAAGCAGACAGACGCAGCATTAAGCAGACAGAAGTAACACTAAGCAGACAGAGGTAGCACTAAGCAGACAGAGGCAGCATTAAGCAGACAGAAGTAACACTAAGCAGACAGAGGTAGCACTAAGCAGACAGAGGCAGCATTAAGCAGACAGAAGTAACACTAAGCAGACAGAGGTAGCACTAAGCAGACAGAAGTAACACTAAGCAGACAGAGGTAGCACTAAGCAGACAGAAGTAACACTAAGCAGACAGAGGTAGCACTAAGCAGACAGAAGTAACACTAAGCAGACAGAGGTAGCACTAATCAGACAGAAGCAGTACCAAGCAGACAGAGGTAGCACTAATCAGACAGAAGCAGCACCAAGCAGACAGAAGTAGCACCAAGCACACAGGGGTAGCAACAAGCAGACAGAATTAGCGCCAAACAGCACCAAGGCACAGAGGTAGCAACAGCCAGAAGTAGCACCAAGCAGACAGAGGTAGCAACAGTCAGAAGTAGCACCAAGCAGACAGAGGTAGCAACAGTCAGAAGTAGCACCAAGCAGACAGAGGTAGCAACAGTCAGAAGTAGCACCAAGCAGACAGAGGTAGCAACAAACAGACAGAATTAGCGCCAAACAGCACTAAGCAGACAGAGGTAGCCTCAAACAGTCAGAAGTAGCACCAAGCAGACAGGGGTAGCAACAGTCAGAAGTAGCACCAAGCAGACAGGGGTAGCAACAAACAGACAGAATTAGCGCCAAACAGCACTAAGCAGACAGAGGTAGCCTCAAATAGTCAGAAGTAGCACCAAGCAGACAGGGGTAGCAACAGTCAGAAGTAGCACCAAGCAGACAGGGGTAGCCTCAAACAGTCAGAAGTAGCACCAAGCAGACAGGGGTAGCAACAGTCAGAAGTAGCACCAAGCAGACAGGGGTAGCAACAAACAGACAGAATTAGCGCCAAACAGCACTAAGCAGACAGAGGTAGCAACAAACAGAAGTAGCACAAAGCACACAGAATTGGCGCCAAACAGACAGAGGGAGCACAAACCAGACAGAGGTAGCACCAAACAGACGGAAGCAGCACCAAGCAGAAGCAGCGGCAAAAGGCCAGAGCGAGAGGAGAGAGGCAGCACAAGCAGTCAGAGGCTACATCAAGAAGAAAGAGTTCACGTCAAACAGAAGTAGCACAAGCAGTCAGAGGCTACATCAAGAAGAAAGAATTCACGTCAAACAGAAGTAGCACAAGCAGTCAGAGGCTACATCAAGAAGAAAGAGTTCACGTCAAACAGAAGTAGCACAAGCAGTCAGAGGCTACATCAAGAAGAAAGAGTTCACGTCAAACAGAAGTAGCACAAGCAGACTGAAAAAGACCAAACGGACACAGGTTGCATCAAGCAGATAGACTGACAAGCAGCATACGTCGGACGGAACGATAGCATCCCAGAAGCAAAATGGCAGCGAGAAGAAACACAGACAAAACTCGGACAAGAGAAGCTTTCATCAAACACGCAGGAGTAGCTGTAGGGACCAGCAGTTCTTCAACTGACTCGGCTGAACTTTGAACATACAGAGATAATGATTATGAAGAAAAGGTGTCAGACATAGCTTCAGGCAGGTGTCGCCAAAAAAAGAAAAAGAAAAAAAAGAAGGGAAGACAGCTTGAGGCAGAGAAAAGCGTCGCCAAGAAAACGTGACAGAAGTGTCGCCAAGAAAACGTGACAGACAGCTTGAGGCCGACAGAAGTGTCGCCAAGAAAACGTGACAGACAGCTTGAGGCCGACAGAAGTGTCGCCAAGAAAACGTGACAGACAGCTTGAGGCCGAAAGAAGTGTCGCCAAGAAAACGTGACAGACAGCTTGAGGCCGAAAGAAGTGTCGCCAAGAAAACGTGACAGAAGAGTTGCCAAGAAAACGTGACAGACAGCTTGAGGCCGAAAGAAGTGTTGCCAAAAAAACGTGACAGAAGTGTTGCCAAGAAAACGTGACAGACAGCTTGAGGCCGGGAGAAGTGTTGCCAAAAAAGTGACAGACAGCTTGAGGCATAGAGAAGTGTCGCCAACAAAGAAGAAGAAGAAGAAAAAGAAAAGAAAGAAAGCCGACCGCAAAGAAACTAGCGTGAGACGGGCCGAGGCGATGCAGCTGTCCTGCCTGGTGCCTGTGGCTCTGGCCCTGTGCCTGTCCTCCACGGGACTCTTCCTGGCAGGTCTGGTGGGGCCGCACTGGCTGGAAGGCCACGATGTTAACGGCGCCTTCTGCTACGGCCCCTTCCTCTTCTGTCAGCACGGCGACTGCTTCGCCTGGAGTGACATGCAAACTAAAGACAGCGAAACCGACCGTCGTATGCTAGGGCCAAAACGCCACCTGCCGGGTGGTGTGTGTGTGTGTGTGTGTGTGTGTGTGTGTGTGTGTGTGTGTGTGTGTGTGTGTGCTCGCGCGCGTACGCGTGGTAACTTTTTTTGAGCGCGCGCGCGTGTGCGTGCGCGCCTGTGTGGCAAAACAACACGGCCAGGTTAGTCAGTTGTCAGGGCCCAGGACCTGGTTAGTCAGTTGTCAGGGCCCAGGAGATGGTTAGTCAGTTGCCAGGGCCCAGGACCTGGTTAGTCAGTTGTCAGGGCCCAGGAGATGGTTAGTCAGTTGCCAGGGCCCAGGACCTGGTTAGTCAGTTGTCAGGGCCCAGGACCTGGTTAGTCAGTTGTCAGGGCCCAGGAGATGGTTAGTCAGTTGTCAGGGCCCAGGACCTGGTTAGTCAGTTGTCAGAGCCCAGGAGATGGTTAGTCAGTTGTCAGGGCCCAGGAGATGGTTAGTCAGTTGTCAGGGCCCAGGAGATGGTTAGTCAGTTGTCAGGGCCCAGGAGATGGTTAGTCAGTTGTCAGGGCCCAGGACCTGGTTAGTCAGTTGTCAGAGCCCAGGAGATGGTTAGTCAGTTGTCAGGGCCCAGGAGATGGTTAGTCAGTTGTCAGGGCCCAGGAGATGGTTAGTCAGTTGTCAGGGCCCAGGAGATGGTTAGTCAGTTGTCAGGGCCCAGGACCTGGTTAGTCAGTTGTCAGAGCCCAGGAGATGGTTAGTCAGTTGTCAGGGCCCAGGACCTGGTTAGTCAGTTGTCAGGGCCCAGGAGATGGTTAGTCAGTTGTCAGGGCCCAGGAGATGGTTAGTCAGTTGTCAGAGCCCAGGAGATGGTTAGTCAGTTGTCAGAGCCCAGGAGATGGTTAGTCAGTTGCCAGGGCCCAGGAGATGGTTAGTCAGTTGCCAGGGCCCAGGAGATGGTTAGTCAGTTGCCAGGGCCCAGGACCTGGTTAGTCAGTTGCCAGGGCCCAGGAGATGGTTAGTCAGTTGTCAGGGCCCAGGAGATGGTTAGTCAGTTGCCAGGGCCCAGGAGATGGTTAGTCAGTTGCCAGGGCCCAGGAGATGGTTAGTCAGTTGCCAGGGCCCAGGAGAGTTGTGAAGAGGGAGGTGGAGCGGGGCTCTCACAGTGAGTTGGACTGTCTTTTGCTTCCGGTTTCAACAGCTGGGTTTTCGGACTCTGTCTTTGAGACTCTGTTCCGAACAGCTGTTGAAAGGGCAGGTTGCGGAGTACCCAAGGTGCTTTGCGCTCGCGGGGTTCCCACCTCCTTAGAAAAAAATATTCTGATGCACCCAATAGGCTCTTTACGAAGGGAGTACGACTTTCTGTCTCCATTTTATTTTGTTTATTATTATTTTCCCCCCGTCAGATTTACTCTGTTTAAGGTCTTCCAGATCTAAATATAACGCCTCAACAATTAACTACTACTTGCTTGTGTTTTTTTCCGCACTTCGACCTAAATTTTAAGAAATGTTCTTCTGGAAGAAGTCTCGGTCTTTGCGGGTCGGAACGCTTGGACGAACTATTTACATGAAATGATCGCATATTTTCCACTTTTTCAGATCAGCTTCCGTCTTGGCACTAGGGTCCTCTTTAAACCACGCCCCTGTGCGGTTAGAAATACAGTATTAGGGCCCAAATACAAGTACCGGCCGGCTAGATGAGAAGACCGATCAGTAACACATCGTATTCCGCCTTTTGCTGCAGCTGCTGTGGGTATCATCGGCGTGATGCTGTGTATGAACGCGATCGCCTTGGCGGTCAGTGACGCCATATTGCTGTGGTTCATGTGGAAGGCCCCCACCCTCAGCTGGGCTCGTAACGCCTTGGAGTGTATGGGGTCAGGCGGTACGTACTGCACCCACACACCCGCTGCTTGCTAGAGGGGGTACGTACTGCACCCACACACCCGCTGCTTGCTAGAGGGGGTACTTACTGCACCACACACCCGCTGCTTGCTAGAGGGGGTACATACTGCACCCACACACCCGCTGCTTGCTAGAGGGGGTACTTACTGCACCCACACCCGCTACTTGCTAGAGGGGTCAGGGGGTACGTACAGCACACACACCCGCTGCTTGCTAGAGGGGGTACGTACTGCACACACACCCGCTGCTTGCTAGAGGGGTCAGGGGGTACGTACAGCACACACACCCGCTGCTTGCTAGAGGGGTCAGGGGGTACGTACAGCACACACACCCGCTGCTTGCTAGAGGGGTCAGGGGGTACGTACTGCACACACACCCGCTGCTTGCTAGAGGGGTCAGGGGGTACGTACAGCACACACACCCGCTGCTTGCTAGAGGGGTCAGGGGGTACGTACAGCACCCACACCCGCTGCTTGCTAGAGGGGTCAGGGGGTACGTACAGCACCCACACCCGCTGCTTGCTAGAGGGGTCAGGGGGTACGTACAGCACCCACACCCGCTGCTTGCTAGAGGGGTCAGGGGGTACGTACAGCACCCACACCCGCCGCTTGCTAGAGGGGTCAGGGGGTACGTACTGCACCCACACCCGCTGCTTGCTAGAGGGGTCAGGTTCGCGCTTACGTCACTGAGTGACCTGATCATTTCATACCGCAAACACCGCGACGAATCAAGAAGTACTTTAATCTTACGTCACTGACGGGTCAGGTGAATGGTTGATATGACGTCATCTTGTTTGGGCACAAGTGGACGGCGTCAGTTCATTGTGTCGGCTACAACGTCGACTGACTTAGCTTGTGACTGACCGCAGGGTGAGGCTGTACTACCAGTTGACAGTGTGAGGCTGTACTACTAGTTGACAGTGTGAGGCTGTACTACTAGTTGACAGTGTGGGGCTGTACTACTAGTTGACAGTGTGGGGCTGTACTACTAGTTGACAGTGTGAGGCTGTACTACTAGTTGACAGTGTGAGGCTGTACTACCAGTTGACAGTGTGAGGCTGTACTACTAGTTGACAGTGTGAGGCTGTACTACTAGTTGACAGTGTGAGGATGTACTACCAGTTGACAGTGTGGGGCTGTACTACTAGTTGACAGTGTGAGGCTGTACTACCAGTTGACAGTGTGAGGCTGTACTACTAGTTGACAGTGTGAGGCTGTACTACTAGTTGACAGTGTGAGGCTGTACTACCAGTTGACAGTGTGAGGCTGTACTACTAGTTGACAGTGTGAGGCTGTACTACCAGTTGACAGTGTGGGGCTGTACTACTAGTTGACAGTGTGAGGCTGTACTACCAGTTGACAGTGTGAGGCTGTACTACCAGTTAACAGTGTGAGGCTGTACTACCAGTTAACACCAGTGTGAGGCTGTACTACTAATTAACAGTGTGAGGCTGTACTACCAGTTGACAGTGTGGGGCTGTACTACCAGTTGACAGTGTGAGGCTGTACTACTAGTTGACAGTGTGGGACTGTACTACTAGTCGACAGTGTGACTGACCGCAGTGTGAGGGTGCTGGGGGGTGGGGGGGGACGGTGCAGGCAGCGGGTGCGTGTGAAGCGAACAGATTTTTTAAATCTCTCTTTTATGAACAGTGGTCCACAGCCACATCTAAATAATAGCTCATCAAATGAACGTGCTTAAATCTGTATCTCAGTAACCCCCCCCCCCCCCCCCCCCCCCCCCCCCCCTCTAATTAGCTCTAATGGTTGACTGGGGGTAAAACACCAAGTTACGCTTTATGATTAGATTTAAAATAGTCCCTTGTTTGGGGGAGGACTGGGTGTTAAAAAGCATGTTATATGTTTATCTGTTACCCTCATAAATAAAGAATCTCTGTCTCTCTGTCTCTGTCTCTCTGATCTTTACGAGATGACTGCTGCAAGTTGCACACATCTGTCGTGAGCCCTCGTGCGCGGCGCCTCTCGAGCCCCGCTCGTCATTGACACGTCAGCCTTGGGGAAGGCCGCCGCCGGTGACCGCGCGACAGTAAACACTGAGGTGGCTGCTTCAGCTCTGGTCGTTACTCAACTTCAACTGAGCGTGCCCTGGCTATGTTGCAGTGGCCTTTGGAATAATCGTGCCCTGGCTATGTTGCAGTGGCCTTTGGAATAATCGTGCCCTGGCTATGTTGCAGTGGCCTTTGGAATAATCGTGCCCTTGCTATGTTGCAGTGGCCTTTGGAATAATCGTGCCCTGGCTATGTTGCAGTGGCCTTTGGAATAATCGTGCCCTGGCTATGTTGCAGTGGCCTATGGAATAATCGTGCTGGCTATGTTGCAGTGGCCTTGGAAAATCGTGCCCTGCTATGTTGCAGTGGCCTTTGGAATAATCGTGCCCTTGCTATGTTGCAGTGGCCTTTGGAATAATCGTGCCCTGGCTATGTTGCAGTGGCCTATGGAATAATCGTGCCCTGGCTATGTTGCAGTGGCCTTTGGAATAATCGTGCCCTGGCTATGTTGCAGTGGCCTTTGGAATAATCGTGCCCTGGCTATGTTGCAGTGGCCTATGGAATAATCGTGCCTGGCTATGTTGCAGTGGCCTTGGAAAATCGTGCCCTGGCTATGTTGCAGTGGCCTTGGAAAATCGTGCCCTGGCTATGTTGCAGTGGCCTTGGAAAATCGTGCTATGGCTATGTTGCAGTGGCCTATGGAACAATCGTGCCCTGGCTATGTTGCAGTGGCCTATGGAAGAATCGTGCTTGGCTATGTTGCAGTGGCCTATGGAAGAATCGTGCCTGGCTATGTTGCAGTGGCCTATGGAACAATCGTGCCCTGGCTATGTTGCAGTGGCCTATGGAAGAATCGTGCTATGGCTATGTTGCAGTGGCCTATGGAACAATCGTGCCCTGGCTATGTTGCAGTGGCCTATGGAAGAAACGTGCCCTGGCTATGTTGCAGTGGCCTATGGAAGAATCGTGCCGTGGCTATGTTGCAGAGGCCTATGGAATAATCGTGCCCTGGCTATGTTGCAGTGGCCTATGGAATTATCGGCACAACCATATTCCTCGTTGAGCGGACACTCGATACAAAAGTCAATGGTAAGCTTACCCCCCCCCCCAGCCTCTCCGCTCCCACTCCTCACGCACACAAGGTAATGGTTGAATAGCGACCCTCCTCATGCACATTCACATCACTCAACGTAATGGTCAGATAGTGACCCTCCTCATGCACATTCACATCACTCAACGTAATGGTCAGATAGCGACCCTCCTCATGCACATTCACATCACTCAAGGTAATGGTCAGATAGTGACCCTCCTCATGCACATTCACATCACTCAACGTAATGGTCAGATAGTGACCCTCCTCATGCACATTCACACCACTCAAAATAATGGTCAGATAGTGACCTTCCTCATGCACATTCACACCACTCAAAGTAATGGTCAAATAGCGACCCTCCTCATGCACATTCACACACTCACTTCACCCACACTGGTGACCCCCCACCCTCACACAACTCTCTCTTCTCTCCCTGTCTCTCTCCTCGCACGCACGCACGCGCGCACACACCACACACACACACTAAATTAGGTCTAAAAATCCAATGAAACTACAGAAAGTAGTCTGAGCTTGGCCCTCCTCGGGTTTCCAGGCATGCTGTTGTCTGGTGCAGCTACTACCGTGCGTGGATGTTACCTTAGGCTGGACTGTTATCGTGGTGATCACAGCCCTTGTCTCTCATTTCAGTGACCTTTGGATGGAGCGTTACAGTGGTGATCACAGCCCTTATCTCCTGTTTCAGTGACCCTTGGATGGAGCGTTATAGTGGTCACAGCCCTTGTCTCCTGTTTCAGTGACCTTTGGCTGGAGTGTTACAGTGGTGATCACAGCCCTTGACTCCTGTTTCAGTGACCCTTGGATGGAGCGTTACAGTGGTGATCACAGCCCTTGACTCCTGTTTCAGTGACCCTTGGATGGAGCGTTACAGTGGTGATCACATGCCCTTGACTCCTGTTTCAGTGACCCTTGGATGGAGCGTTACAGTGGTGATCACAGCCCTTGTCCTGTTTCAGTGACCTTTGGATGGAGCGTTACAGTGGTGATCACAGCCCTTGACTCCTGTTTCAGTGACCCTTGGATGGAGCGTTACAGTGGTGATCACAGCCCTTGTGTCCTGTTTCAGTGACCTTTGGATGGAGCGTTACAGTGGTGATCACAGCCCTTGACTCCTGTTTCAGTGACCCTTGGATGGAGCGTTACAGTGGTGATCACAGCCCTTGACTCCTGTTTCAGTGACCCTTGGATGGAGCGTTACAGTGGTGACCACAGCCCTTGTGTCCTGTTTCAGTGACCTTTGGATGGAGCGTTACAGTGGTGATCACAGCCCTTGACTCCTGTTTCAGTGACCCTTGGATGGAGCGTTACAGTGGTGATCACAGCCCTTGACTCCTGTTTCAGTGACCCTCGGATGGAGCGTTACAGTGGTGACCACAGCCCTTGTGTCCTGTTTCAGTGACCCTCGGATGGAGCGTTACAGTGGTGACCACAGCCCTCGTCTCACAAGCGGTAGCTATCCTGTGCCTCAGCGTACCCGTACATCGCAAAGAGCTGCTGAGCTCCGCCACGGAGTCAAGCACCAACTTCCCCTTCTCGGGTCCGCCTCACGCAGCCCCGCCCGTCGTTCTGGAGACGCCGCCCGCCGCAGGGCCGGGCTGGCCGCAGAAGACGAGGATGAGCATCCTCAGCGACAAGGGAGCCAGACACACCGGCCCCGAGCTGCTGCGGATGCTGCAGCTGTACAAACAACACAACATGAGCGCCACCAGCCTCATGAACCGGGCCGTCTACTCCAGGACGCAGAGCGAGGCCGCCCCCCAGGGCATCGACCGGCCCACGGACACTCCGCAGGGCCTCACGAGGGAACCGCCGCCCAGCCGGCAGCTGTCCATCGAGCTGTCCAGGTTCTCCAGTCAGCTGGAGACCGCGGTGAAGAACGAAGAGTCCAAGGTGCTGCTGGCCAAGCTGGTGACGCAGGCCGTGGAGATGAACGGGCACGTGGAGAGGAGCGTAGCGGGGGGCACCGACCCGGGCGCAGACAGTCCTCCGCCCCAGCAGCAGACGGAGAGTGCGCAAAGCGGCGGAAAGCCGGCTGACGGGGACTAGGCCCACAGCGTGCTGGGCCCAAAGATTGTAACTGGCTGGGCCCAAAGATTGTAAATGGCTGGGCCCAAAGATTGTAACTGGCTGGGCCCAAAGATTGTAAATGGCTGGGCCCAAAGATTATAACTGGCTGGGCCCAAAGATTGTAAATGGCTGGGCCCAAAGATTATAACTGGCTGGGCCCAAAGATTGTAAACGGCTGGGCCCAAAGATTATAACTGGCTGGGCCCAAAGATTATAACTGGTGTAACTGGCTGGGCCCAAAGATTATAACTGGTGTAACTGGCTGGGCCCAAAGATTATAACTGGCTGGGCCCAAAGATTATAACTGGCTGGGCCCAAAGATTATAACTGGTGTAACTGGCTGGGCCCAAAGATTATAACTGGCTGGGCCCAAAGATTATAACTGGCTGGGCCCAGACCTAGAGACGTGAAGCAGGAACCTTGCACTGCTCAACACTGCACAGCACTGTGACCGGGGCACATGTAGCACACATAACCTGTTAACACACACACACAAAATGAATAATGATGGCACAAAGGAAATAATACAGACAAGGATTCAGATAGCAACCAGTAAAGACAGAGAACAAGTAGACAAGTAGTAAGACAAAAGGTACACAGAGAACATGTTATACAGACAAAATGGACACAGATACCAAGCACTAAAAAAAAAGACACAAAGAACAAGCGGTAAAAACAAGGACGGAGAACAGTAGTGAAGAGGTAAGAGACATAGAAAACAAGCAGTAAAGACAAAAAGGACACACAGGACAAGCTGTAAAAAGAGGACACACAGGACAAGCTGTAAAAAGGACAGAGAACAAGAAGAAAAGAGAACACAGACATAGAAAATAGAGGTAATGACTAAAAGGACACAGAGGACAAGTAGTGACAAGAGACACGGAGAACAAGTAGTAAAGACAAAAAGGACACAGAGAACAAGTAGTAAAGACAAAAAGGACACAGAGAACAAGTAGTTAAGACAAAAAGGACACAGAGAACAAGCAGTTAAGACAAGAGACATGGACAACAAGTAGTAAAGACAAAAAGGACACAGAGAACAAGTAGTAACAACAAAAAGGACACAGAGAACATGTAGTAAAAAGGATGCAGAGAACAAGTAGTAACCACAAAAAAGACACAGAGAACAAGTAGTAAAGACAAAAAGGACACAGGACAAGCCGTAAGGAGAACAGACACAGAGAACAAGTACTAAAGACAAAAAGGACACAGAGAACAAGTAGTAAAGACAACAGACATGGAGAACAAGTAGTAACGACAAAAAGGACACGGAGAACAAGTAGTAAAGACAAAAAGGATACAGAGAACAAGTAGTAACGACAAAAAGGACGCAGAGAACAAGCAGTATTGTAAAGACAAGAGACAAGGAGAACAAGTAGCAAAGACAAAAAGGACACAGAGAACAAGTAGTAATGACAAAAAGGACACAAAGAACAAGTAGTATTGTAAAGACAAGAGACACAGAGAACAAGTAGTAAAGTAAAGAAAAAAGAAAAGAAAAAAGTCTGAAACAAGAATGACTGCTAGAGTTCCAAAACAAGACCCAAACACATAAAAGGTTAAAAAGACTGCAATTTATTAGGACAAAACACGCGAATTTCCGCAGTAATCCCCATTTTCAAGCCACAAAACAACACTCAGACAGTGAAGAATGAGATATAGAACTAGGACACTTATCTGCATTTGGATGAGCTATGTGGTTTTCACGTCCAGTGCATGGAAGAATGTTGGCATGACAATAACGTGTAATAGGCCTCTCTCGTCTATTACACATCAGGATGGAGCATCAGTCTGCTAAGTTTGGCTACTAAACCTTAAATTGTTCAAAAGATACATATCAGCTAGACAAACATTCAAAGAAATTTTGAACCTTTGCTGTGACCTTGAACACAGCAAACAACCTTTTCAACTGGCTTACGATAATGTACCAACAAAAGAAGTTTGGTAGCATAAGGGTTCTCAGATTTTGATGGCCTCTAGCAAACGGATCAGAACTTCAGAAGAAATTTAAAAAATCACAACAAATCATATGAGTCACCACCATGACCCTGACCTCGAAGATAGCAATCCTATTTTTTGGCACAACCCTCTGGTTTCTTACAAAAGGTTCAATGGTTCAAAAAGATATCCCGACAAACATCTGAAATGCTCAATTTTTCCCCTAACCTTGACCTTGAACACAGCAAATCAGTATCTCCATTGGAGGCTTCAGCTTATGGTGAACTGTGATCTACCATCAGATTGTTTGGTTCCAAAAGTAACATTAGATCAGGAAATCTAGCTGCAGCAGTAATATTTTGATTAAATAAACACTGACTGACACTGTCAACTTGATCTTGAAGACAGCCTGACATTCTGGCTCACCATGATGCACCACCACACCAAATTTGGTTACAAAACATTCAGCAGTTCAGAAGGCATCTTCTGGGCAAAGCCGGTACCCACATACAGATGGACAGAGCGATTCCAATATATACCCCCATCTATAAAATAAAAAGTGCTCTCTCTCTCTCTCTCTCTCTCTCTCTCTCTCTCTCACACACACACATGCACGCACGCACACAGTCATTTGGCATGGGTGGAGTGACAGAAGAACAGAAGAGACATGCCATTTCTTATATTTCCATCCTTAGAGGATATGGAATAAATGAAACACACATTTCAAGGTCATCTTCCTTGGAAGCAAAGTCAAAGTTCATCAGGTGACGTTCCATGTCGTTTAGCATACTCAGACAGCAGCTTGCGTTTGATGTTGGCGTTGACGTTGTAGATGTCTGCAGACTTACGGGCAGCGATCTGCAGCACACACAAACAGGAAGCAAGATGTGTAAGGAATGAGCACTTACAGGCAGCAATCTGTAGTATACACACACAGTAAGATGTGTAAGGAATGAGCACTTACAGGCAGCAATCTGTAGTATACACACACAGTAAGATGTGTAAGGAATGAGCACTTACAGGTAGCAATCTGTAGTATATACACACACAGTAAGATGTGTAAGGAATGAGCACTTACAGGCAGCAATCTGTAGTATACACACACAGTAAGATGTGTAAGGAATGAGCACTTACAGGCAGCAATCTGTAGTATACACACACAGTAAGATGTGTAAGGAATGAGCACTTACAGGCAGCAATCTGTAGTATACACACACAGTAAGATGTGTAAGGAATGAGCACTTACAGGCAGCAATCTGTAGTATACACACACAGTAAGATGTGTAAGGAATGAGCACTTACAGGCAGCAATCTGTAGTATACACACACAGTAAGATGTGTAAGGAATGAGCACTTACAGGAAGCAATCTGTAGTATACACGCACAGTAAGATGTGTAAGGAATGAGCACTTACAGGCAGCAATCTGTAGTATACACGCACAGTAAGATGTGTAAGGAATGAGCACTTACAGGCAGCAATCTGTAGTATACACACACAGTAAGATGTGTAAGGAATGAGCACTTACAGGTAGCAATCTGTAGTGTACGATACACAAACAGTAAGCAAGATGGGTTAAAAATATATATGTATAAAAAATGAGCAGACTTTCAAAAAGAATCAATGAAAAATACTCTGTGACATTATTCATCAACAAAATTCTTTTCAACACTTTGGAATTGTTAATATGTGTTGAATCAATAAAGTGCCTGCAGCATAAATATACACTGGGCATTAAAGATCTTCAGTTCAAGATGCTATCTATGTGCCCAGAAAAGCCCATAATTATGTGCTCCATCCCATCTCTCAAAAGGTCCCCAATGTTGCCTTTGAAACGGTTCCAGTGTTGGACTAACGATGACCCTCTCTCATCCTTTCAAGGAAGATCATCTTGTGCTTCCTCCTTCCACACCTCTCCTCCAGGCGATGGATGGTGTGATGTCCTTGGCTTTGTGCCTGCAGGTAGTGTCTCAAGCTCCTCAACACTTAAGAACTTCTGAGGTGCAAGCTACCTGTGATGGTTGCTTTCCTGCCAGCCTATCTCCTGGCTCAGGCTTGTTCAGGGCCATACATCCACAGAGTTTTCAAAGGTGGATGTCAAACAATGAGATATGCCAGTCTGGGCTTCCCATTCCACTTTTTGCAGCAAGCTCAATGACTCTGTGAGGATGACGGCATGAGTGGTCTGACTGTCACCTCTGGAGGCAATCCAGTGGAGGTAATGAGTGACGGCCTCCACCTCCATTGTCAGGCTGGTGGCTGAGACTGTGCAGGCTGCCCTATCATTATTACGGATGGTGGCTGCATCTTGCTTGACAGTGAAGCCCCACCCTATCTGGTCTTTGGTGACTAAGCCATCAGCGTACACTCTGATATTCTGTCGTTTTCTTGAACAAGAAGCTTGATTTCTGAATCCATTTTGCCTGCTGGCTCAACAATGCCTTCCCAAGTTTTCTGGCAGGAGTGTCTGGCAGAGGTGTCAGAATCAGTGCATGTACTTTTCCCACTCCTTGGTTTGCTTGATCTCCAGCTGTCAGCTGGTATATTTTCAGTATTGAGTCCTCTGCTTGCCCCAAATCCAAGACTTGCCCTGACCCAGTCTGCATCCCTTTGTGTCTTTCATGGCTTCATGGAGCAATGTGGTTTGTTGACCTGTTCCACTTTCTGTCTGGTACACATTGGTAGGAGGTCTAGCATGAACTGCATGGTCTCAGTGGGTGAACAGGTCTGTGGGAACAGCAGGCAGTGGCTGTGAATAAACAGGCCTCTGGGTACTAAACAGGTCTCTGGGTACTAAAGAGGCCTCTGGGAACAGCAGGCAGTGGCTGTGACTAAACAGGCCTCTGGGTACTAAAGAGGCCTCTGGGATCAGCAGGCAGTGGCTGTGACTAAACAGGCCTCTGGGTACTAAAGAGGCCTCTGGGAACAGCAGGCAGTGGCTGTGACTAAACAGGCCTCTGGGTACTAAAGAGGCCTCTGGGAACAGCAGGCAGTGGCTGTGACTAAACAGGCCTCTGGGTACTAAAGAGGCCTCTGGGAACAGCAGGCAGTGGCTGTGACTAAACAGGCCTCTGGGTACTAAAGAGGCCTCTGGGAACAGCAGGCAGTGGCTGTGACTAAACAGGCCTCTGGGTACTAAAGAGGCCTCTGGGATCAGCAGGCAGTGGCTGTGACTAAACAGGCCTCTGGGTACTAAAGAGGCCTCTGGGAACAGCAGACAGTGGTTGTGACTAAACAGGCCTCTGGGTACTAAACAGGCCTCTGGGAACAGCAGGCAGTGGTTGTGTGACTAAACAGGCCTCTGGGTACTAAAGAGGCCTCTGGGAACAGTGCGGTTCCCCTATAAGCCTTTCATATTTTGTGTTCTTTATTTCCTAAACTTGACTGTTCATACTTGAGGAGACTAGATGGCTTGATATTTTGCTTCTTATCTGTTTTTGTGGGCTGAACACAACCTGCATATGGTCGTTCTTATCTGTTTTTGTGGGCTGAACACAACCTGCATATGGTCGTTCCATGCAAGGCGGTGCCTTTGTCTTCGGTAGAGGCTTGAGAACTACAGTTTTGAGAGGCTCTGGGACAATGTCTGAATGAAGACTAATTTGTTGATGTTGACAAGAACTGGAAGCAAAACATCCAGCCAGGCTAGGACACCTTTGGTGGGGGTGGGCTCCACACTCAATGATGAGGTTTACACAGAGAGCTGATTTTCACAAACTTGTCCTGACAAGTCTCACCAAGAAGTTACAGGCAAGTAAGTAACTTGGTGTTTTACACCCAGTCAACCATTATGGTTATATAAGGGCAAAGGTACATGTAAAAAGGCTAATGCACAGAATACAAAACAAAACAACTCTCACTGCTACGGCACCTCCACCTCCCAGTTACAGGTAACAAAGCTGGTGACCTGTCCATCATGACAGCCACAAAGCTGGTGACCTGTCCATCATGACATCCACAAAGCTGGTGACCTGTCCATCATGAAATCCTCAAAGCTGGTGACCTGTCCATTGTGACATCCACAAAGCTGGTGTCCTGTCCATCATGACATCCACAAAGCTGGTGACCCATCCATCATGACAGCCACAAAGCTGGCGACCCATCCATCATGACAGCCACAAAGCTGGTGACCCATCCATCATGACAGCCACAAAGCTGGTGACCCATCCATCATGACAGCCACAAAGCTGGCGACCCATCCATGCATGACAGCCACAAAGCTGGTGACCCATCCATCATGACAGCCACAAAGCTGGTGACCCATCCATCATGACAGCCACAAAGCTGGCGACCCATCCATCATGACAGCCACAAAGCTGGTGACCCATCCATCATGACAGCCACAAAGCTGGTGACCTGTCCATTGTAACATCCACAAAGCTGGTGACCTGTCCATCATGACAGTGAGAAAGTGACCCTTACCTCTATTTGCCAGAGTACTTCAACCTCCCACTTGTGTGCGACAAAGCTGGTGACCTGTCCATCATGACAGTGAGAAAGTGACCCTTACCTCTATTTGCCAGAGTACTTCAACCTCCCACTTGTGTGCGACAAAGCTGGTGACCTGTCCGCTGTGACTTGACCCCACTCGTCCAACACGGCCAGCACGGTGAATATAGTCGGACACAAAGCTGGGAAAGTCATAGTTGACCACATGACACACCTGCAAAGATTCCCCATCGTTTTAACATTCTGTATTCTCCGTTCCAGAGGGCATACACACAAAGCACACTGTGCACGGTCCTTTTAATGTACACAGCAACCACGTAACATTTCTTTTCAGGCCACAGTGAACAAGAATCTAAAAACCACAATTTACAGTTCATGTGTCTGACACATCTGTGACCCTGAAACAAGTCAAGGTAAAAACGCCTGGTACGACTCTGTAGACCCCAAACAAGGTTTTACATTATCATGCAGTCTGAAAGACCTTGCTTAAACAGTGTCCAAGAAAATCCTCAAGGCCATATGTGACTGTGGTTGTTGGTCAAGTCAGTGACAGGGGAAATTGTGACTGTGTCAGTAGCAAGGTCACCTGTATTATATCACAACGGCAAAATGTGCATCAGTAAAACTTTAAATTCTTACTTACATGCATGGTTGTCAGCATATATACATTACCCCCCACCTCACCCCACCCCCAAGTGGCAGAATTACTTACATTTATGGTATCAAGTCCTCGAGATGCAATATCAGTTGCCACTAGAATGTTGTGGTGGCCATCCTGAAACCTCTCAAACACTCCTTGTCGACTCTGAAAGATTATTACAACATTAACAGTCTGAAAAGTAGACCCCTCCTATCTTCCGTGTGTGCATGCACAGCATGTGTGTGATATTCAAAATGTGTTTTGAGAATGTTTCCATAGGCAGCAAGAGAGTAGCGAAGTAGCAAGAGAGTAGCAAAGCAGTAGGAGAGTAGCAAGGCAGCAGGAGAGTAGCAAGGCAGTAGGAGAGTAGCAAGGCAGTAGGAGTAGCAAGGCAGTAGGAGAGTAGCAAGGCAGCAGGAGAGTAGCAAGGCAGCAGGAGAGTAGCAAGGCAGCAGGAGAGTAGCAAGGCAGTAGGAGTAGCAAGGCAGCAGGAGAGTAGCAAGGCAGTAGGAGTAGCAAGGCAGTAGGAGAGTAGCAAGGCAGCAGGAGAGTAGCAAGGCAGTAGGAGAGTAGCAAGGGAGAGTAGCAAAGCAGCAGGAGTAGCAAGGCAGCAGGAGTAGCAAGGCAGTAGGAGTAGCAAGGCAGTAGGAGAGTAGCAAGGCAGCAGGAGAGTAGCAAGGCAGCAGGAGAGTAGCAAGGCAGCAGGAGAGTAGCAAGGCAGCAGGAGAGTAGCAAGGCAGTAGGAGTAGCAAGGCAGCAGGAGTAGCAAGGCAGTAGGAGTAGCAAGGCAGCAGAGGTAGCAAAGCAGCAGGAGAGTAGAAAGGCAGCAGGAGTAGCAATGCAGCAAGCGAGTAGCAATCAAGGGGCAAGGCAGATCATCAATCATCTTGTCACTGCAGACATTAACTCTGTTGATTAAAACAATGTTTGCTGCCACGCGTGGCAACAGGTTTGCTCCTTGAAGTCTTCTACTGTCTCAATGCTCTCTCTCAGTTTAGACTGTTCAGTTGCTGGTGGTACTGGGGGAAAGGGAGTTTCTGAAGACTGTTCAGTTGCTGGTGGTACTGGGGGAAGGGAGTTTCTGCAGACAGTTCAGTTGCTGGTGGTACTGGGGGAAGGGAGTTTCTGCAGACAGTTCAGTTGCTGGTGGTACTGGGGGAAGGGAGTTTCTGCAGACAGTTCAGTTGCTGGTGGTACTGGGGGAAAGGGAGTTTCTGCAGACAGTTCAGTTGCTGGTGGTACTGGGGGAAGGGAGTTTCTGCAGACTGTTCAGTTGCTGGTGGTACTGGGGGAAGGGAGTTTCTGCAGACTGTTGTTGTTGTTGTACCTACACTGTAACGCTGTCACTTGTTTTTGTGTGGCTTATCACAATATTTGTTGTCTTGAAGTTGGCTGGGTTTGGGGTTTGATCAGTGTTTCCAAACTTGCTGGTGTCAAAACATTATTTGTAATCATCTAGGGGTCAGCCCTCTGACTACAAGACCAGTCACTGTCATTTCCTTTCTTCAAGTGACAGCAGTCTGAGGCTCTCAACATGTTGCTGACACATCCAGGCTGCGGTCTTTGTAATTCTGACTGTTGAAGTGGCTGCACTCTGAGAATCAGTAACATCTATCAGTATCTCGCTACTGATGCTACAAAAACCTTCTTCTCTGCTTTTGTTCTGTCAAAACTAGACTACTGTAATTCTCTTCTATGAGGTTCCCAAAACATCTTGACAAACTCCAAAAGGTCCAAAATTCTGCAGCCAGACTTGTCTTCAAAGTTCGCAAGCATGAACACATCAAACTGCTCCTTCAAAAACTTCACTGGCTACCAACAGCCTCAAGAATCCTGTACAAAAGTGCAACTTTCTTTCACTGTCTACTATTCATCCAGACAACTTCACTCTATTTCTGACACAAAAGCCTTCTGCATATCTTTCACAAAAACAAAAACCTATGGGCAACAAGCTTTCTCTTTCATGGGCCCAACACAATGGAACTCAAGATGTTTGTCACTCAATCACCAGCTGCATTTTCTTTCACTTAAGCCTTAAAATCTCATCTCTTCTACCTCTCCCTATTTCTGTGCACGTGTGCATGTGTGTGCGTACAGAAAGGGCTGCTGTACTTTCTTCTTTTCTTTATTTACATGTTCATTCCTCTACTGTTAACGGCTGTGGACATGTCATGTTCCTCACCCTTTTCTGTCACCACTCTACTGTTAACAGCTGTGGGCACATCCTGTTACTCACTTTTCCCGTTATTCTGCTACTGTTAACAGCTGTGGACACATCATGTTCCTAACTTTTTCTGTCATTCTTCCACTGTTAACAGCTGTGCACATATAATGTTCCTCATCGTTTCTGTCATCTCTCTACTCTTAACAGCTGTGAGCACATCATGTTCCTCACCTTTACTGTCATTTCTCTACTGATGATGCGTGAATGACTATTTTCACTGACGATAGCTGGACACAGAATGTATTCCTCACCTTTTCTGTCATTTCTCCATTGATGATGGCTGGCTGTACACCATTTTCTTCAAGGATGTGACCCAGATAGAAAGAGGTGCTGCTGCTGTTACAGAAAACCATCACCGATCCAGCCGTCGTCCGCCTCACAAGCTTCACCAGCTCCTCTGCAAATCCACACACGGTAACTGTCAGTGCCTTTGGCACAGCTGGGAATCCACACTGAAAGCAACTGCCAGTTAATGTATTTGTCTTTGGAACTGTTGGCAATCTGCACAGAAAGTAACCGTTAGTGTCTCTGTCTTTGGAACTACTGGGAATTCACACAGAAAGTAACTGTCAGTGAATGTATCTCTCTTTAGAAGTGCTGGGAATCCATACAAAAAGTACTGTAACCATCAGGCAACATGAGCATATCCCCCCCCCCCCCCCCCCACCAGCCTTTCTCTTTGTCACTAACTTTTACACCCATTACTGGCACCAAATGATTGTTCCACCGAACCACTGGCAACAAATCATCCCTTTGTGTGCACAGTTTCTAATACAGCATGCTTTGTAATGGCAACAGATAACAAGAACATTCACAGCAAGTTCTGAACCTACCAGACTTCTGAGATGGCAAGAGGCGTAGAAACTTTTGTGGAACATGGGGCATAAGACGGTGAAGACCAAAGCCTGTCACCTTTTCCAGAGACTCCACCTGTACCAGAAAATTCACTTCTACACCCGAACAATGAACAATGAATGCAGAACGTACAGACAGCTGTAAGCTTAACACTCAAGCCACACAAGAACAGGTGCAGACTTGACAGCGCTTACTGCCCAGTGTCACGTCAAGGAGAAGAGAAATCCATCCAACCGCAACTAAAGCCTAAGGGTCTAGGTAAGTGTTCCGGGTGGAGGGCTATCGGCTTTGTTATGGACATCAACAATACAATAGTTTGTTATGGACAGTGATCATACAATAGTTTATTATGGTCATTGATAATACGACAGGTTTATTATGGACAGTGATCACAAAATCTGAGCACAACCAAGAACAGTAAAACAAGGAGCAACATTTAATGTGCTGAGCAAATTAAAGAGACTTATTTAGGATTAGATCATGTCATTAACATTTTTCCTTGGGATATTCAGTAGAAAAACTGAGTAGATTAGAGAGTTATGCTTGGGGCCAGAAGCAGAAAAAAGTGACTGGAAGTGTGGAAACAGGGAATGAAATGATTGGGATGTGAGGTCAGGTGGAGGCTAAGCTGGAACTACAAAACTACAACAAAAACAAAACAAGACTGAAGCACACTAAACACAGAATGTGGAAGAAGAAAGCAAGTCGGTAACAGGATGTTCATGTCTACGCAGGGTCAGCTCAGAATGATGTCAGAGCACCATCACAGCTGATAACGTTAGTTAAAACCAACTGTCTGTATCGATTTATCACACTTAACACAGCAACCTGTCCAAAAGTCAGACCTACCAGTTCAGTCCACACACAAATACAACATGGAAAATCCACCCAAAAGCCTGAAACGTTACACTCCCTATCCAAAAGGGTAGGAAGATTTGGAGCCTATTCCAATTCGGCAGACTCCCAACCCAGGCCCCTGCATCAACTGCTCATAGCGATGAGCAAGGTGACCTGATTCTGCAGGCCCGCAGGGGAACCTACAGATAACGTGCACATCTGAGCAGAAAGGAGAAGAAAAAGAAAGGAAACTGACCGGGACATAGGCACCGAGAGTCTTCTCCAGGCCGCGCGGCATGGTGGCGCTGACCAACACAAACTGAACGCCCCCCACAAACCCGCTCAGGCTGCTGGCGGACTCCCGTCCAGGGGAAATCATTCCAGCCTCTGCATCTCCAGGCACGCTCATTGTTGGTATCTAAAACACACAACAAATCTAAATTTTCTATCATTTGCTTCTGGTGTTTTTTCTTTACCCCCCCCCCCCCTTTTGTTTTGTTCTTTATTTCTGTATATATGTGGGCGTGGGTGTAAATGTGCTTTGGGCAAATCTAACATACAAGTCAAATTCAAGTGTGATTAAATTCCTACCTGGAAAATGACGGAGGCCAAAATATTGGGGACATTGTCAGCTGAACTTATGCTCTTCATTTGCTCAGTTTTTCACTCTGTGAGTGTGTGTGTGTGTGTGTGTGTGTGTGTGTGTGTGTGTGTGTGTGTGTGTGTGTGTGTGTGTGTGTGTGTGTGTGTGTGTGTGTGTGTGTGTGTGTTTTTTTGTGTGTGTGTGTGTGGTGTGTGCTGTACTGAGGCATGTGTGTACGTGTGCATTATGCATGCATGCATTTGTGTGCATGTCTGTTTGTTTGTGTGTGTGTGTGTGTGTGTGTGTGTTATTCATAGCTACATAAAGAATACACACAATACATAAACATTAAAGAGAAGTAATGACAGTATGCTGGTCAAGGGAAGCAGTGGATTTAGCTGGACATATAAACGTTCCCAGTCCCAGGACTGACCACCTTTGAAATCAATGAAAAGCGTTGCTGGGTACTGTGGACAACTTTCCCAATGCTCAATGTCTAATCCAATGTGAAGGTCCCAGAAGGGTGAAACACACATCACCAGAATGACTGACAGAAGAGTCATCTTCAGCCTGAGTCACCAGCTATGTGTCATCAGAATAATATATATACAGTAATGACGGATGGATGTTTCTGAATAAATGCCCCATATTGATGTGCTTGGTAACATTGAAAAGAAAGAATTAATTCGAAGAAGAGACATTTAGCCAGAGGCTTGTGAATTGTCAAAATGATTCAAAGAAGAGACATCTTCAGCGTGTACACTCCATGATTGAAAGAAGAAACACCTTAAGCCTGTGGAGAATTCTGTCCACGGTGTCCACAAAGCTGTCATCCAGCAAGGTGTCAGCTTCATCCAGGATGATCTGCTGCAGGGCCGAGGATCTGATCTGACCTGACAGCACAAAAAAGCACACCATAATCCCTTTATCTAAACTGACGCATGACCACTGATTACAGAACAGTCGTCTTCATCCCTTCCCAGCAGCCATCCCATCTCATGGTTATTTGAAAGCCCACCCCCACCCACCCCTCCCCTTTCAAAAAAATTCTCTCTAGTCTTCAGTTGCAGCTCTTTACCCACTCCCGTTACCCAACTCACCCCAATGGGCATGGCCGGGGCTGAGGTGTTTGTTTTGGATACCATGGTCTTATGTCCATTCTTACTGAGGACGACCTGTAATATGTCCATTCTTACTGAGGACGACCTGTAATATGTCCATTCTTACGGAGGATGACCTGTAATGTCCATTCTTACGGAGGATGACCTGTAATATATCTATTCTTACGGAGGATGACCTGTAATATGTTCATTCTTACTGAGGATAACCTGTAATGATAAGTGAAATTCTTACTGAGGGGCAGTCTGTGGTAAGGTGTCCATTCTTACTGAAAATGACCTGTAATGATGTGTCCATTCTTACTGAGTACGACCTGTAATGATGTGTCCATTCTGAGGATGACCTGTAATGATGTGTCCATTCTGTGGATGACCTGTAATGACGTGTCCATTCTGAGGATGACCTGTAATGATGTGTCCATTCTTACTGAGGATGACCTGTAATGATGTGTCCATTCTGAGGATGACCTGTAATGATGTGTTCATTCTGAGGACGACCTGTAATGATGTGTTCATTCTGAGGATGACCTGTAATGATGTGTCCATTCTGCGGATGACCTGTAATGATGTGTCCATTCTGAGAACGACCTGTAATGTGTCCATTCTTACTTGGGTTTGCGGTGCAGCAGATATCTACAACTCACTGCTACCAGTTGATACCTACAACTCACCTGCTATCAACAGTTTGCGTAGTACACCTGGAGTGGAGATGATGATGTCCATTGGTCGTCTCACTGGCCACACCAGTCGGGCCTGCATGCAGTTGATATACAATGTGATGATAAGAAATAATATTTTTTTAATTAAGTTTTTTTTTAAACATGTATACAACATCCTAACTGCTGTCCTCTGAAAAGGCGATCCTTGGAACAGCCAAACAGAGCATGCAGTGAGTGCTCTTGAGCGTTGTGTCATGGCTGACCCACCGACAAGGCCTTGGTGGGATAAGAGTGTGTGGCCACAGTGGGCAAGGTGCAGAGCAGGACGGACAAGCCCTCAGTAGGACAAGCAAGTGTTGGCAAGGCAAGAGTAGGATAGACAAGGCCTTGGTAGGACAAGTGTCAGCAAGGCAAGAGTAGGATGGACAAGGCCTGGTAGGACAAGTGTCAGCAAGGCAAGAGTAGGATGGACAAGATCTCTTCCCTGGCCTGGATGGCTCTTCCCCCGTATGGAACTCAGCCAAAATTCTTAGAACTTCATGATTCTTAGGACTTAGAATATTTCCTGACAGTGGTTAGGTAGAAATCAGTTTATTTTCGGCTCATCAACCTACGTTTGGCTACAAAAGCTGAAATCGTTCAGATGATGTCATCTGGACCATGACTAAATGAAACCTGGACCTGGACCTTGAACACAGCAATCCAGTCTTTGCGCTAGACATTCCAGCTTATGAGTATGTACCATCAGACTAATGTTTCATCACAAAGAATCAGCAGTTCACAAGATATGCCGCACACCCAACATGGCTCACCTTTGTTCCACGCCCTCCACACACTGAGTACACAGTGAAATGTAGGTACTGCTGCAGACTCTCTGCAACTCCCTGTCATAAAAACAATACAAACACCTGCAATCATAAAAATAATACAAACACCTGCCATCATAAAAACAAAAACAAACACCTGCAATCATAATAACAATACAAACACCTGCAATCATAAAAATCATACAAACACATGCCATCGTACAAACAAAAACAAACACCTGCAATCATAATAACAATACAAACACCTGGAATCATAAAAACAAAAACAAACACCTGGAATCATAATAACAATACAAACACCTGGAATCATAAAAACAATACAAACACCTGGAATCATAAAAACAACACAAACACCTGGAATCATAATAACAATACAAACACCTGAAATCATAAAAACAAAAACAAACACCTGGAATCATAACAATACAAACACCTGGAATCATAATAACAATACAAACACCTGGAATCATAAAAACAAAAACAAACACCTGGAATCATAATAACAATACAAACACCTGGAATCATAAAAACAATACAAACACCTGGAATCATAAAAACAACCCAAACACATGCAATCAGGAAAAAAACAATACAAATGCCTGCAATCATAAAAACAATACAAAAACCTGGAATATTGGCTTTAACCCCATCAGCCCCGGGTGGTGTACAATGCTGACGTCAACAGCACAGTGATGTTTCAATTCTACCTCATGGATGTCAGCAGTAAGGTGAAGTTTACCATTACTTCATGGTTCGATTCTACCCCAAGGATGTCAACAATATGGTGATATAATTTACCATCACATCAACTGTCAACAGTACAGTGCTATTTACCATCACTCTGTGGTTCAACTCTACCCTATGGATGTCAACAAGACAGTGATATTTACCATGACATCGAAGGCAACAACATGGTGATATTTACCATGACATGAATCTCAACAGTGCTGTTATATTTACCATGACATGGATCTCAACAATGCTGTGATATTTACCATGACATGGATGTCGACAACATGGGTGATATTTACTATGACATGGATCTCAACAGTGCTGTTATATTTACCATGACATGAATGTCAACAACATGGGGATATTTACTATGACATGGATCTCAACAGTGCTGTTATATTTACCATGATATGGATCTCAACAGTGCTGTGACATTTACCATAATATGGATGTCGACAGTGCTGTGAAACGTACTATGACATGGAGGTCAATGGTACTGTGGTATTTACCATAAAGATGTCAACAGTACTGTGATATTTACCATGACAAGGATGTCAACAGTACTGTGGTACTTACCATGACATGGATGTCAACAGTACTGCGGTATTTACCATAATACGGATGTCAACAGGACTGTGATATTGTCCATGGCATGGTTGTCAACAGGACTGTGATATTTACAATAACACTCGCATAAACAGTAACGTGATATTTACCATGACATGAATGTCAACAGGACTGTGATATTTACCATGACATTTGGTGTCAACAGTACTGTGACATTTACCATGACATGGATGTCAAAATACTGTGATGTTTATCATGACATGGATGTCAAAGGTACTGTGACATTTACCACATGGATGTCAACAGTACTGTGACTTTTACAACAACATGGATGTCAACAGTACTGTGATGTTTACCACAACATGGATGTCAACAGTACTGTGACTTTTACAACAACATGGATGTCAACAGTACTGTGACTTTTACCACAACATGGATGTGAACAGTACTGTGACATTTACCACAACTTGATGTGTCAACTCTATGCATGGATGTCAACAGTAATGCGGTGTTTACCACAACTTGATGTGTCAACTCTATGCATGGATGTCAACAGTAATGTGGTGTTTACCACAACTTGATGTGTCAACTCTATGCATGGACGTCAACAGTACTGTGACGTTTACCACAACGTGATGTGTCAACTCTATGCATGGACGTCAACAGTACTGTGATGTTTACCACAACTTGATGTGTCAACTCTATGCATGGACGTCAACAGTACTGTGACGTTTACCACAACTTGATGTGTCAAATCCATGCATGGATGTCAACAGCACTGTGATGTTCACCAAAACTTGATGTGTCAACTCTATGCATGGATGTCAACAGTACTGTGACGTTCACCACAACTTGATGTGTCAACTCTATGCATGGATGTCAACAGCACCGTGATGTTTACCACAACTTGATGTGTCAACTCTATGCATGGATGTCAACAGTACTGTGACGTTCACCACAACTTGATGTGTCAACTCTATGCATGGATGTCAACAGCACTGTGATGTTTACCACAACTTGATGTGTCAACTCTATGCATGGATGTCAACAGTACTGTGACATTTATCACAACTTGATGTGTCAACTCTATGCATGGATGTCAACAGTACTGTGACATTTACCACATGGATGTCAACAGTACTGACATCTACCACATGGATGTCAACAGTACTGTGATGCTTACCATGACCTGGTCAGCTAGCTCTCTGGTAGGGGTCAGGATGATGATGGATGGAGTGTTCACAGATTCCTCAACCAGTGCTGTTGATTCCCGACGCTGCATCAACATGTTTAGAGCTGGAAGCAGGTATGCTAAGGTCTTTCCTGACCCTGAAACAAGCACAATAATGGACTGGAGTCTTTTCAGACCCTGCAACAAGCACAATAATGGACTGGAGTCTTTCCTGACCTGAAATGAACACAATAATGGGCTGAGTTTTTCAGACCTGAAATGAACACAATAATGGACTGGAGTCTTGTCAGACCTGAAATGAACACAATAATGGACTGAAGTCTTGTCAGACCTGAAATGAACACAATAATGGACTGAAGTCTTGTCAGACCTGAAATGAACACAATAATGGACTGAAGTCTTGTCAGACCTGAAATGAACACAATAATGGACTGAAGTCTTGTCAGACCTGAAATGAACACAATAATGGACTGAAGTCTTGTCAGACCTGAAATGAACACAATAATGGACTGAAGTCTTGTCTGACCTGAAATGAACACAATAATGGACTGAAGTCTTGTCTGACCTGAAATGAACACAATAATGGACTGAAGTCTTGTCTGACCTGAAATGAACACAATAATGGACTGAAGTCTTTCCTGTCCCAAAAACAGGCACAGTAATGGACCAGTCTTTCCTGGCCCTCAAGCAAGTACAGTAATGGACAAGTAACATTAGTCTTTCCTGACCCTGAAACAAGCACAGTCACAGAATGACCCTGACACAAGCACAGTCAAGGAATGACCATGAAACAAGCACAGTCAAGGAATGACCATGAAACAAGCACAGTCACAGAATGACCCTGACACGAGCACAGTCAAGGAATGACCATGAAACAAGCACAGTCACAAAATTACCCTGAAACAAGCAGTCACAGAATGACCCTTAAACAAGCAGTCACATAATGACCCTGAAACAAGCACAGTCACAGAATTACCCTGAAACAAGCACAGTCACACAATGACCTTACCTGAAACAAGCACAGTCACAGAATGACCCTTGAAACAAGCACAGTCACATAATGACCCTGAAAATGACCCTGAAACAAGCACAGTCACATAATGATGCCGACTCTGAAACAAGCACAGTCAAATAATGACCCTGAGAATGACCCTGATACAAGCACAGTCACACAATGACCCTGAAACAAGCACAGTCACATAATGACCCTGAGAATGACCCTGAAACAAGCACAGTCACACAATGACCCTGAGAATCGACCCTGAAACAAGACAGTCACACAATGACCCTGAGAATGACCCTGAAACAAGCACAGTCACATAATGACCCTGAGAATGACCCTGAAACAAGCACAGTCACACAATGATCCTGAAACAAGCAGTCACACAATGACCCTGAGAATGACCCTGAAACAAGTAGTCACAGAATGACCCTGAAACAAGCCATCACAGAATGACCCTGAAACAACAACAGAACATGTCCATTCATGGACCAGTCTTTTCTGACCCTGAAACAAGCACAGTGCAGAGAAAAATGGAATAGCTGTTGACTATATAAGTCCTCATTGTGACATTAACCTCAAAATAACCACCCGCATTGTCACATGACTCCCCGGCTTATGATGATGTATCACCAGCTATTTTGGTTACAAAAGGTTAAGCAGTTCAGAAGACCACTTTCAGCTTCACAGCCTGGGAAAGAAATTCAGTAACTCCACAATTATGCTACAACCTTACCAGTTTCTGCAGCACAAAGCGTTGACCCTCCACGAAGGATCGCTGGGATGGCCGACATCTGAAAATATAAACGCATGGCTACAACTTACATGTTCATCCACTGAAAACAGGGGCATAATTTGTTAAAGATCTGCTGCGCTGGCTGTGTGGCATTAAAATGCATTTCATCCAAGGACTGGAGAACCTTGTGACTTGCTTGACTGCTCATGGAATAAAGAGATAATGCTGTGAACTCTACTTAATGTTGAATGTTGCTCGGCACGCTCAGCCAAAGCAACTCTACTGTTTTTAAATACTTAATGTTGAATGTTGCTCGGCACGCTGACCAAAGCAACTCTACTGTTTTTAAATACTTAATGTTGAATGTTGTTCGGCACGCTCAGCCAAAGCAACTCTACTGTTTTTAAATACTTAATGTTGAATGTTGGTCGGCACACTGACCAAAGCAACTCTACTGTTTTTAAATACTTAATGTTGAATGTTGCTCGGCACACTGACCCAAAGCAACTCTACTGTTTTTAAATACTTAATGTTGAATGTTGCTCGGCACACTGACCAAAGCAACTCTACTGTTTTTAAATACTTAATGTTGAATGTTGGTCGGCACACTGAGCCAAAGCAACTCTATTGTTCTTACAATACCTGAATGTTGGTCGGCACACTGAAGCCAAGTGCCTGTACTGCTCTCACAATGTCCTTGTCAAGGTGAAGATCATCAAAACTGTTGTCTGCTCCTTTGGACAGTAACGCAGGATTCTGCAAAACATTTTCCAATTGATATCTGGTGATGATAGAAATTAGAACAGACATGTAGCATGACAGAACAAATAACACCTCCTCCCTGATGAACTTTCTCCCTGATTGACTGTTCTCTTCAGTTTCACAAAGTGTTATTCTGTGTTCTTGAGCAGATTCAGCACACTCTTATCACTTAGGACTCTGAATGACTGACTGTCACTTTACTTGGCACATCTTAACACCCACCCATGTGGTGTACTTACAGCGTTAACTGGTGCGACATGGCTCGTGCCTGGCAAAAACTGATGCCATCTCGGCACCTATTCTGGGCAAACCACACAATCTTGCACCAGTTTACAGCGTTACAACTTGCATGTACAACCACACATGTTCATCTGGTCTTTGTGGTGTGTGCTGGGTTATTTTAGTGGTTTCATAATCCATGGAACTGACAAGGACTACAAGGTTTTTTAATACTGTGTTTATGTGAGCTTTCTGCATGCATATATATATATATATATATATATGTATATTTACACATGTATATTGGGGGGACCTCGCTTTATAGTTTCATCCAAAGGGTGTTCATATCATCCATGCCCTTCCCCCCCACCCCCACCCCACCAAAGAAACTACACACACACTCACACACTCACACACACACACACACACACACACACACACACACACTCTTTCTCACACCATCTCTTGGCCTCCAAGTTTTAGCCCCACTGAGCCTGACAGTCACACATGTATCACAGGATCCAGCCCACTAAGAAATGCATTTATTAACAATAATAATAATAAAACAATGGGGTCTTATAATAACAATAGTAATAATAATAATAGGGTCTTATAATAATGGGGTCTACTAACAATGGGGTCTTATAACAATGGGGTCTTATTATAGTAATAATAATGGGATCTTATAATAACAATAATGGGATCTTATGACAATAATGGGGCCTTATAATGACAATAACCAGGTCTTATAATAATGATAATGAGATCTTATAATGACAATAATGGGGCCTTATAATGACAATAACCAGGTCTTATAATAACGATAATGATATCTTATAATGACAATAATGGGATCTTATAATGACAATAATGGGATCTTATAATGACAAACAACAGTGAAGTTCTCCATATATATACTGATTCTACCTTGTCATGTGATGATAAACAACAGCGAAATTTTCCACATACTGATTCAACTACCTTGTTATGACAAACAACCCTGAAGTTCTCTACAAGCAACCCTGAAGTTCTCCACATACTGATTCAATTTCAACTACCTTGTCATAACAAACAACAGTGAAGCTCTCCACATACTGATACTGAACTAACTATCTTGTTACAACAAAGAACATTGTACAGTGATGCTCTCCAGCATACTGATGCATTTAACATATGACAAATAACATACTATTTAAGTTTTAGCCCACGTTCTCCAGCTTACTGATCCAACTCCCACGACAAAGAACCAGGAAGTTCTCCAACTCCACAATACTGATTCAACTACCTTGTCATGACAAAGAACCGTGAAGAAGTCGCCTGCGGACTTGCGGCTTTTCCAGCCATAGGATGCCAGAGTTTGAGGCCCAAAGTCACTGTAGGTCTGTCCACGATGGTGGTTGAAGTTGTTGCGCTTGCAGGATATCACCAGTGGTGACTTGAATGACTGTTTCTTCACAGTGGCCTTGGTCTGTTGGCGCTGCACAAGTTTCTGAAGATGAGCTTGCATCTTGTGGGGGATGGTGATTCGAGGTAGGTCTTCAGAAGCATGAGTCTAAAACAAAATAAATTCACACACATATTTAAATCATATAAATCTAACAAATTATGAAATACATTTTCCACTAAATGAGGTTGATAGTAATATCCTAATAAAAATTATCATTTCTAAAGTGCAAATTCTTAAAAAGCTCAGAGCACTCAATCTGGTAAAGTACAATTGAGGAAACGAGATTATTTGTGGTGTCAACTGTGAGGTACTGTTGGATAGTGCTGATTTGACAAAATTCAGAGAAAGCTGTCTGGTTTGCATTTGCAAATGAAATTGAAATGTATGCATGCTGTTTCACGGAGAGACCAGTCTCACTGGTCTGATGCTATGTAAATCATGAAAACAAGTTTGGCAATTCACCAAAAACAAAAGCACAAGTGAAATACGTTTTCAAAAAAGGCACTCCATTAGTCCATAAGTGGGTCATATTTACAAATAAAAATAACAGTTCTGAAAACAACCCAACTGTCGCTGTCACTAGTGTCAGCAGCACTGAAAAATGGATCAGTTCCAGTCTCCCGCAGTTCGAGGACAGAAGGTGCAAAGCATAGCAAAAGCTGACGAAATTTCACGTTGGCCTATGCCCTACACCTAACCCTGGCTAAAGGCTAAACGGACAGATCATGACCTAAAAAATGGAAAACTCACAGCCAACGTCCTCCACGACTGCTGACGAAGGCAGCAGTGAACACACTGATGACACCTTCGCAACACCACACCCAGAGACACGACTGTGTTGCTCATTTTCACATTCATCAAGTTCACTATTTCGCCAGGTTCCAGTTCAGCGTTGCTTTACATCCACAGTGACCATATTAGGGACGGGGAGCCCAGGACGGCCACCTCCACCTTCACACAGCTCTGGTTCGTTAGGTCAACAGAAAACAAAAGTTACAGACTGTTCCAGTCTCTCGGACAGAAACTTTAGCAACACGCTCGCAGCGTGCAGCAAACCGGAACAGGAAGTGAGCGGGTACAGGTACCTGAAGATGAGACCCAGTGTAAGCCAGCACTGAGAGGCACCTAAATTTGAGCAGCGTGATCAACTCGCATTGGCACAGGCACCTGAAGGTAAGCAGCAGTATAATGCCACAGGCACCTAAAGGTATCGGCCACCATGTCCACAGGCACCGGAAGTTAAGGATCAGCATTGCGACAGGCGCCTGAAGGTATCGGCCACCATGACCACAGGCACCAGAAGTTAAGGATCAACACTGCCACAGGCATCTGAAGGTAGGAACCAGTATAAACCAACTGACATTACCACAGGTATCCAAGGAGGCGGTCGGAAACTCCTGTGACATTTTAAATGCCATTTTGGGTCATAAATATCAAACATCACTCAAACAGGTTCATATCTAGTGAATGAAGCCAACATTTCCGGCTAAAGCCAGTCTGATTACAGTGTGTAAATGGTGAGTGAGTATAGTGTGTTCCATACTCGTGTTACCACAGTACACACTCAATTGTTTTGCCATCACCAGCACTGAGGAAGTGCACTCCTTACTCAGAAACTAGATCTACATCCAAGGTCCGCAATGGCGCATAGGCATGCTGAGAGACATAAATCGGATAAAGTTCACTTCTTTGGCAAATTTTGCCATTATTCACTTGATATGACCCAGTTTGGATGATTAAAATGCCCCAGGCCTGTCCCACTGCCTCCTTGGATATCACCCACTGCCACAAAGGTACTGCCAAACACTGCCACAGCACCAGAGGCTGAACAGCAGTATTGGGCAGTATGAGGGTATCAGCCATCTTCGTCTTCTTCACATGTTGCTTTATGTTCACAGAGATCAAAACGGCTACTAGGAACGGACCCAGGACGGTCACCTTGAGTTCCACACAGCCCTTGATCTCTGATACATCCCCCAACACAGTCACAGGACCAGAAGCTATGGCTCAGTGTTGCCATTGCCACAGGCACCTGAACATAACCAGTATCAACCAGCACTGTGACAGGCACCTTAGTAAGGTAAGGCTCAACACTGCCAGAGGTATCAAAAGAATCAGTATCAGGCAGCAAGCCACAGGCACCTGAAGGTAAGGCAAGACTGCCACAGGTGTCTAAAGAATCAGTACCAGGCAGCAGGTATCTACAGAACCAGTATTAGGCAGAATGACCCCATGCACCTGAAGTTAAGGCCCAACACTGCCACGGGCACATGAACGTAAAAACCGGTATGAGCCATCACTGCCAATGGTGTGTGTGTGTGTAGGGTTGGGGGGGGGGGGGGGGGGGGGGGGGTCATATGCTCTTGTGTGTGTGCTGTATTCTAGTGTCTAATACCTGTAAATAGTATCATTTTGACTGCATATGTGATGTACATTCAGAGTGTGTGTGTGTGTGTGTGTGCGTGCGTGCGTGCGTGTGTGCGCGCGCGCTCAGGGCCTCCCCGAATATCATAAAAACAAAACGGATAAATAAATTATAAAGACGAAGAAAGGAACCGCTATCCGATTCGTAGCCCAAGGGAAGTAATTCATGCAATATGACTGACTAAGGTGTGCAGAGTTCTCTGAAAAACATCTCGACACCTCGTTTGCTCTGTATTTTATGTCCGCCCACAAAAACTTGAGGTACAGTGGTCGTGTTCATTAGAGAGTGGGATGCTTGTTACGTCTATAAAGAGACTGAAATGTCTGGTCAAGATTCGTGGCCGTCCTGGGCTCCCGTCGCTAATGAGCCGACGGTTTGTGTGGACGCAAACTGAGCAGCACTCAACCAACTGGTCAAGATTTTTATGACAACGGGAGTTTTCCGACACATAGTGACACTGTGTACACACTCTTGTATCTCTGTCTAGTCTCTCTTTTTCTTTTTCTTTCTTTCTTTCTCTCTGTCTGTCTGTCACTGTCTCTCTGTCTCTGTCTGTCTGTCTGTCTGTCGGTCTCTCTCTCTCTCTCTAGTTGTTTCTCCATGTTTCACTTATTCAGTAGTTTAGCAAGGACTAGTTGTTAGACAGGTCTAAATGAACCTAAACTACAATCCTTGGAAAATAAAGTTTTCGAGTTCGAGTTCGAGTTCTCTCTCTCTCTCTCTCTCTCTCTCTCTCTCTCTCTCTCTCTCTCTCTCTCTCTCTCTCTCTTAATACTTGATTTTCCCTTTTCTCTTGCGCGAACTTCGGACTGCCTCTGTGTGTGTGTGTGTGTGTGTGTGTGTGTGTGTGTGTGTGTGTGTGGTGTGTGTGTGTGTGTGTGTGTGAGTGTGTGTGTGTGTGTGTGTGTGTGTGTGTGTGTGTGTGTGTGTGTGTGTGTGTGTGTGTGTGTGTGTGTGTGTGTGTGTGTGTGTGAACTGATACGGTTCCCTTTTCTGCAATTATTGCTTCAACATGACTCAAGAAATTCCCCAAACTTCCTACAGCTTGGTGAACCGTTTCATTCTTTCACTAGCCGCGAAGGGCAAAGTCAGAATCAAGACAAATTCGGTTTGTGTCCACGAAGCTCAGTTTGTGAAGAGAAAGCAGAGCCGACGCGGGGAATAGAACCGTGTCCTTCTGCTTACCAATCTGTGGCCTTAGTCTTCAACACACTCCAGGCATTCCACAAACCATAACCGTATAGATTTTTATTTTATTTTTTATTTTATCATCGCTGTCAGAGAAATTAAATAATATTGAATAACTTTCAATGTATGTGGGCTTACCCCGAAACTTTGCACACGTTTTGCACGGTCCCTTTCGCTAGCGGTCGTTTTGACCGTTTGTGTGTTTGGATCCAGCGCCTTACACATGACCACAACAAAATTGCCCCTTGTGGGATGATTAGTTTTTGAATTGAATTGAATTACCGCTCATTGACTCAGTTTTCCCAGACTTTCCCCAAGTTTCAAAGAGACGTCATAGGAGACACCACACTCCGAGCACCGCTTTCCGGCATCTGAAGTTCCTCCAAACTCCGCCAGAACTGGTTACGCCACTGAAGGGGCGCCCAAGCACCCACGTAAACATGAGATGCATCCGCCCCGGGTAAAAAAAAAACAAGTTCTGTCTCGATTCAAAGGATTTTGTTTTTATTTATGCTGGCGTAAGGAACGTGGTCAGTTATAAAACAAACGTCTGATATAATTTGAGTTGTCTGTCACAAAGTTACTGCCATTTGAACATCATCGAAAAACTGTCCGTTAGCTGGCAGTTTTTCCGAGACCTATGACGTCATCCACCATGGCAGTGGTTGGAGGAAGGATGTCGTAAACCGGTGCTTGGAGTTTGAGACGACACGTCACAGCGGCGAGCCACGTAAGAGCGGAGCGCCGAGTCCTTCAGTGGAGCGGGTGTGTGTGCGAGATCAAAGCCACGCCACGTAACGTTGCCCGCCCGTACGGAGGCGACAGCAAGGCCACCCGGCTCCTCGCGCTGTCTGCGTGGCGGCTGCCGGAAACCCGGGCGAGGATTTTACAGCCCTAATTACCTTCTTACCTGCCTCTCACCTCTCCGCTTCGGTAGCCAGCCGGGTTGTTTGGCCCGCAGGCAGACCCGTAACGGCCTACTCGGCCCCCTGTCTGTACAAAGTACTTTATTGGAGTTCTGGCTCCAGAGGGTCGCAACCTCTCCCGACCTTTCCTTTGCGGCGGTCACTAGCTGCCTGAGCGGGTTGCACGTGCAGAGTTCAATGCCTCCGCGGTCTCAGGGAGCGGTTTCTGATTCAGTTGCCACCGGCCAAACTGTCTACCCCTCAGAGACTGATTCTGGCCGGTACGTTAGCATCAGAGACTGATTTTGGCCGGTACGTTAGCATCAGAGGTTGATTTTGGCCGGTACGTTAGCATCAGAGGCTGATTCTGGCCGGTACGTTAGCATCAGAGACTGATCTGGACCGGAACGTTAGCATCAGAGATTGATTTTGGCCGGTACGTTAGCATCAGAGATTGATTTTGGCCGGTACGTTAGCAACAGAGACTGAATCTGGCCGGTACGTTAGCACCAGAGATTGATTTTGGCCGGTACGTTAGCATCAGAATTGATTTTGGCCGGTACGTTAGCAACAGACTGATCTGGCCGGTACGTTAGCACCAGAGACTGATTCTGGCCGGTACGTTAGCATCAGAAACTGAGTCTGGCCGGTACGTTAGCATCAGACTGATTTTGGCCGGTACGTTAGCATCAGAGACTGATTCTGGCCGGTACGTTAGCATCAGAGACTGATTCTGGCCGGTACATTAGCATCAGACTGATTCTGGCCGGTACGTTAGCATCAGAGACTGATTCTGGCCGGTACGTTAGCATCAGAGACTGATTCTGGCCGGTACATTAGCATCAGACTGATTGTGGCCGGTACGTTAGCATCAGAGGCTGATTCTGGCCGGTACGTTAGCATCAGAGACTGATTCTGGCCGGTACATTAGCATCAGAGACTGATTCTGGCCGGTACGTTAGCATCAGAGACTGATTGTGGCCGGTACATTAGCATCAGAGACTGATTCTGGCCGGTACGTTAGCACTGGCACCGGCTGTAGCTGCCCAGGGCGGAGTGCTTTGAACGTCAGGAATGGAGTCAGTTAGCTAGTTAGTTAGTTAGTTACTGGACTTTAACGTTTCGTCAACCGTACCGGGTCACTTCAGGACGAACCACACACCCGATACTCTTTTACGCCAGCTGAAGACACGAGTCAGCAGATCACAGAACAGGTTAAGAGAAAACCAGCAAAGGAGAACTGAAGGCGGCATTACGCTGAGAGCTTCATCTGCAGCGTGGCAGCTACGGCTTAGGACACAACGCAGTTACGTCGGCCTGAAGGTAGGAACGTCGTGCCCGTCTTCACCTTTCTTTTCACGCACTTTTGTTTTGTTTGAAGTCGTTCTAATCTAAACTGGGACTGGTTGAGTGTTGCTTTACGTGCACAGGAACCGTAGGCTTATTAAGGACGGGAGCCCAGGACGGCCACCTCGACTTTCACACAGCTCCTGAGCTCTGATAAACTGGGACGTTTTAGGACTTCCTTATGAGGTGAGGGTTTTCCCAGCTTCTTTAGGAGCTGTGCGTTCCTTTGCGGCTGGCCCGAGAGTGGCCCCGCGGGACACTGACCGTCTGCCGCAGCCATCATGTAGGGCCATGGCCATGGCCACAGCAGGGTCCGAGAGCGGAGGTGCCCGCCAGCTGACGGCTGCAGCCTACAGCTCCAAACAAGTGAACCAGTCAGGCACTTTTGGCAACCATACACGAGTCATCTCTCGCACAATGTGTAGTCATCAGTTCTCTTTATCTCTCGCTTCTGTGGCGACTTAAGTCATCTTGTTCTGCTGATTCCCTCATGACCCCCTCCTCTCTCCTCTCACTGTCTGTCCATTGCCCCCTCGCCCCCTCCCCCCCCCCACCGCCAGAGAGAGAGAATCAAACAAAACAAACAAGAAACAGTAACAACGACGATAACAAACAAACAAAAAGAAGAAAAACAACAGCTCATTTTTGTCGCATTTAGGAACATTAAAATAGTACCTCCTTTAACACTCCCTTTGAACAAGTTAAAAGTTGTACTCATCGCTGTTGAGTGGTCACAACTGCCGCACAGACGATAAAGAGCTTCATGCCTGAGCTCATTGCAATTGGCAATTGTGACCACTGCCGAAGCATGAAGTTAGTATCGCTTTACGTCCACGTTGAAAATACGGCATCTTGGACGGACAGCCCAGGAGGTCTCACATGCGCTTCACGCACGATACCATGGGCTCGTTAGCGCGGGGACAGCAGGATCAGGACATGGCGCTGGGACAGCAGGTCAGGAGCCTGTAGCGCGGGACAGACATAGACAGGCGGACATACGGACAGGACATGGCGGGGACAGACAGACATCACGGACATGGCTGCGGGGACAGACAGTCAGGACATGGCGGGGGACAGAAGCAGGACATCGGACAGGACATGGCGGGACAGGACAGCACAGGACATGGCGGGGACAGACAGCTCAGGACATGGCGGGGGACAGACAGCTCAGGACATGGCGGGGACAGACAGCTCAGGACATGGCGGGGACAGACAGCTCAGGACATGGCGGGGACAGACAGCTCAGGACATGGCGGGGACAGACAGCTCAGGACATGGCGGGGGACAGACAGCTCAGGACATGGCGGGGGACAGACAGCTCAGGACATGGCGGGGACAGACAGCTCAGGACATGGCGGGGGACAGACAGCTCAGCTGGCAGCGTGCCCGACTGAAAACCGGCGGCCTCGGCCATGATGCACGGTTTTACGTCCTCGGCCATGATGCACGGTTTTACGTCCTCGGCCATGATGCACGGTTTTACGTCCGCGGCCATGAAGCACAGTTTTACGTCCTCGGCCATGATGTGCGGTTTTACGTCCTCGGCCATGATGCACGGTTTTACGTCCTCGGCCATGATGTGCGGTTTTACGTCCTCGGCCATGATGCACGGTTTTACGTCATGATGCACGGTTTTACGGTTTTACGTCATGATGCACGGTTTTACGTCCTCGGCCATGATGCACGGTTTTACGTCATGATGCACGGTTTTACGTCATGATGCACGGTTTTACGTCCTCGGCCATGATGCACGGTTTTACGTCATGATGCACGGTTTTACGTCATGATGCACGGTTTTACGTCATGATGCACGGTTTTACGTCCTCGGCCATGATGCACGGTTTTACGTCATGATGCACGGTTTTACGTCATGATGCTACGTCATGATGCACGGTTTTACGTCCTCGGCCATGATGCACGGTTTTACGTCATGATGCACGGTTTTACGTCATGATGCACGGTTTTACGTCCTCGGCCATGATGCACGGTTTTACGTCATGATGCACGGTTTTACGTCCTCGGCCATGATGCACGGTTTTACGTCCTCGGTCATGATGCACGGTTTTACGTCATGATGCACGGTTTTACGTCCGAGGACATGAAGCCCCACATCATCATCACCCTCCCCACGGCCCCGCTGACCTTCCCGTCCTCCCCCACAGTTCAGGGCTGTGTGAAAGTGGAGGTGGCCGACCCGGGCTCCCCGTCCCTAATAAGCCCTGTGGTGTCTGTGGACGGGAAGCGACACTGAACGAACGGACCCTTCCTCTCCGACAGAAACCCTCTCCGGACTCCCTCACCTCAAACCTCCAGACATTTCTTTTTCCCAAACGATAGACCTGCCATGTTCTCCACTCCGCACTGCTATCTTCCTCCGCCTCAAATGTCTGTTTGTTGTCTGTTTGTTGTCTGTTGAAGTTGTTGTGTAAATTAAGTTTTGTGTAGTCACTATGCCGTGTATGCGGGCGCATGTGTGTGTGTGTGTGTGTGTGTGTGTGTGTGTGTGTGTGTGTATGTGTATGCGTGCGGTCGTGCTTGCATGTGTGTGTGTGTGTGTGTGTGTGTGTGTGTGTGTGTGTGTGTGTGTGTGTGTGTGTGTGTGTGTATGCGTGCGTGTCGTCTTGCATGTGTGTGTGTGTGTGTGTGTGTGTGTGTGTGTGTGTGTGTGTGTGTGTGTGTGTGTGTGTGTGAGTGTGTGTGTGTGTACGTGCCCCACTTAGACTGATCCTGCTGAAGATTTTGCGCCAGATAAATAGTTATGACTGTATACATTTGTCATGCAGGGATGTGGGGCACACTACACACAATCCGCACCGAGTTCACTGACCGACCCACAGCGAGTGAAGCACCGCATCCAGCCCATTGTCCACATAACAATCTATGCATATAAACACACAATGCGTGTTGCCCGAACAAACGTGAGAGACTGAAATGGAGTTAGCCCATTGTCCACACAACAATATATATACAGCCCATTGTGTGTGTGTGTGTGTGTGTGTGTGTGGTGTGTGTGTGTGTGTACGTGGTGTGTGTGTGTGTGTGTGTGTGTGTGTGTGTGTGTGTGTGTTGTGCACGCGGCGCTACAGAATCCAGTTACTAAGTTTCCACTAACCCGGCCGGTGAGATAACACTTAACAAAGCGCTCTTCCATGCAAGTGCAGCCTCTTTATTACACACACACACACACACACACACACACACACACACACACACACACACACACACACACATATCTCTGTAGTAAGGAGGATGCACTTGCGTGGAAGCGCGTCACCGGCCAGGTTAGTGGAAACTTAGGAAATGGATTCTGTAGCGCCGCGTGGTAGCTGCTTGTTTTCCTGAAGGCAACCGGGCCGGTTGTTTAGTTTGAAGTGAGCCTTTTTCACCTGGCAGTTTGGCGAACGGGAGATAGGAAAGTGCGGGGGGAATGTGCACGTGAAGCATAGCCTCTACAGTTGGAAATTCATTCAACGTGGGGCAATGTTCAGAGTTAAGTTTCTCTTCTTTTTTTATAGAAGCAGTTGGGACTTGGGCCAAGTCACAGTTCAAGCTGCTGTCAGATCCGGTGCCAAAATCACTCGGAGGATAAATCTGCTGAACTGGTTTTTATCTGCCCAACCCGCCTCCCCGCGAGAGGGAGATGGGGGGGGGGGGGGGGGGGGAGGATGCTTCCCCAAGGTGTTGAAGATGGGATCAGTTAAACGGACAGTTGTCCGGGTCGCTCTGTATCATTATGTCACCCAAATGTAATCTCAGGATCATTTCTGTATCTAATATACGTAATGCCTGAAATAACTTCTGCTTTACCGGCTGTAGCCTGAAATAACTTCTGCTTTACCGGCTGTAGCCTGAAATAACTTCTGCTTTACCGGCTGTAGCCTGAAATAACTTCTGCTTTATCGTGGCCTGTACTTCGTCGTCTGATGACTGGCCTGTGAAAGTAGCCGGCTGGTGGTGACTGAGCTCAACCGGCTGTAGCCTGAAATAACTTCTGCTTTACCGGCTGTAGCCTGAAATAACTTCTGCTTTACCGGCTGTAGCCTGAAATAACTTCTGCTTTACCGGCTGTAGCCTGAAATAACTTCTGCTTTACCGGCTGTAGCCTGAAATAACTTCTGCTTTACCGGCTGTAGCCTGAAATAACTTCTGCTTACCGTAGCCTGAAATAATCTGCTTTACGGCTGTAGCCTGAAATAACTTCTGCTTTACCGTGTAGCCTGAAATAACTTCTGCTTTACCGGCTGTAGCCTGAAATAACTTCCGCTTTACCGGCTGTAGCCTGAAATAACTTCTGCTTTACCGGCTTTAGCCTGAAATAATTTCTGCTTTACCGGCTGTAGCCTGAAATAGCTTCCCTTTACCGTGTAGCCTGAAAAAACTTCTGCTTTACCGGCTGTAGCCTGAAATAACTTCTGCTTTACCAGCTGTAGCCTGAAATAACTTCTGCTTTACCGTGTAGCCTGAAATAACTTCTGCTTTATCGGCTGTAGCCTGAAATAACTTCTGCTTTACCGTGTAGCCTGAAATAACTTCTGCTTTACCGTGTAGCCTAAAATAACTTCTGCTTTACCAGCTGTAGCCTAAAATAACTTCTGCTTTACCGGCTGTAGCCTGAAATAACTTCTGCTTTACCGTGTAGCCTGAGATAACTTCTGCTTTACCGTGTAGCCTAAAATAACTTCTGCTTTACCAGCTGTAGCCTGAAATAACTTCTGCTTTACCGTGTAGCCTAAAATAACTTCTGCTTTACCAGCTGTAGCCTGAAATAACTTCTGCTTTACCGGCTGTAGCCTGAAATAACTTCTGCTTTACCGAGTGGAGCCTGAAATAACTACTACTTTACCGTGTAGCCTGAAATAACTTCTGCTTTACCGGCTGTAGCCTGAAATAACTTCTGCTTTACCGGCTGTAGCCTGAAATAGCTTCTGCTTTACCGTGTAGCCTAAAATAACTTCTGCTTTACCGGCTGTAGCCTGAAATAACTTCTGCTTTACCGTGTAGCCTAAAATTACTTCTGCTTTACCAGCTGTAGCCTGAAATAACTTCTGCTTTACCGTGAGCTGTACCTGAAATAACTTCTGCTTTAGCCGTGTAGCCTAAAATAACTTCCGCTTTACCAGCTGTAGCCTAAAATAACTTCTGCTTTACCGGCTGTAGCCTGGAATAACTTCTGCTTTACCAGCTGTAGCCTGAAATAACTTCTGCTTTACCGGCTGTAGCCTGAAATAACTTCTGCTTTACCGACTGTAGCCTGAAATAACTTCTACTTTACCGTGTAGCCTGAAATAACTTCTGCTTTACCAGCTGTAGCCTGAAATAACATCTGCTTTACCGGCTGTATCCTGAAATAACTTCTGCTTTACCGGCTGTAACCTGAAATAACTTCTTCCTTACCGGCTGTAACCTGAAATAACTTCTCCCTTACCGGCTGTAGCCTGAAATAACTTCTCCCTTACCGGCTGTAGCCTGAAATAACTGCTACTTTGCTGACTTCGCCTTTGTCGACCAGTTTTGACAGTTGGTCTGTCGTCAGATTCCGGCCTTTGCTCTCCTCCCTTTGGGTCGGACATTTCCATGGAGATCCAGCAAGGCGGGTCTGCAGTTTGCTTATCATGATGATACAGCGCGGATATTTGTTTACAGTGCCGGTGACAAAATCGTGGTCGCTGTTAGTTATTCACACACACGCTCACGCACAAGCAGACGTACACACGCGCGCACGCACGCACACACGCTCGTCCCCCCCCCCCCCCCCCCCACACACGCTCACGAATGGACGAGATGGCCGCCTTCTCCAATGTAATGTTGACGGTCGCCTGGCGACGGTTACTTGTGATCAACTGTAGGTTATCAAGGTTTGGTTTAGCTGGTGAGTTGTTCTAGGTTATCGGGTTTTTGTTGTTTGGTGGTGGTGAATCGTCCAGTGGTGAATGGTGCAGTGGTGAATCGTGCGGTAGTGAATGGTGCAGTGGTGAATCGTGCGGTGGTGAATCGTGCGGTGGTGAATCGTGCAGTTGTGAATCGTCCAGTGGTGAATGGTGCAGTGGTGAATAATGCAGTGGTGAATCGTGCGGGGGTGAATCGTGCAGTGGTGAATCGTCCAGTGGTGAATCGTGCTGTGGTGAATCGTCAGGTAGTGAATCGTGCGGTGGTGAATGGTGCAGTGGTGAATTGTAATGGTACAATTGTACAATGGTGAATTGTATGGGCTCTTTCCTAGCAGACGATGAGAGCAGTGGGTGTTGGTGGGGATGTGGGTGTTGGTGGGGATGTGGGTGTGGGTGTGGATGGTACGGCTGTCGAATGTGAAGAGTGTTGTAGAGTGTTGTGTTCCGTAGGAAGGAACGACCGAATGATACAATGATGATGCTTGCCAGCCTTACGGGTCTTGGTACTCTCTCTCTCTCTCTCTCTCTCTCTCTCTCTCTCTCTCTCTCTCTCTCTCTCTCTCTCTCTCTCTCGCAGCTTAAGTGCCTCCATCAGCACCCAGCGAGAAAGGGAACCGTAAACGTAGCACGTGTCGTAGGGTTGGAGGGATCGGTTGTCTGTATGTGTGTGTGTGTGTGTGTGTGTGTGTTTGTTTGTTTGTTTGTTTGTTTCTCAGTGTGTGTGTGTGTGTGTGTGTCTCTCTCTCTCTCTCTCTCTCTCTCTCTCTCTCTCTCTCTCTCTCTCTCTCCTCTCTCTCTCTGTGTCTCTGCGTGCACCTGCTGAGGACTGTCCGCCAGATATCATTTTCTTATTTCTGATGCCGGGTTCGCTATGGGGCCGCGGCACGGTTTTTATCATGGACCTACATGTACTATAGGTCCATGATTTTTATCACACGCTGAACACGCTTCGCACTGGCTGGAGGAGAGAGATAAAACCAGTTTTGGTTGTCGCCTGCCGACCATTGTGCCCCTGTTATCACCACGTCAAGGAGGCATCGACTGCTGTGACGTGATCATCGCATGCTGACCCCATTTGTTATAATGGTTAGTGGGTCGGTCCTTGCTACCTTAGTTTGTACACCCGCAGCGGGCTGCCGGGGAAGCAGAAGTTAGGGTGTTCCCCCGCTGACAATCCAGAGCTGTGAAGGGTGTCTCAGAATATATATTTGCATGCTTGGCCAACTGCCAGGACTTCTGATTGGCTAGTTGCCGCTTTTCAGTTTCCCTCCCCCCGTCTGATACTTTTTGGAATATAAATTAAATCGTCATGTGACTTGCATTTTGTTTCTGTTTTGGCCAAGCACTTCATTGTGGGGCATTAATTTAATTCAGAAGAATGCATCCATCCATTACAACATATACCTTTCACTCACTCTTTCACACTCCCTTGCATCAGTAGTGTACTTTTTGTGTAATTTACACGACACTTCTTCTCTGACTGACAACTGAAACATGAGCTGACACTAATTCTTGACGCGTCTTGACGTGACTTGAAGTTTTGCTTGAAGTTTTGCTTGTGACATGACGTGTGTGTGTGTGTGTGTGTGTGTGTGTGTGTGTGTGTGTGTGTGTCCGTCCTTGAAGTCACCAGTACTCACTCCTTTTTTCCCGGTCATTTGTCATGGCCGTGCCATTAAAAGAACCCCACCCCACCACTAAACTCCAGAGAAGACTACAAGTTTATGTTTATGTCTATGTAACGTATTTATCGGTAATAAACGTTGGGTATATATACATATAGGAGTAGACCCCGAGCTCTGAAGGCGTGGACCTATATACACACGTAGATATAGGTCCATGTCTGAAGGTGCTTCACACCCTAGCCAGCGCGCTCGTCGCTGTCGCTGTAGGTTGATGCGGCCCAAAATGGCGATAAAAGGCGAAGAGCAGCGGGCAGAGGCCGTAAAGCTGATAACTGAAGTGACTGATTGAAACCCACTTCGTGGCTTCTGTGCAGCTGAAGGCGGTGTGCACGACTTGATCAGTTCAATACACTTCATCACCTTCTTCCCAGCTCAGCAGCTAATGCAGCGAGAGTTTGGTACAGTTATTGTGTGCTGCAATTTGTCATGCTGGAACTGAGCCCGCAGTTTATACCTTCTCCTTGGCGTCTCGGATATTAAAGAGTGACGGCGGGGTTCGCTTTGAAGGTCAGCTGGATTCGTTTGTTTAATTTCATTTATAGGTTTTTGAATTCATGGAGAGAACTCAGAACTTTTTTACTCAAGGATTGAGATTTTAGGCAGTAGCCTATTCTTACAATCTGTCCTTGCTAAGCTACATAGACAACACTTATGAAGATTATTAATGACACTTTCAAAACTCACACAGTATTACAAAACGGTAGCAACATCGATACAGAGAGAGACGGACAGACAGACAGACAGAGGGAGATGCACGGCTTTGAGAGAGAGAGGGAGGGGGGAGGGAGGGAGAGACAGACAGACACAGACAGACAGACAGAGACAGAGAGAGACAGAGATGCATGGCTTTTAGGGGAATGTAAAAGCTCGACGTCCCTTTCTGTGCACGGTTCTGCTTTAATTCGTTGCCTATTTTGTTTGTGTCTTTGTATTCTGTTGGGTTGAATGTACTCTGATGCTGGACCCCTCCCCCGCCTCCCCATCCCCCACCCAGGTAGAAAACAACTGATTATATTGGTGATTAATCCCACGTCATTTTGCGGGCCATATGTTTGGCTCCAAGCGGCACCTACTGCTGTAGGCGAAAACACCGTAACTGCATAGTGGCTAACAGTGAACGACTGGCACGCAACTGAACAGATTTCCCAGTACTTACCCGTGGCGCGCTCTCCATGGGTGTTTTTCGCCCTTCAGTTTCTTAATAATAAGCTCCGCACAATATTTTCACCTGGCAGCTCCAGGTAGCTTATTTTTGACACTTTAGGGACTGACATTTACCGCCTCTCGGCAGGTGGGCTGGGATCCAGGTGGGGGGCGGGGCGGTTGAGGTGGTTGTTGTCAGGTGCTGACCGTGCTGGGGGTTGTTGACCCGATGGTGGCAGTAAAAAGCTGAGGGACCTGAAGCTGGACACGCTGGACAGTGGTCCCGTGGTGATGAAGCGTTGCTTAATGTCCTCGGATGTCGGCTGACATATTAGGGACAAGCTGAGACCGATGCCGAAGCATGATTCAATATAGCTTTACGTCCACGGAGGCCAAAAGGCTCGTTAGGACGGACAGCCCAGGACGGCCACCTCGACTCTCACACAGCTGCTGAACTATGAGGTCCCGTGGCCACCGCTTGACCCCTTTACGGGGGCCTCTGGCCGCAGTGGTGTGGGAGTCAGTGGGGGCCCGTCGTCTGCAGTCCCTTCCTACCGAAGGGCGCTTTGTTCGCTTGCGGGAGGTGCTTGTGTCCCGTGTAACTTGTAAAGTAAGTAAACACGGTGCTTAACGTCCACAGAAACCGTAAGGCGTATTGGGGACGGGGATAAGGGGGGAAGGCGGTATGGAGGTGGGGGGAGAGGGAGATTATGTACCTGTCGCTACACTGTCACCACCACAATGACTTGCATTAAGGTGGGCAGTGATGAGAGCCATTTTATTGTTTCATAATTGTGTGGGACAAAGTCACGAGACAGTGTCCACAGACCACCACTTTTGAAGAGAAAGGAGAGCCGAAGCGGATTCAAACCGAGGTCCCTCTGCTTACCAGCCTAACGCCTTACCGCTGGGCCACACCGGCTCACCCTTGCAAAGACTCGTGCGCCTTATTTAGTTGCCACTGAGTGCAGCACCGTCTGTCGTTGCCACTGAGTGCAGCACCGTCTGTCGTTGCCACTGAGTGCAGCACCGTCTGTCGTTGGCAGTGAAGACGGGCCGTTTGCTGTCTACTAGGAGAACCGTCTGTCGTTGGCAGTGAAGACGGGCCGTTTGCTGTCTACTAGAAGAACCGTCTGTCGTTGGCACTGAAGACGGGCCGTTTGCTGTCTACTAGGAGAACCGTCTGTCGTTGGCAGTGAAGACGGGCCGTTTGCTGTCTACTAGGAGAACCGTCTGTCGTTGGCAGTGAAGACGGGCCGTTTGCTGTCTACTAGGAGAACCGTCTGTCAGGCGTGAAGACGGCCCGTTTGCTGCCAGTGCAGGCTGTTACCGAGTCAGTGGTTTTCTGACACTTCGGTGGTTTCAGCCACGATTCTGACCAAGGCAGGTGCCTGTTACATCACGTCAGTGAACTGCTCCACACCCTGCCGATACATCACGTCAGTGAACTGCTCCACACCCTGCCGATACATCACGTCAGTGGACATACTCCACAGCGTGCCGATACATCACGTCAATGAACATACTCCACACCCTGCCGATACATCACGTTACTGAACATACTCCACACCGTGCCGATACATCACGTCACTGAACATACTCCACACCGTGCCGATACATCACGTCAATGAACATACTCCACAGCGTGCCGATACATGACGTCAATGAACATACTCCACAGCGTGCCGATACATCACGTCACTGAACATACTCCACACCGTGCCGATACATGACGTCAATGAACATACTCCACAGCGTGCCGATACACCACGTGACACGGTGCCTGTTTACAAAAGGCTGACGCCAGCCGTTGTCTGGCTGCTGCCCCCGTCAGTCTGGCCCCAGCCAGGGGGCAGCGCGTGGCACCGTCAGGCGCGAGGCACCGTCAGGTCTCCGCACTCCGTTTCGGGACGATGCCCACACTGGGTCTTGTATCGGCCAACATTGTTCCCACTTCCGGTTTCCACGTGCGTAATTTCCGGTTTCCTGTGCGTTATTGATCCGTTTGTCTTTTGCTGAACGTTTGACTTTTAGCTTATGCGGGGTTGTGTGTGGGTGGGGGGGGGGGGGAAAGGGGGGGGGGGTGAATGGGCGAGAGGGGGGGCGGGGGAGATGGGGGGCGGGGGCTAAATGACAGAGGGGAGATTGGGGGGGTGGGGGGGAGGCAACAATGTGATGTGCGATTTCATGAGCTCTGTCTGTGTGTCTGTCTCTGTCTCTGGTCTGTCTCTCTGCTCCCCCCCCCCCCCCCCCCGCCGCCCCCCGTTAGCGGTGTATCAACATCTTCTGAGACCGGAGCGGAGCTGTGCTTGTGGATTTCCTGACTGGCAGGGCTCCAGGCAGAGATCAGCAGAATGAGGATGTTGCCGGCAGCTACCTTGTATCTGGTGATGAGCTAAATGAAGTCAGTTTGGCCTGTGAGGTAACCTCCTTCCCACCAATGTGCTGTCGGCTTGGAAGTTTGCCTGACCGAAAATTATAGTTTTTCTGTCCGTGGTACCCCCCCCCCCCCCCCCCCCCCCCCCCCGCCCCCCCCCCCCCCCCCGTTTCGACTTAAGTTTGGGTTTTTGTTTTTGCCTTCCTCCGTATTTAAGCACGTTGTGTGTGTGTGTGGTGTGTGGTGTGTGTGTGTGTGTGTGTGTGTGTGTGGTGTGTGTTGTGGTGTGTGTGTGGTGTGTGGTGTGTGTGTGTGTGTGTGTGTGTGTGTGTGCGTGCGTGTGTGCGTGCGTGCGTGCATGTGTGTGTTTAACTTGACATATGTTTAGTGGCTGTTTCTGCTGTTTGTTGTTGGTGCACAAGATCAGCCCCGGCACGTCAGGTCTACTGCTGAAAAAGGGGCCGGCCAAAATTCATGTCTTTTCACCACCAGAGATGACTGACTCATATTGGGCGGTTACACCGTTACAGGTCGCCACTGGCGGTCACACCGTTACAGGTCGCCACTGGCGGTCACACCGTTACAGGTCGCCACTGGCGGTCACACCGTTACAGGTCGCCACTGGCGGTCACACCGTTACAGGTCGCCACTGGCGGTCACACCGTTACAGGTCGCCACAGGCAGGTCACACCGTTACAGGTCGCCACTGGCGGTCACACTGTTACGGGTCGCCACTGGCCACTTGTAAAGATTGGACAGACACACATGTCTCTGTTGTAAAGAGGGGACAGACAGACAGGTCTCTGTTGTAAAGAGGGGACAGACAAACAGGTCTCTGTTGTAAAGAGGGGACAGACAGACAGGTCTCTGTTGTAAAGAATGGACAGATAGACATATAGACCTTGTGTAGAGCCAGGCAGTTCAGTGAAGCTTGTTTGCACGACTGAATGCCCTTCGTAGTCTTTCGTGCAAGAAGTCGCGAAAGGTCGCAGCTAACACTTCCGGGCCGATTTCTGAGTAGGCGTTGCTTCACGCTGTGCACTGGAAGGTGAATCTAGAATTGCGAAGGAGTACAAATTCCAATACTGTTGCCGTTGCAAGAATTACAGGGGAAAGATTATGAAGGATGGAGAGAAAAAAAGTGTCTTTGCGTCGTTTATCGGCTGACCAGAAGATCGCGAGTGTGTGGGGGGGGAAAGTGTTTTGTAGCATTCTATAGCACAAGCAGCAAGTTCTTGCTTGTAGTCAGACACTGAGACTACAGGCCTTTAAAAGGTCTTTAAAGCTGGCACTGTAAACGTAGCGAATTCACTGTCACAGCCTTCCTTTGTGAAGAAAGACCCGGAAGCACCGGAAGTAAAAACAGCCAAGGGACTTCGGCGATGGCGGGTAAAAGTCAAGGGAGTTAACAACCCCGCCTGACTTGCTCACATTGGGCAGCTAATCCTCAGCGAGTGAACTGCTGGCCGGTGGTTGTCCTTGGCGGATTAGTGGCTGATGTCAGCGTTTTCACTTCGGGTGCGATCTGGACCCGAGGCAGTGAGTTCGATTGACGATTATCTAACGTATATTTTACGAGATTATTCAATCTTGGCTGCCTAAGGGCCAGTTTGCAGCGAGTTATTGTGATATTAGTCCAGTCTAACGTCTGCCATGATGGGGTTTGGTGTTGCGGCCCAGTCGACAGGTCTGTCGTCAGAATGTCTGCCTCTCTCTGTCAGTGTGTCTGCCTGCCTGCCTACCTGTCTGTCTGCATGCCTGCCTGCCTGCCTACCTGTCTGTCTGCCTGCCTGTCTGTCAGTGTGTCTGCATGTCTGTCTGCCTGCCAGCCTGTCTGTCTGTCTGTCTCCCTGCCCCCTCCCAGCTCTCTCCTCCCCCACGCTCCCTCTCCCGTTTCTTCTCTCGGGCTGTTTGTGCTCCAAACACCGGGATCTCGATGTTACCCCCTCCCTGCCTTCTCGCTCATCGAGTTAGTTCTGATAAAGGATTCTATTCCTCAAGTTAATATGCAAAACCAAGCCCACGTTCCGTCTTGTAGGCTACAGTCTCTAGCCCACACTCCCAGCATCGCTTTCCGGCACCTTTCTCCAAACTCCGCCACAGTTGGTTCCGCCACTGACGGGGCACGCTTTACCTCCGCGCAGCTGTCCACCGACGCGGTCAGCGCCCTCAGAAAGGATTGGGTACTCGACTGTGGAAGCAACCTAGCGGCGATGCACGTACATGAACACGAGTAAAAAATGAGTTCCGTCTCGATTCAGATGATTGTGGTTTTGATTCTGCTGGCGTAAGCAACGTTGGCGGTTATAAAAGAAACAGCTGATGTAATTCGAGTTCTCTGTTACTGCCAGGGGAAAACTGTCCGCTAGCTAACCATGTGGGACAGTGGGAGACCTATGGCGTAGTCGGTTATGGCAGTGGTTGGGGGTAGGTAAGTAAGTAAATTGGTGTTTTACGCCCAGTCAGCCAGTGAGTGGTTGGGGGAAGGATGTGGTAAACGAGTGCTTGGAGTGTGTCCATGGTCTACAGCCTACACAAAGACCAGCAGACTGCCGGTAAATCAAGGGGCACTTTATGTCGCAATGAGTCAGCAGTTTATTGACATCTTACTGTCCGCCTCAGCGGTGAAGGACTCGGCGAAGGGCAGAGATGGTGGTACCTGACAGCTGTAGCTCGGTGGGGAGGGGGCGGGAGAGAGAGAGAGAGAGAGAGAGACTTGCTAATGACCGCTTTACGGTGACTTTGAGTGGCGGGCTGAGGGCATCAAACCGTACACACGTAAAAAGCGTAGAGCACGTGCGCTGTACGCGTAGCAGCGTTGGTGTACAGTTCAACTAATTCAGTTCAGTTCAAGATGGTGGTAGCACCTGCCAGTTCAGTTCAGTTCAAGATGGTGGTAGCACCTGTCAGTTCAGTTCAGTTTAAGATGGTGGTAGCACCTGTCAGTTCAGTTCAGTTCAAGATGGTGGTAGCACCTGTCAGTTCAGTTCAAGATGATGGTAGCACCTGTCAGTTCTCAGTTCAGTTCAAGATGGTGTAGCACCTGTCAGTTCAGTTCAAGATGGTGGTGGCACCTGTCAGTTCAGTTCAGTTCAAGATGGTGGTGGCACCTGTCAGTTCAGTTCAGTTCAAGATGGTGGTAGCACCTGTCAGTTCAGTTCAGTTCAAGATGGTGGTAGCACCTGTCAGTTCAGTTCAAGATGGTGGCACCTGTCAGTTCAGTTGATGGTGGTAGCACCTGTCAGTTCAGTTCAGTTCAAGATGGTGGTAGCACCTGTCAGTTCAGTTCAGTTCAAGATGGTGGTAACACCTGTCAGTTCAGTTCAAGATGGTGGTGGCACCTGTCAGGTGCTGGGGAAAGCCCTTAGATGCGCTCCATGCCGTCTTTCAAAACTTTCCCATGCCGCTGCCCGGCTTTGACATCTTTCCAGTGTCGGTGTAACTGACGTTGGCCCTTTCGTCGTACGTTCAAGGAAGATGGTGAATCGTTTCCTCTGTCCACGCCTGTCCTCGGTGTGATGTCCTTGGTTTTGTACCTGCAGGTCACTCAGACCTTGGCTTTGTGCCCGCAGGTCACTCAGACCTTGGCTTTGTGCCTGCAGGTCACTGAGACCTTGGTTTTGTGCCCGCAGGTCACTTAGACCTTGGTTTTGTGCCCGCAGGTCACTCAGACCTTGGTTTTGTGCCCGCAAGTGACTTAGACCTTGCTTTTGTGCCCGCAGGTCACTCAGACCTTGGTTTTGTGCCCGCAGGTCACTCAGTGTCACGCTCCTCTCTAGGGATGTCTGCTTAGCTGCCTACATGCATGCAGGTGTATGCATATTATATATGCACATACACGAAGCCCGTTTGTAGCTGGCCTTCCACACGGCAGATCCTTCATGGATTTCCTAACACCACAAAAAGCATGTTGTCCGTGGCTTAGACCTGACTACCCCGGTTTACATTGTCACCGACACCTGTGTGTATGTGGTGTGTGTGTGTGTGTGTGTGTGTGTGTGTGTGTGTGTGTGTGTGTGTGGTGTGTGTGTGTGTGTGTGTGTGTGTGTGTGTGTGTGTGTGTGTGTGTGTGTGTGTGTGTGTGTGTGTGTGAGCAAGGGAATGGACGACTCATGCCCATCCAGTGGCGCAGTGCGGAGACTTGTCAAGTGGAGCTAATCTCTGACTCTGGTTGGATCAGCGGGCAGGTCTGCCTTACCGCCGGCCAAACCGGCTCACAGATGATCTTCTAAGTAAGTAAGTAAACTTGGTGCTTAACGTCCACAGAAACCATGAGGATTATTAGGGACGGGGAGAAGGAGGGAAGGGGGTGTGAGGTGGGGAAGAAGGAGATTATATACCTATCGCTACACTGTCACCACCAGAATGATTCCTGCATTAAGATGGGCAGCGATGAGAGCCATTTTAATGTTTCAGTAGGAAGTGATGGACAAAGTCACAAGACAGTGTCCACAAACCACAACCTTTCTGAAGAGAAAGGAGAGCCGAAGCGGTATCGAACCGAGGTCCTTCCGCTTACCAGCCTAACGCCTTACCGCTAGGCCAAACCGGCTCACATAATCTTCTAAATGAGTGACTAGCTTTTTATATGCGCGCTTTGGATATCCACCCAAGTGGTGTGCTTACAGCGCTGTTTGGTTGTTACTTGGCTGGTGCCACGTGAAACTGCTACCGTTTTTCAGCGCGTTCTGCGTACACCATACAACCATGCACCATGTCACACAATTCACACAATTCACATGTCACACAATTCAATGCAAAGCCACATACATAAGGTGCATGCGTGTTTAGCTGTAACCAGCCACCTGCACTTTTGGCAGAATGTCCGCGATTTTTTACGTGCTACTGCGGTAACAGGGGGTGGAACGAATACCGAAATAAGAGTCAGAACAAAGGTTGGCCCTGGAGAAGAAAATTCTCCTTCCGCTCCTGCCGGGACTCGAACCCGAGACGGGTCGATCACGAGCCTGGCGCTCCAACCACTGAGCTATCCCTGCACCTCATCATGCACGTAAAAACAGCTTCAGCGCTTCACTGATGTGCAACTGGAAGGAAGGGCTGTAGCGGGGTTTTGGCTGGTTCTCTTCATCACGCGGCGTTGTCCCAAAACAAGACCTTCCCGTGACAACACAGCCACCAACATGACGCGGCGTTGTCCAAAAACAAGACCTTCCCGTGACAACACAGCCACCAACATGACGCGGCGTTGTCCCAAAACAAGACCTTCCCGTGACAACACAGCCACCAACATGACGCGGCGTTGTCCAAAAACAAGACCTTCCCGTGACAACACAGCCACCAACATGACGCGGCGTTGTCCAAAAACAAGACCTTCCCATGACAACACAGCCCTAACCAGTCGGCCAACCGCACAGTCAGCTGACGGAAGACGCGGCCATTGAGGCGGAGTTGTACACAAAGTCCAGGTGTGGACAGGACTGAGTAATCTCAGGCCTGGACACTCGCACGGAATCTCGCCTTTCCCGTGTCCCCCTTCATCGGCCATGGCGGTTGTCCAAAAACAAGACCTTCCCATGACAACACAGCCACCAACATGACGCGGCGTTGTCCAAAAACAAGACCTTCCCATGACAACACAGCCCTAACCAGTCGGCCAACCGCACAGTCAGCTGATGGAAGACGCGGCCATTGAGGCGGAGTTGTACACAAAGTCCAGGTGTGGACACAACTGAGTAATCTCAGGCCTGGACACTCGCACGGAATCTCGCCTTTCCCGTGTCCCCCTTCATCGGCCATGGCGGTTTCATGGTCATCGCTGTTGAACCAAAGATTCTAAATACAAGTTGTATTCATAATCTCTGATTGAAGTACTGATTCATTCCTGCGCCAGAACTCCAGGCGTTGACGCGCGGCATTTTTCTGCCATGGATCAGCAGCAGCGAGAGCTCCACGTGCACCGTAATCCAGTCACGTGAGAACGGGTTTAACCCTCACTGTCAGCGGAGTTCAGCAGCTCACCCGTGCCCACATCCAAATCACCCGTGCCGACATCGAAAACACCCGTGCCGACATCCGACATCCAACTCACCCGTGCCGACATCCAAATCACCCGTGCCGACATCTGACATCCAAATCACCCGTGTCGACATCTGACATCCAGCTCACCCGTGCCGACATCCAACTCACCCGTGCCGACATCCAAATCACCCGTGCCGACATCCGACATCCAAATCACCCGTGCCGACATCCGACATCCAAATCACCCGTGCCGACATCCGACATCCAAATCACCCGTGTCGACATCCGAGTCGATTTAAAAGTCATCACAGTGTACGAAGAGTTCCACTGGGCTTTCACTTTGACATCAGCGTGTTTTTGTGTGTGTGTTTTTTCGTTGTTTGTTTGTTGTTGTTGTTGTTCAGCCTGCACCCCTCCCCTCCGCCCCCTCAGAAATCGATCAGACTCGATCGTTTCCAGTTTACCTAGTGATTGACTTGAGGTTTTAGCGTCAGTCTCATTTTTGTAGAGCACAGAAGCTTGTCACTGCCCCCCCCCCCCCCCCCCCCCCCCCCCCCATTGTGTTAATGCAGAAAACGAGTAATGTCGGTTGTCAGCCTCCCTTTTCTGTTCACTTGTGGCTTTTCCTCCACTTTCCCCCCCACCCCCACCCCCACCCCTCTCTCTCTCTGCTTATAATATCTGCTTGTGGTATAGTCGTGCATATTTGTGTTTGTAGTATAGCAAGGACTGGCTGTTAGATAGGTTCAAAAGGACCTAACGCTAGTACCCTTGAGTATTAAGTTTTCGAGTTTGAGTTCAATCTCTCTCTCTGTCTCTCTGTCTCTCTGTCTCTGTCTCTGTCTCTGTCTCTCTCTCTCTCTCTCTCTCTCTCTCTCTCTCTCTCTCTCTCTCTCTCTCTCTCTCCTCTTCTCTTCTCTCTCTCTCTGTCTCTCTGTGAGATAACCGTACTGGTTGACAGGTGGTAAAGCATCAAATTACCCCCGCACCCCCCCCCCCCCCTTTTTGTGTGTGTGTGTGTGTGTGTGTGGTGATTGGTGCTGTTGTTGCTGCGCGGTACCCAGCCAGAGAGATAGCGGGGGACGTGTGGCACAGGTGGTAAATCATAACTGGCGCTGTCTTCCTGCTGGCAGCCCGGCTGCTGAGCGACGGTTGTGGGGGGGGGGGGGGGGGGGGGGGGGGGTCCTCGCCATCGGCCGTTCCATCGTCTGCTCTTTTGTTCCATCTATGGCCACTGTTGTTCCATCTGTGGCCACTGTTGTGCCGTGACGCTGGTGCACTGAACGTCGGCTTGACAAACGGACCGCCTCAAAGTTGGTCTAATTCCCCTTACACTTGGTTTGTTTTTGGTCAGCATGCTTTTCGTCGAGGCTTTTCCAGTATGCTTTGCCTGTCAGTGTTGATTACAGCAACATTTAAAGGCCGGGGCTGACTGATTTGAGGCAAAATATAGGCCTGGCCCACCAGTCAGCGACTGACTGCCTGACTGGTGTGAAGTACAGCTTCGTGTCCTCGG
>JABMCL010002065.1:625000-690000 GCA_018857735.1 Alviniconcha marisindica | reverse complement strand
ACAACATTACTCTCTCTCTCTCTCTCTCTCTCTCTCTCTCTCTCTCTCTCTCTCTCTCTCTCTCTCTCTCTCTCTCTCTCTCTCTCGCCTGTTCCGTGTGTGTATGTGTATGTGTGTGTGTGTGTGCGCGCGCGCGCTCGCATATATATTTGTCAGTGTGTGCGCATGTGTGAACGTGAGCTTTCGACAGCGTGTGTGCCGGCGTGCGTATAATATTTCTGTGTGAACTTCAGAACGCCCTCCACCGAGTTGACAGGGGCCTGTGCCTGTGAGGAGGAAAGGTCGGCGGTAAGACAAGAGTGTCGGTGTGTATTGTTAGCCTGTCGCTACCCACACAAGTATGTCAACTGCCACACCCCTCCCTCCCCTCCCCCCGTCCCTCCCTCCCGTCGTACTACACCCCTCCCTTCAGCCCATCGTCAACTTCTCCGCCCTCACCCACCCAATCTCCCCTCCGCCGTAAAGTTCTGCTTGCTGCAGGTGAGACAGAGAAGTAAAGTTCTGTACAGAGAAGTAAAGTTCTGTACAGAGAAGTAAAGTTCTTCTTGCTGTAGGTGAGACAGAGAAGTAAAGTTCTGTACAGAGAAGTAAAGTTCTGTACAGAGAAGTAAAGTTCTTCTTGCTGTAGGTGAGACAGAGAAGTAATGTTCTGTACAGAGAAGTAAAGTTCTGTACAGAGAAGTAAAGTTCTGTACAGAGAAGTAAAGTTCTGTTTGCTGTAGGTGAGACAGAGAAGTAAAGTTCTGCCTACTGTAGGTGAGATAGAGAAGTAAAGTTCTGTACAGAGAAGTAAACTTCTGTACAGAGAAGTAAAGTTCTGCCTGCTGTAGGTGAGACAGAGAAGTAAAGTTCTGCCTGCTGTAGGTGAGACAGAGAAGTAAAGTTCTGCCTGCTGTAGGTGAGATAGAGAAGTAAAGTTCTGCCTGCTGTAGGTGAGACAGAGAAGTAAAGTTCTTCTTGCTGTAGGTGAGACAGAGAAGTAAAGTTCTGTACAGAGAAGTAAAGTTCTGTACAGAGAAGTAAAGTTCTGCTTGCTGTAGGTGAGACAGAGAAGTAAAGTTCTGTACAGAGAAGTAAAGTTCTGCTTGCTGTAGGTGAGACAGAGAAGTAAAGTTCTGCTTGCTGTAGGTGAGACAGAGAAGTAAAGTTCTGCTTGCTGTAGGTGAGACAGAGAAGTAAAGTTCTACTTGCTGTAAAAGGTGAGACAGAGAAGTAAAGTTCTGCTTGCTGTAGGTGAGACAGAGAAGTAAAGTTCTGCTTGCTGCAGGTGAGATAGAGAAGTAAAGTTCTGTACAGAGAAGTAAAGTTCTGCTTGCTGTAGGTGAGACAGAGAAGTAAAGTTCTGCTTGCTGTAGGTGAGATAGAGAAGTAAAGTTCTGTACAGAGAAGTAAAGTTCCGCTTGCTGTAGGTGAGACAGAGGAGGAAACGCCGTCAGTTTTAAGCTGGACAGTACACACGGCGACTCGTCAGTCAGTTTGGCTGTGACGGTAAGACTCCGGACCTCCGGTAAGCCCACAGGAGGCCTCGGTTCTCCTTTCTCTTCCAACGTTGTGCTTTATTGGCGCTGTGTTGTGACCCGGACCCTCACAGTGAAACATTAAAAATGGCTCACGCCGCTGCCCGTCTGAATGCAGAATCATTTTGGTGGTGACGGTGTAGCGGTAGATATAGCTAAGCAGTCTTTGTGTAGGTTTCAAATGGCGCACACCCCAGTTGATGTGAACGCAAGAAGCACTGTTCCGGTGACAGTGCAATGTTGGGTACAAGCCCCCTGTCCTCCAGTTTCCTGGGATCTCGGGTCTCCAGTCTTCCGGCACAGTGCCTGTGGCAGGAGACGTTAAACTGATTTCACCGAGGGTCTCTCGGGCTTTTAGCAGGTGAGTCTTGCGCTTGCTGCCCGTGTCATGTGTGATGTGGTTTGCCGGCTTCGTGCTCCTCACTGTCATCGTCCGCCGGCCCCACGACGGAGTAGCTTAGAAAGAGACGCGAATGACACGTTGAATTCTCTCTCTCTCTCTCTCTCTCTCTCTCTCTCTCTCTCTCTCTCTCTCTCTCTCTCTCTCGCTCGCTCGCTCGCTCGGAGACAGCCGTAATTCTTTCGGATTTCAGTCTTGTCGGTGTGTGTGTGTGTGGTGTGTGTGTGTGTGTGTGTGTGTGTGTGTGTGTCAATGTGCGTGCGTGCGTGCGTGTGTGTGTGTGTGTGTGTGTGTGTGTGTGTGTGTGGCATTATATCAAGTGTTTATGATACTGAACAGGAATATAATATATTAAATCAATAATCCTGATATTGAACAGGAATATAGTATCTCAGATCAGTAATCGTGACACTGAACAGGAACATAGTATCTCAAATCAGTAACCATGACACTGAACAGGAACATAGTATCTCAAATCAGTAACCATGACACTGAACAGGAACATGGTATCTCAGATCAGTAATCATGTTATAATTCTCCAGACCATGATGTTAGTTATTTGCTTTTCTGCCCCACTCCCGTTTGGTTCTTGTGCTTTCGGGTTTCCTTTCTTGCCTCTGACTTTTCACAATTGGCCATCCTGCCATCGTAAATGTATAGATGTACTTATCATTTCATCTACAGGTAACACACAAACAAGCATATTGCTTTTGTGTTTCCTGTACTTGTTTGTGGAGTTTATGGTTACGATGTACGAAAACATATGGTTTAAACCAACAGGAATACGCAGTGGTTTTCCATCTGGCCTCCCGCGGTGGGATACCGCGGACGCGGAAATTATAGACCGCCACCTCTGCTGAAATTCTGCTGGCTGTCATGAAAATCCCTCTTTTGGGCCTGGTGGAGTAGGCTGGCTAGAGCATAGCTTTGTTTGCTCAACCTGCTGGCAGGAATTTTGTGTCCGGAAAAGCCGGTATGCGCTCCGCCCCGCCGTCTCTTCGAAGTTTACACATCGCTGCCTTCGAAACAAGTTCCAATGTTGGTCTGCTTGAGGTCAAGATGCCTCCTTTTCCTACTTTCAAGAGAAGATCGTCGTGTGATTTTACTTTCACTTTCAAGAGAAGATCGTCGTGTGATTTTACTTTCACTTTCAAGGGAAGATCGTCGTGTGATTCTACTTTCACTTTCAAGGGAAGATCGTCGTGTGATTCTACTGTCACTTTCAAGAGAAGATCGTCGTGTGATTTTACTTTCACTTTCAAGAGAAGATCGTCGTGTGATTTTACTTTCACTTTCAAGGGAAGATCGTCGTGTGATTCTACTTCCTACGCAGCCTGTGTCCCGGGGAGAGGGCAGGAGGGCGGGGCAAGGGCTGAGTGACAGTCGTGCCGACAGCCTCCAGGGACAGCACCCGGACTGTCAGGTGACGGTGTAACCAGACCCGGTGACGATGAGTGTCGATGTTTTACTGCTGTTCGCTGTAACCAGACCCGGACTTTACAACACCCCGCGCTGCTGCTGTTCACTGTGACTGTGTAACCAGACCCGGGGCCTTAACTATGAATCGGGCCTAAAGCGGTAGGCCGGCCTAAATCTCAAGGCTATTGACAATGGCCCCAAAATGGTAACCATGGACCGGGACTACACCAAAGTCCGGCCGAACCTCGGGCCTAAACAGCCGATATTTAGGCTTGCGATTTCGCTGGACTAAAGGTCGTAGGCCCGGGACTATGACTGCTTTTGGCCTTGTTATGCTTGGCCGTCCCTAATAAGCCGTACGGTTTCTGTGGACGTTAAGCACCATGTTTACTTTATGCTTGGAAAGTTGGTTTTTCTTGTTGTTTTTGTTATTTTTTTGCTGTTGTTGCGTCTTTACTTCTGAATCCAGCGGCTTCTCTCTCTTTTTAATTAAAAAAAATAATCTTTTATTTCGTTTACTTCGTCAAATGAGTACTAGATGTTCATCGGCCGAAGCTCTTTCATTTTGGAGGGAAGAAAGGTCGCACTCGCCGAGCGACGCAGGCATAATGATTTGATTAATGTGATCGTACGATTTAATGTTTGCAAATTATTATGAGAGCAAGTTTGCTTGACGTCTTACATTATTACTTGATTTATTTTCTTGTTATTTAAATTCATCTGCACAGCGTAGGCTACCTGATTTCACAGCGTCCACTCGCCTTTCTGACAAGTTCAAAATGGCCGACGCAGATGTTACGGTTACTCGATTCAGTAAATGCCAAGAAGAATACTCCATCGAAGATGTCGATAGATTAGCGTTTTTACGAATAATGACCTCGTCGAGATCGCTTGGGTGTTGCAGAAGTAAAACATGGCGAATCACATCCAGAATCGGGGCCTGCCAGGCATGTCTTCACCTAATGTTTATGTTTACCGATGTTTGCGCGTGCGAAATACGTCGCAGGAAGTGAACGAAGCGTGTCGGTGCGCATGCCCAGATGGGATTGCCCCGTCTAAAGTTAGCACAAGCGATGACGCGTGTGATGACCATGTTCTTATCAGCGCGAAAGTCAGAGACTCTGTTGTCTCGACCATTGTCCGCGTCCATGTATACGAACTTTGCCTAACTCAAAGTCTCGGACTCTAAAGTCAGGGACTTTGGTTTAGGCCTGGCCTACCGTAGTCCCGATTCATAGTTAAGGCCCCCGGTCTTTACAACACCCCCAGCTGCTGCTGTTGACTGTGACGGTGTAACCAGACCCGGTCTTTACAGCACCCCCAGCTGCTGCTGTTGACTGTGACGGTGTAACCAGACCCGGTCTTTAAAAGCACCCCCAGCTGCTGCTGTTGACTGTGACGGTGTAACCAGACCGGTCTTTACAACACCCACAGCTGCTGCTGTTGACTGTGACGGTGTAACCAGACCCGGTCTTTACAGACACCCCCAGCTGCTGCTGTTGACTGTGACGGTGTAACCAGACCCGGTCTTTACAGCACCCCCAGCTGCTGCTGTTGACTGTGACGGTGTAACCAGACCCGGTCTTTACAGCACCCCCAGCTGCTGCTGTTGACTGTGACGGTGTAACCAGACCCGGTCTTTACAACACCCACAGCTACTGCTGTTGACTGTGACGGTGTAACGAGACAACCTGTGTGCCAAACTCCAAGCACTGGCTTACGACATCCTTCCTTCAACCACTGCCGTATTTAATTACGCCATAGGTTCCTGAAAACTGTCAACAAACGAGCAGTTTTTTTGTTGGTGCTCAAACAGTAGTAAGTTTGTTACAAACAACTCAAATAAAACAAGACGTGTCATTTGCAGCCGCCAACAAAGTTTACACCAGCACAAATAAAACCACAATCGTTTGAATCGAGACGGAACCCTTTTTTTTTAACCGGGGTGGATGCGCCTCATGTTTACGTGCGTGCATGGGCGCTAGGCTGCTTCCACAGTCTTATCAGTACCCGAACCTTTCGGAGGGCGCTGACCGCGTCGGTGGACAGCTGCGCGGAGATAAAGAGTGCCCCTTCAGTGGCGTAACTAAATCTGGCAGAGTTTGGAGGAAGGTGCCGGAAAGCGGTGCTGGGAGTGTGCCTGTGTGCGTCACGCGCCTGTGTGCGTCACGTGCCTGTGTCAGTAGCGGTGCAGAGGGACCGTCTTGGCTGCCACTGACTCACAGCTCCCTGTCATCTCTGCCTAGAGAGCGGCGTGTGTGGTGCTGTTTGTGTGTATGGAAACTTGGGTTCCTGACAGACAATTACCCGTCCCTGATAAGCCTTATGGTTTCTGTGGAAGCACCGTGTTTACTTATTTACAGTGACTTGAACACTGATTGACGGAAGTCAGCTGGGGGGGGGGGGGGGGGGGGGGGGGGTTCTGCTCGGTCAGTTTGTCGACTGCAGTGTGAGTGAGTCAGCAAGTAAGCACTGAGCGTGGTCAGTGTGTGGACTATGATGAAAGCGTAGAGTCCGTTCTGCACCTCTGATTGCAGTCAGTTCAGAACCGCTAATGACCAACCGCCTGGTCAGCACCTCTCTGCTTGGCTAGTTTGACCACTGGCATGAAAGCGTTATCGACTGTCGTCAAACAGACCGCTCTGTCGGTAACCCTTTGCTTGATAACGAAATTGACGACCGTCAGGACTCATCAACCATGAAAGCAATTAGCACCTCTGATTACGTACGGAGTGAGTGCAATACCGCTGCTGATCGACCGTTAGTCGGTACTGACCTTGAGCGCTGTGCTTGGTCACAATTTATCGACTATCGTCAAATCAGCTGTTGGGCACAGTTTGATCACATTTTGTCGACCATCATGAAACCTCTGATTACGTGGAGAAATACGGTAATCTGTACCGCTTAAGACTCCACCGTTTAGTCAACGGCGCCCGCTTAGTCAGTCAGTACCTTCGAGCTCGGTCACAAGCTGTGGGCTGTGACAAAGCGTTGAGTACCTGTGATTACGTGCTGAGTTAAGCTCCGTACCGCTAGCGATGGCCCGCTGCCGTGTCGGCCACGACGCTGCTGTTGGCGCGTCCTGCGAGCAGCGGCGAGCCGGTAGCGCTGCGCCGTGTCCGTCAGCACGCCGCCACCACCTGTAGACGACGAGGCCCTGACCGTCGGGAGCCTACAAGGCCCACGGACGCCGGCGAGCTCCAGGTGGCTGTTCGTGCCCCCCGCTCCGTGTCGGGGGCGGCCGCTCAGTCAGCCGGCGTCGGACTTCGCTAGCGGCCTCACCTCGGGCCGACCCGCCGCTCGGCTGTTGGAGTCCCGCACCCGCTGGTCCGCCGCTCGCCCCCTCCCTCTGCCGTCTCTAGTCTCGGGGCCTGGCTGCCCGCGTTCCGGTGCCGGTCGACTCTCCGGTCAGTGGTCAAGCTCGTCGACTCTCCGGTCAGTGGTCAAGCCGGTCGACTCTCCGGTCAGCGGTCAAGCTTTCTGCGTGCACATCTGGGCTAACCCCAACTTCGGTATCACCGAGACCGCGTGTCGTCTCTGGAGTCTCGGTGAAGTTCAACTCGGCGGCTCGGCGTGTTCGCCTTGCTCGTTTTACGGTTTGTGGAAACTGAGTGGCAGTTTTTGTAATCATAACACGAGGCGCCACGGCCTTGTTCCGACTGACCCGCCACTGCAGTTCAAGTCTCAGGGTGCCGCTGTAAGGCTACACTGAAAGAAGAGGAAAAAAAGCAAAGAAAAAAAAAGCACAAGTAATCGCGGTCGCCGCCAAAATAGCATTTGCAAAGGCTAATGGTGAGAGTCAGTGGGGTTTTGTGTGTCTTTCTCTCCAGCTATCGAGTTAAAAGGACTGCTACAGCTTTGTCCGCCACCACAGCCGGCTTTCCGTGATCCCCACTGTGTTGATTACTTTCCGTGATCCCCACTGTGTTGATTACTTTCCGTGATCCCCACTGTGTTGATTACTTTCCGTGATCCCCACTGTGTTGATTACTTTCCGTGATCCCCACTGTGTTGATTACTTTCCGTGATCCCCACTGTGTTGATTACTTTCCGTGATCCCCACTGTGTTGATTACTTTCCGTGATCCCCACTGTGTTGATTCCTTGAGCTGGAGCAGCGGAGCGCTTTGTGAAGCTATGACAGGAGTTTGGGCGGCGTTGGTACAGGACGGGCGAGAAGAAAGGAAGGAGGGAGGGAGGAAAGGAAGGAGGATGGATCACGACAGCCACATGTAGACACGCTGTGCTGCACCCTCCTTCTGCAGCTTCTGCAGTCGACAGGCTCGTGGCTAGTTGCTGCTGATGACAGAAAGGAAAAAAGGAGAGAGAGAGGGGAGCAAGAAAAAATAGCTGTTGGCATGGCGCCATTTGATGAAAAGCTGCCGCCGTGTTGTGATTATGGAAGATAGTCTATTTGCATTCGTCGGATAAGGGGTGAAAAGGCAAGAAACGAAAGCAAAAAAAAAGAGAGAGAGAGAGAGAAAAAAGAAGCAAAATTGGTTGGATTACAGGAGAACTTTGTGAAACGGAAAAGAAAAGTGGCAGGATTAATTAAAGGAAAGGTGTGGAAAAGGATTATACCGCTGAGACGGGCGGCAGGCAGTCGTGAGTCTGTCTGTCCGTGCATGTTTCATCGCACAGCGCAGGCCGCAGTGCTCTGCTTTCACCACTTCTCTCTGCGAGATGAACGTCGCTCAGTCCCAACGTTGCATCGACACCATGTGGCACCAGCTCTCGTGTTAAAACAGGAACCTCTTGACACCATGTGGCACCAGCTCTCGTGTTAAAACAGGAACCTCTTGACACCATGTGGCACCAGCTCTCGTGTTAAAACAGGAACCTCTCGACACCATGTGGCACCAGCTCTCGTGTTAAAACAGGAACCTGTCAAAAAATATTGGAGGGAGAAAGAACTATGAATATTGAGAGAGGCGTTGTTGTCATGGCGTACAGAGAGAAGCATTGTCCCGAAAGGGACGTTGCTCTGAGGTAGAGACAGTGTTCTGGTGCTGAGAGAGACCTTGCCCTTGCGTGTGTGAAGAGAGAGAGGGGGTCGTTGACCAGGTCGGCTGGTGTCCAAATCAGTATTGCCCAGGTGTGGACCTGGACGTTGTCCTAGTGGAGATAGAGAGCGAGATTCCTCTTGGTGCAGAGACAGACAGACAGACGAGACAGACTGCCCTGGCGTCGAGATAGTGCCCCGATGTCTAGACATTGGCCTGGTGTAGAGAACGGTAGCATTTTCTTCCGCTTGTAGGATGGAGAGACGATGTGCTGGTGGTAAGTAGGGGCACGGTTCAGAGAGTTTCCTTGGTGAGGAGAAGACATTGTGAGTCCCAGTGCAGAGATCGAGACACGTGCGTTCCCCCTGCTGCCAAACGTGGACACCGTTGCTCCTGCCTTTCGAAGGACAATGAGCGAGGAGACCGGTGACCAACACCACCAGACACGTTGTTGCCGAAGGAAGTGGCCGGTGACCAACACCACCAGACACGTTGTTGCCGAAGGAAGTGGCCGGTGACCAACACCACCAGACACGTTGTTGCCGAAGGAAGTGGCCGGTGACCAACACCACCAGACACGTTGGCCGAAGGAAGTGGCCGGTGAAACACCACCACCCCAAAACAACCCCCCCCGTTGTTGCCGAAGGATGGAACAAAGGAGGCGGTAAAGTGGGGCTGACGTCATGACAACTCCAAGCGTCGCCTGAGGACGGCGGTCAGCGGCCGTGGCTAAAGTGGGATTGATAAATCATGACTGCCTGAAGTGGTGTGGACGCTGGTCAGTCAGTGGTCAGCCGAGCGAGGGACCAGCGGGATTTGGGGCCGGCCGCTGCGTCGCAATCCAGATGGCGAGCTTTGATAGCATTATACAGGTGACGGAACTTTGACACCCTTTTCACTACCTTGTGTAGCACAACAGGTGCTTCGGTCTCATGCGACCGCTGGTGTGTGTGTGTGTGGGGGGGGGGGGGGAGAGAGAAGGGAGAAGGAGAGAGAGTGTGTGTTAGGTATAAGTGTGTGTGAGGTGTGTGTGTGTCTGCTTGCGCTCGCGTGTGAGAGTGCGTGTCAGGTAGGTGTGTGTGTGAGTGTGTATGTGTGCGTGCGTGCATGTGTGTGTGCGTGCATGCGGTCGTGCGTGCAGTGCGTGTGTGTGTGTGTGTGTGTGTGTGTTAGCATCAGGTCAGTACAGTGTGTGCGGACACGCGTGTTTCTGTAGGCCACCGAATGGTCGGGTAAGGGGAGGGGACGGATGGTTGGTGCGAACTTTAATGGAGTGTTAATAAGTATAATCCGTTCACTGTGATTGGAACGGTTACACAAACATAATTGTAGGCTGCTTCTGTGGTCCACTTTAGACTGTGCCGGGCTCTGCGCTTCCCGAGTGTCTGCTTTCTAGGAAGAGGCCACTGACAAGCGATTCACTCGAGGTGCTTTTTATTGGCTACCAATTAACTTTGCCAAGTAAGCCGGGGGTCCTTCACCACTTCTTCGATTTCCAAACCGGGTGGAGCCCGGCCAGAAGACAGGGTACAGCTTTAGAAGCCGGGTGGAGCCGGGTCAGAAGACAGACAGGGTAAGCTTGAGAAGATCCCCACGGCTGAGCGGAAAGCAAGCCGATGAATGTGGCGGTGAGGGTCACGTGACCGCTGCGTCTGACGTACCGTGTGCAAGGCGCTGCTAACTGGGTGGCTGTTAGAGTGAGTGCCGCTGATTGGCGCCAGGTCGGTGGTGATGGTGTACCTCTCAGCGCAGTAGAACCCGACTTCTTGTAAACACTCCGCCAACCTCAGGTCGTCTTCTTCTGCGTTGCAGCGTGGGTCAGCCTCCAGTGGTCAGTCCGGTGGTTTGGGTGAAGGTTGCGGTCTTCACAACGTCCTCCGTGTCGCCCCACAGCTGTTGTTGCAGCGTTGCTCCATGGGCCGCTGCCGCCTTCTGGCTTCTCTGAACAGGGGGCAGAACTGTGGAACATGACGGGGACTGTGGTCCTCTCTTGATTCTCTGAACAGGGGGCAGAACTGTGGAACATGACGGGGACTGTGGTCCTCTCTTGATTCTCTGAACAGGGGGCAGAACTGTGGAACATGACGGGGACTGTGGTCCTCTCTTGATTCTCTGAACAGGGGGCAGAACTGTGGAACATGACGGGGACTGTGGTCCTCTCTTGATTCTCTGAACAGGGGGCAGAACTGTGGAACATGACGGGGACTGTGGTCCTCTCTTGATTCTCTCAAGAGGGGGCAGAACTGTGAAAGATGATGGGGACTGTGGCACAAACAGTCCATCAAGCAGCGGTATCAGTTCAGGAGACAGGCTGTTGTCCCAAACGGGGCGACGTTGTCTGTGCCAAGTCGGTCAGGGTGACACGAGAGTTTGGGGTTGACCCGCCAGTGTTGTGCAGCGGGATGAACGTTAGACTTAAGTGGTGGTCACTTGGAGATGAGACTTTGAAAGACCCAAGTCCCCTTAGCCCCCCCCCCCCTTTCCGTGTACCTCCCCCGCCACGTGCGTGCTGGACTCGGCACACGAGCTGATTAGAGCGGCCTTTTTCCTTCCGCTGTCCCCCTTCACCACCTTACATTATCCACTCTGTCTTACTGTCTTTATCCAGTCCCCCTTCACCACCTTACATTATCCACTCTGTCTTACTGTCCCCATCCAGTCCCCCTTCACCACCTTACATTATCCACTCTGTCTTACTGTCTCCATCCAGTCCCCCTTCACCACCTTACATTATCCACTCTGTCTTACTGTCTCCATCCACTGTCCCCCTTCACCACCTTACATTATCCACTCTGTCTTACTGTCCCCATCCAGTCCCCCTTCACCACCTTACATTATCCAGTCTTGGGCTGTGCTGGGTCCAGCTGTTCGTGCTTCTCTTGCTCTTGACTTCTTTCCGTACACTTATTTGTCTTTTATTAGTTATTTTGTTACGCTTTCCATCCTGAGCCGTCAGCATTGTGTGCGTTAAGATTCTGGGGTCCTACAAGCAGACTGTTGTTTCTGTTCGCCCCTCCTTCGCCAAGAACAGGATGTGCGTGGACATTTTTAAGCACGGTACATAATTAATGGCCAGTCATCATCATATTACTCTTCCTCTTTCTTTCCCGCCTTTACGCCCCCCCCCCCCCCCCCCGCCCCCCGTCTACAAAGCTTAACCAACCAATTTCACAACCGCTGATTTAGTCTACACCCTGAAGCTCGGGTGACGGCCGTAGAGGGCTTTAAACGTGTCTTGACGTGTACACGGTAGGATTATTTGTGAGTGACGCTGGTTGCCATCACGTCGTGTACACGGTAGGATTATTTGTGAGTGACGCTGGTTGCCATCACGTCGTGTACACGGTAGGAATATTTGTGAGTGACGCTGGTTGCCATCACGTCGTGTACACGGTAGGAGTATTTGTGAGTGACGCTGGTTGCCATCACGTCGTGTACACGGTAGGGTTATTTTTGAGTGACGCGGGTTGCCATCACGTCGTGTACACGGTAGGATTATTTGAGTGACGCTGGTTGCCATCACATCGTGTACACGTTGGATTATTTGTGAGTGACGCGGGTTGCCATCCTGTACACGGTAGGATTATTTGCGAGTGACGCAGGTTGCCTTCACGTCGTGTACACGGTAGGATTATAATTGGGAGTAACGCGGGTTTGCGGAACAAGTCAACATAGCGCCGTCCCTTACCACTGCGCTATGCGGGACGCAACAGCAGCGTCTCAACGGGAAGGTGGCCAGCAGATAACGGTGACTACAGTCTGTCACTACAGCCGGTACACTGGACGTAAGCGTAATGCTGCACGTACAGACGGTATACACTGCAGATAAGGGTAAAGCTGCACTTACAGCGGGTACACACCGGAGATACGAGTAAAGCTGCACTTACAGCGGGTACACACCGGAGATAAGGGTAAAGCTGCACTTACAGCGGGTACACACCGGAGATACGGGTAATAATGCTGCACTGAATGTTGTATCGAGTTGGTCTCACGGGACACGGCGAGACCCTCCCGGGCCGACCCCGGCCATGACGAATTCGGTTGTAGACCTACTTCACTTCCGGTGTTTGCAGGGTTTGCCTGCCGGTAGGCCTGTGATTGTCAACAGGCAGCAGGCCCGGTAGGCCCGTGAGTGTCAACAGGAGTGTCAACAGGCAGCAGGCCCGGTAGGCCCGTGAGTGTCAACAGGCAGCAGGCCCGGTAGGCCTGTGAGTGTCAACAGGCAGCAGGCCCGGTAGGCCTGTGTGTGTCAACAGGCAGCAGGCCCGGTAGGCCTGTGAGTGTCAACAGGCAGCAGGCCCGGTAGGCCTGTGAGTGTCAACAGGCAGCAGGCCCGGTAGGCCTGTGACTGGTGCATGCAAGCCGTGCCGAGCTCTGCTACCTCTTCCTCTTCTGTTTTCACAGCGCACCCGGCCCGTAGGCCCCTGCTGCCATCTGCCCTCATGCATCTCAGCCTCCCTCCTTCTCCCTTCTCCTTCTCCCTCCCTCTTTCCCCCTCCCTCCATCTCCCCTCCCTCCATCTCCCCTCCCGCCTATCTCCCTCCCTCTCCTCTCCTCCTTCCCTTCCTCCTTCTCCCTCTCTCTTCTCCCTCACTCCTCTGCCCTCCCTCCTCTCCCCCCCCTTTTCCCCTCCCTCCTCTCCCCTCTCTTTCTCCCTCCCTCCTTCTCCCCTCTCTTCTCCTCCTCTTCTCCTTCCTCCCTCCTTCTCCTCTCCCTCCTTCTCCCCTCCCTCCTTCCCCTCTCTCCTTCCTCCCTCCCTCTTTCTCCCCTCTCCTCCATCTTTCTCCTCCTCCTTCTCCTCTCCTTCCTTCTCCCTACCTTCTCCTCCCTCCTTTCCCCTCCCTCTCTCCTCCTCACTTCCCTCCTTCTCCCTCCTCCTTCTCCCCTCTCCTTCCTCCTTCTCCCTCCTCTCCCCCTCTTCTCCCTCCTTCTTCTTCCCTCCTCCTCCTCCTCCTCTCCTCTCCCTCCTTCTCTCCCTCCTTCCTCTCCTCTCTTCTCCCTCCTCTCCTTCTTCCTCCTTTCTCCCTTCTTCCCTTCCTCCCTCCCTCCTTTTCCCCTCTCTCCTTCTCCCCTCTCTCCTTCTTCCCTTCCTCCTTCTCCCTCCTTTTTCCCCTCTCCCCTTCTCCCCTCTCTCCTCCCTCCTTCCTCCCTCCCTCCCTCCTTCCTCTCTCCCTCCTTCTGCCCCCCCTCCCTCTCCTCTCCCTCCTTCCTCCCTCCCTCCTTTTCCCTCTCTCCTTCTCCCCTCTCTCCTTCTCCCCTCTCTCCTTCTTCCCTCCCTCCTTTTCCCCTCTCTCCTTCTCCCCTCTCTCCTTCTCCCCTCTCTCCTTCTTCCCTCCCTCCTTTTCCCCTCTCTCCTTCTCCCCTCTCTCCTTCTCCCCTCTCTCCTTCTTCCCTCCCTCCTTTTCCCCTTTCTCCTTCTCCCCTCTCTCCTTCTCCCCTCTCTCCTTCTTCCCTTCCTCCTTCCTCCCTCCCTCCTTTTCCCCTTCTTCCCTCTCTCCTTCTCCCCTCTCTCCTTCTCCCCTCTCCCCTTCTCCCCTCTCTTCTTCTCCCCTCTCTTCTTCTCCCCTCTCCACTTTTCCCCTCTCTCCTCCCTCCCTCCTCCCTCCTTCCTTCTGCCCTCCCTCCCTCTCCCCTCTCTCCTTCTTCCCTTCTTCTTCCGTCCCTCCTCTTTCTTCTTCATCTCCTCCTCCTCATTGTTCTCTCATTCCCTCCTTTCTTTCTTCGCGTTCAGTCTTCTTTCTGTCAATCGCTTCGTCGCATATCGAGGTGTCGCCGTTTAGATTCGCTCAGTTACAAGCACGGGGCACTTGATTCGCTTCATAATCGTGCGACTATTGTCTGTCTATATGTATCCACACCGGTGTGCATGTCAGCATAGAGCGAATCGACCCGGAGTTTTTACCAGAGCATGTCTGATTTAATAGATTTAATACAGCCATCTCTCTGTCTTTGAACCGAAATCTTCAGCAGACATTATGGTTGTTCCGGGTTTTCCCGCTGTACACTTGAAATCACGAAGTCCGTCGGCTTCTTCCTTCATTCGTTAAGGTGCTGACACACGTAAGGTGCTCCTCTGTTGAGGAGCATCGTCCCAACCTGACGTTAAACGGATCATGTGTTAGAACAGAAGTACGCTTCAGACCACTCAGATCATCGGTTTCAACCTGTCCGGCCGTTCCAAATACAGCATGTCATATTCCAAACGGACGAACTGCATCTGCCAGCCAATGAGCGCCCGCCGTTTGGACTGAAGAGAAGGACTGCCGGAGGTCACTCTGGAGGTAACTCTCGAGTAACAAGGTCACAGTGGATGGTAACTCTCGAGTAACAAGGTCACAGTGGATGGTAACTCTCGAGTAACAAGGTCACAGTGGATGGTAACTCTCGAGTAACAAGGTCACAGTGGATGGTAACTCGAGTAACAAGGTCACAGTGGATGGTAACTCTAGTAACAAGGTCACAGTGGATGGTAACTCTCCGAGTAACAAGGACATAGTGGATGGTAACTCTCCGAGTAACAACACAGATGAATACTGAACTCTGGCAGGCCTTTAACTCCGTCGGCCTTTAACCTCGGTAACGGACAGGTGGTATCTAGTGTGCAGCCTTCCCCTCGCTTTAACCCGTCACTTACGTCTGTGTCTTGGCAGCCTTCCCCTCGCTTTAACCCGTCACTTACGGCTGTGTCTGTGGCAGCCTTCCCCTCGCTTTAACCCGTCACTTACGCGTCTGTGTCTGTGGCAGCCTTCCCCTCGCTTTAACCCGTCACTTACGGCTGTGTCTGTGTCTGTGGCACCCTTTCCCCTCGCTTTAACCCGTCACTTACGTCTGTGTCTGTGTCTGGCAGCCTTCCCCTCGCTTTAACCCGTCACTTACGGCTGTGCTGTGTCTGTGGCAGCCACTACCCTTTTTAACCCCCGACTCACACACTTTAAAAGTGTCTGTGGTCAGCCTGGTCGACTCCTTTAACCCGGCTCATTACGTCTGTGTCTGTGTCTGTGGCAGCCTTCCCCTCGCTTTAACCCGTCACTTACGTCTGTGTCTGTGTCTGTGGCAGCCTTCCCCTCGCTTTAACCCGTCACTTACGGCTGTGTCTGTGTCTGTGGCAGCCTCTCCCTCGCTTTAACCCGTCACTTACGTCTGTGTCTGTGGCAGCCTTCCCCTCGCTTTAACCCGTCACTTACGGCTGTGTCTGTGGCAGCCTTCCCCTCGCTTTAACCCGTCACTTACGTCTGTGTCTGTGTCTGTGGCAGCCTTCCCCTCGCTTTAACCCGTCACTTACGGCTGTGTCTGTGTCTGTGGCAGCCTCTCCCTCGCTTTAACCCGTCACTTACGTCTGTGTCTGTGGCAGCCTTCCCCTCGCTTTAACCCGTCACTTACGGCTGTGGCTGTGGCAGCCTTCCCCTCGCTTTAACCCGTCACTTACGTCTGTGTCTGTGTCTGTGGCAGCCTTCCCCTCGCTTTAACCCGTCACTTACGGCTGTGTCTGTGTCTGTGGCAGCCTCTCCCTCGCTTTAACCCGTCACTTACGTCTGTGTCTGTGGCAGCCTTCCCCTCGCTTTAACCCGTCACTTACGGCTGTGGCTGTGGCAGCCACTACGTTTTTAAGACGGACGGGCCCGACTCACACACATTAAAAGTGTCTGTGGTCCGACCGCGTGAGGTTCGAACGGTCCTTCTCAACCAGACGGCTCATGTATCGGCGCCTTTACCGCCAGGCCAAACCGGCTGACGAATCCGTTGGCAGGCATTGCGGCCCATGTTTATTTCGGTTTGATCAGCTAGCGATTCTTCGTGAAAATAGGTTACCGTGTCCCACCTCTCCAAGCGCTGTGTCCGAATAATAAGCGGGCTTGTGCAAAGAGCTGACGGCATCGTGTCAGCCATTGTCGTCGTATTACTTACTGTTTAGACTGGGTCGTGCAGACAGCCACGCGTGTGTGTGCTTGTTACTGCATCCTGTCCCCGGGTCCTGTCTTTGATGACGGCATTCAGGTTTCCGCTTCGGGTTTCTCGGAGGTATGCCAACAAACAACAAAAAGAAAGAAAAAAGAAGAAGAAGCGCTGTCATTATTCAGAAACACGATCGTCTGTATACCAGTCGAACGTCCGTTTGAGAATGTATCACTTCTGCAGTTGAATCGAGCCGTGTTGAAGTGTGACACACTGTTATGTAGCGTTTTTTGTGTGTTTTTTGTGGTTTTTTGGCACAGCTTAGGTGACCCGAATCTCGCAAATCCTTGTGACTTGATCGTGTTGCAAGTATATAGATATATATGTTACATCGTAAGTGTTCTCATATATTCTGTTTTATTTGCCACTCAAGTTCTCGGCGTAATCCTGACTGTGAAATGTAAACCTCTTATCGGGAGGGTGTAGTGGGGAGTCGGAGGGATGGGTGGAGGGGGGGGGGGTGAGAGAGGCGTTGGAGAGGGGGGGGTTCTTGACGGATTTTTTTTTTTTTTTTTTTGCCATGGCTCACGTACTCTTTAATGAAGAGACGGCCGAGTAGCTGTTCGCTTTATCACAGAGCAAACAGATTGACTGAATACATAACAGTTGGTACACACACACACACACACACACACACACACACACACACACACACACACACACACACACACACACACACTAACACACACACACACACACACACACACACACACACACACACACACACACACACACACACACACACACACACACGCACACACACACAGTTCCATGTGACATTTTCAGTCCGCCGTCTTTATACAACTGACAAACAGTGTAAAACAGCAGGAAGAAGTGCAAATGTCTAAAAAGAAAACATAATTAACTAATTAGTCCTTGAGTTTTGAGGAAATACCTCTGGTGGAGTTTATGTACCTTGTATTTACACGCATGCCAAGTGAGAGTTACCGCAGGCGACTCAGGTCTTTGTTGTTGTACTTGTGTGACGTATTTCGATTGCTAATTAACTCCCTTGTATGTTGATTTGTCCTTGGTTTTGGAGCGCCTGGCCAGTGGCATGGCGTCATCTCAAGACACATGTCGAAGATGTGTTGCACCAGTTCAAATACATGTTGAAGATGTTTTGCACCAGTTCAATGTACATGTTGAAGGTGTTTTGCACCAGTTCAATGTACGTGTTGAAGATGTGTTGCACAGTTCAATGTACGTGTTGAAGATGTGTTGCACAGTTCAATGTACGTGTTGAAGATGTGTTGCACAGTTCAATGTACGTGTTGAAGATGTGTTGCACCAGTTCAATGTACGTGTTGAAGATGTGTTGCACAGTTCAATGTACGTGTTGAAGATGTGTTGCACAGTTCAATGTACGTGGGTGTTGCAAGTCAATGTACGTGTTGAAGATTTGCACAGTTCAATGTACGTGTTGAAGATGTGTTGCACAGTTCAATGTACGTGTTGAAGATGTGTTGCACAGTTCAATGTACGTGTTGAAGATGTGTTGCACAGTTCAATGTACGTGTTGAAGATGTGTTGCACAGTTCAAAACGCAAGTCACAAAATCTCCGGCAGAAAGCGGGTCCCTGGGTGTGGACACAGCACAGTGGAGAAAAGGAATGAAGCGACTGTGGCGAGGGCCGGAGTCGTTTGTTTGACCTTTACGAGTTGAAACCTGCACTTAAAGAAGCGTTGGACTCTCGGGAGGTGGCTGTATGTTTTACTTTTACGACGCTTTAACTTTTGCCGACTACTTTGATGTGGAACTGTCGCTTGGGTTCTAAAACTGCAGTCAACCATGCGCAGTCTTTGAACGCAGGACCTCCCTACACGTTTTGTTGTTTTAATTTCAATTTTATATTTATGTTTATAATCTTTTTGCTGAGCGAAATTTGAGTACGACATGCAGCAGTTGTTAAAACTTAATTTTAACTCGCTTGTAGGGTGTATTTTGATGTTTTGTACTATTGCAGCCCTTGAGAGAGAGAGAGAGGGGGGGGGGGGAGAGAGAGAGAGACGGATGATTTATTTATTTCGGCCATTGTTCCTCATGAAGGGATGCAGGTAGATGACCTACCACCTCACAGTACATACTGTAATTATGCCTATAAGCAAGAATACCAACAAACTAACTACGATGTACTTGACTAGGTGCTGACATTGACAATGGACTTGAATTGTGAACTGGAAATGCTACGCAACTTAAAGGCTTGAGAAAGAGAGAGAGAGAGAGAGAGAGAGAGAGAGCTCACTTGGTAGAGCGTCCGACTGAAAAGCCAGGCGCAATACTGACGCGGGTTCGAATCCCCGGTGCGGCAAGGGATTTTTCTCCCGGAGTCAGCTTCCAGTGCAGACTCTCTGACGGTGTCCGCACAGCCCCCGCGTGCAGTCGCATGCATCAACATCTGTGTGCACGTTAAAAATCTCAGCTGTGGCAGCCACACCATTGTTTGGACACAGGAAAATACCACACACACTGATAGCGACGGTAGCGCTGCTCCTGCGGCTGCTGGGCCGTAGCCGGGTAAGGCGACCCGCATTTCCCGTAAGGGACAGTGAAGCGCTGAAAGACGCGCCCAACGAGCTGCCCTTGCTGTAATCACAGTGGCCGTCAGCCTACTCTGTCAGTATCGCTCTTTCTCAAGACCGACGTTGTCTGGACCCGTTACAGATGCTGACCAACATCGCCAACGACTTGGACCTGCTGCTGACGGACCTGTGCCACATGCACCCCTACGGCCCGGGCGACGCGGCAATCGGGGAGCAGACCCCCGGAGGGAGGGAGCAGACCCTCCACACCCTCACCCGGCACTCGGGGGACACTCTGGGAAGGGACTCCTTCCTGTCCTCCGCTGAAACCGCCAGCCGACGGTTGGGCGACACCACGGGGTCAGTTGTTGTTGTTTTGTTGTTGTTGTTGTTTTGTTCTTGTTGTTGTTGTTGGCCTCCGCTGAAACCGCCAGCCGACGGTTGGGCGACACCACGGGGTCAGTTGTTGTTGTTTTGTTGTTGTTGTTGTTGTTGGCCTGCTAAAGCCGCCGAGGGTTGGTGATACCACGGGTCAGTTGTTGTTGTTTTGTTCTTGTTGTTGTTGTTGGCCTCCGCTGAAACCGCCAGCCGACGGTTGGGTGACACCACGGGGTCAGTTGTTGTCGTTGTTGATGGTGGTGTTTTGGTTGTTGATGTTGTTGTTTGTCCTCTGTTGAAGCCATCAACCGACGTTCACGCGTGTAGCAAAACAGCCGAAGGCTCGTGTTAGTCAACTGGGCGAGCTAAAATAACAGCACCGGAAGATTGACTGGATTTCTGCATTCTGTTGCTTAGCAACAACATTAATGCGAGGAAACGTTGTGCAGGAAACGTTAGCGTGTTGAAGACACCGGGTGAAATCGTGGATTCCACAACAGCACCTAATGCTGTCTTCGCACGTTATCCGAACAGCAAGCTGGAGGGACAAATACATTACATGAGTGAAAGGGGGGGGGGGGGGGCAAGCACACTATATGTGTGAAAGGGGAACGGAGGGGGGGGAGGCAAGCATATTACATGAGTGAAGGGGGGGGGAAGCAACTACAGAGCGGAAGGGGGGGTAAGCACATTACATGAGTGAAAGGGAACGGGGGGGGGGGCAGACATGAGTAAAGGAAAGGGGAGCAAGCACACTCACATGAGTGAGGGGGGGGGGGGCAAGCACATACATGAGTGAAAGGGAAGGGGGCAAGCACACTACATGAGTGGGGGGGGCACCATGAGTAGGGGGCAACACTACATGAGTGAGGGGGGGCAAGCACACTACATGAGTGAAAGGGAAAGGGGGGCAAGCACACTACATGAGTGAGGGGGGGGGCAAGCAACTACATGAAGGGAAGGGGGGTCTGGTTCCTTTGTCACACCAGAAGCAGAATACACGTCACTCAGGGAGAAAACTCTGACTAAAAAGCTGAATTTAAATGCCCCCCCCCCCCCCCCCCAACAACCCCAAACTACACACACACACACGCACGCACGCACGCACGCACACAACACACACACACACACACACACACACACACACACACACACACACACACACACACACACACACACACACACACACACGTGACAACCAGAGACTGGAAGGTTCCCTTTGTCTGGTGGCGGGGTACGAAACCAAACCCGAAACCACACCCGTCTGTCTGAGCTGTGGTACGAAATGTGCAACTGGGAAAGTGGGACGCCACCCCTGTACCTACAGTGGGACACCACCCCTACAGTGGGACACAACCACTACGGTGAGACACCACCCCAGCAGTGGGACACCACCTGCAGTGGGACACCACCCCTGTGGTGGGACACCACATGCATTGGAACACCACCCCTGCAATGAGACACCACCCCTGTAGTTGGACACCACATATATTGGAACACCACCCCTGCAATGAGACACCACCCCTGTAGTTGGACACCACCTGTAGTGGAACACCACCCCTGCAGTGGGACACTACCCCTGTAGTGGGACACCACCGCTGCAGGGGGACACCACCTGTAGTGTGACACCACCCCTGCAGTGGGACACCACCTGTAGTGGAACACCACCCCTGCAGTGGGACACCACCTGTAGTGTGACACCACCCCTGCAATGGGACACCACCCCTGTAGTGTGACACCACCCCTGCAATGGGACACCACCCCTGTAGTATGACACCACCCCTGCAGTGGACACCACCTGTGGTGTGACACCACACCTGCAGTGGGACACCACCTGCAGTGTGACACCACCCCTGCAGTGGGACACCACCTGTAGTGTGACACCACCCCTGCAGTGGGACACCACCCCTGTGACTGCCGGTAAGGTCCCAGTCCGGTCTCCTGCACCGTGACTGGCCTAATTGCCGGCCTTTTCGGATCTACCGCACGCCGGTAGTTGCAGCTTGGAGTGTGCGTTACGGTTTGAGGCCCCCTGGAGTTGCATGTCACCTCGTCTCGGCTTGCATGGCTCAGTTTATGCGACAGGGGTGGTGGGGGGGGGTGGGGGGGGTCATTGTGAGTCAGTGACGTGTTGAGTAAAGCTCGTTCAGCCGAACGTCTTTCTAAACACGGCCCGCTGGCTGTGCGGTCCGGGGGCAGGCGAGATAAAGGGGTTCTGATTTCGCTGACGGGTGGTCTGGCACTGGGAACAGGAAGAGTAGAAGCAGGACTGACTGAGCATGGCCACCACAGCTCATGGCCACCACAGTCATTGCCAGACACGTGTGGCCTCCCTGCGAACGCTGACGGTCATTGCCAGACACGTGTGGCCTCCCTGCGTAACGTGACGGTCATTGCCAGACACGTGTGGCCTCCCTGCGTAACGTGACGGTCATTGCCAGACACGTGTGGCCTCCCTGCTGACGTGACGGTCATTGCCAGACACGTGTGGCCTCCCTGCTGAACGTACCACGCCACGACTGCTCTGTCGTGTGAAAGCAACGTTATTTCGATGAACTGTGACGTCGAGCGACCTGCTACCCCCCCCCCCCCCCCCCCCCCCCCGGTTTGCGGCGTCAAAACGCACACAGCTGCGTGGTGGGTGTCGGGTGAAGCGTTCGGATCACACTGCTACCGATCTTTACATATCTGTTTTTAATTGCTGTGGCATTGTGAACAACGCAGTCAGAAAACGGGTAGGAGTGTAAGGCAGCCCCCTTCCCCACGCCCGGAGAATGCCTCACTCGTTTGAATGGGATGTTTCTCTGATGGGATAGACCCCTTAGTTCCACAAGTCACTGAAAGCGTCAGTCCCCGGCTCGTACCTCGTGCATGTTGTGGGAGGGCCTATTGCGGCACACTGTGTCACCACGGCACACTTGTACATTTTGTTACCACGGCACATTTTGTCACCGAAGTGACTAAACGTGCGGAGATGCCTGCACGTTTTGTCACCAACGAGATGGTGACAAATCGTGCAGCCGCTGTACCTTTTTAACTTAGATATCAGTATATGTAATAGTGTGTGTGTGTGTGTGTGTGAGGGAGAGAGAGAGAGAGAGAGAGAGACAGAGTTTAAAAGCACCCCCCCCCCGAATGTACAGTGATTAAAATGTTCAGCACCAATGGTGTGCAAGTCGGTGAACATCTGAAGCAGTTAATCAGACTGTTTACAGTTGTTTCGAAAACTTGATGAATCCATTGAATAATAAACAAATTATGCGTCTAAGATCTTTCTTGCTTCGCGACAATGTCACTGATGTTGTGATAATAAAATCCAAAAACGTGTTAGGCGCATATTATGCTGTAAACTTTACAAGGCGGTTTACACTACAGCATTCTGAAAAAAACAGTCATCACACCCAAAGTCAGCCCACGTTTACCTTCAGCCTCATCAAATCATGCCAATCATTGCATCAGACATATCTACAGGTCATGTATACACAACACACGATCAAACCGCACAGTGACTCAATCTGTATATGGTCATATTTGGACACAGCTGACAGAACTACAGGCAGCAGTAGCCTTGTAGTCTAATTAAAGTAATGCAGAATTTTAGTGTAACACTCGTTGGCGCGGGGATAATAAAACACAAACACACACACACAACACGCACCCCCCCCCCCTCCCCGCACCCCCACACACACGAGGGAAAAGGAGTCAGACTATAGTGTTGCTGGCGAAGGGGTGACAAAACGTGCAGCGAGTGAACATGGGCACGGGTAACAAAACGTGGCGGGTGACGAAACGTCGGGGGTAACAAAACGTGGCGGGTGACGAAACGTCGAGGGTAACAAAACGTGGCGGGGTAATAAAACGTGAGGGTGACAAAAGATGGCGGGGTGACAAAACGTGCTGCAACAGGGACGACGAGACGGGTGTGTGGAGGCCGGCAGACTGAGTGGAGGGAGCGGCGGGCTGTTTGCCGGTAGGTCTTTTCACTCCCGATAATCTTGATTGGCAACGATTCACTTTTCATGTCCAACACACGTCCTGTTCACTTGGTCGTAAGTGTCTCTGATGGGATGGTTTCACCGACTGAAAACGACGACTGCCAAACATGGGATGAGGTTGTGGAAGAGACGTTTATGCGGGTAAGTATATAAAAGCGATCAATAATAATAATAAAGTGTTCAGACACTGAGAGAAAAGAAGAATAGGTGTACATCCAGTACAGTGTACGATCAGGTGCCGGTACAGCAATATAATTATGTGTCTGTTCTTCTTCTTGTATAGCTCTTGGCTTGATTGTCGATTTATTGTTGTGTGTGTGGGGGGGAGGGGGGGGGGGGGCGCTTTCTTCACTCCCAACTTCCCGTTTCTTTCTTTCTTTCCTGTTTTTTGTTGTTGTTGTATGTGTGTACGTGCTTATTTTTGTTTTTTGCTTGTTTGTTTTGTTTTTTGTTTTGTTTATGTGTTTCCTTCCTTCTCCGTTAAAAGGTCCGTTAGCTGTCTGTTTACCCCACGTGTTTGTGTCCCCGTGACGTGTGCAGTTCAGTGTCCTGTGTGTAAGAGGGTGTTGACAGGGGCACCTTCCAATGTTCAATTGTCTCCCCCTCTCTGTGGTCAGGAGTAGCCAGAGCCTGGTCACTTCGTCCAGCGACAACCTCTCTGCGGACAGCGGCCATGACGAACGGACCCAAGGAACCACATCGCCCCTCGTCTTTGACCCTAACCACTTTGGTTCCAACCCCAAGGTAAGGAGAGAGCGGTGGGGGGGGGGGGGGGAGCTTGGGGTGAATGTTTAAAAAAAGAAAAGAACTCCAACATTGCGGTTCTCACACAGTTCCCGAGACGGGTGTCCGATAGAAGAAGTTTTTTGTTCTTGTTTTGTTTCGTTTTGTTTCAATTCAATTTTTCGCGGAACGGTGTTCTGGGAAGGATGTCCGAAAGAGAAAAGTTCATAAAGTAGCCTGGTTGGGGGACCGTCTTGTGAGGGAACCACCATTGTGAAGTTGTTTCATTCCATCGTTTTCATTATTATCTCTCTCTCTCTCTCTCTCTCTCTCTCTCTCTCTCTCTCTCTCTCTCTCTCTCTCTCTCTCTCTCTCTCTCTCTCTCTCTCTCTCTCATAATCATAATCATTTTTAAAAAAAATATATGAAATTACGGCCTTTATTTTTAACTCTGCCATTTACTTGCAAATACCTGTGCCCCCCCCCCCCTCCCTCCCCCCCCCCCCCCCGCCCTCCCGCGTTTAGAATAATAGGTTGTAAATGGCTTACTCAGAATTTAAATTACGCAACCACAAGCTGTGCACAATATTTCTTTATCGTATTCTGGTTTTACCCCCCCCCCCTCCACCCTTTCTCTCGTTACCTGGGTGCGGGGATTGAGGAGGCACGCCGTGTGCAAGTCTGTCGCTGTGGTCTGCAGCTGTCTCCACAGCCGGCCTCCATCAGCTGCATTTGAACACGGAGCAGTCGTGTACAGTTTCCGCATCTGTCAGACTTGATCAGTCAAATGCACACGCATATGATATATATATATATAATATATATATATATATATATATATTAATTATATATATATAATACAGCCACGTGGGTAGTGTACATGTACGCATGCACGTGCGTGTCACTGACGGGAATATTCCCGTCAGTGACACGCACGTGCATGCGTACATGTACACTACCCACGTGGGCTGTCTGTGATAAATGATCCGCCTGTCGGGGACACGCACGTGCCTGTCTACATGTACAACACGCACGTGCATGTGTAGTTTCATACGCCGATCGGACAAACCGGCAGCTGTGTGTGTCGAGCATGCACCACGTGCAGCGTGGCTAACTGCCTGTTGCCGGGTGGATGTTGTGCAGCGTGGCTAACTGCCTGTTGCCGGGTGGATGTTGTGCAGCGTGGCTAACTGCCTGTTGCCGGGTGGATGTTGTGCAGCGTGGCTAACTGCCTGTTGCCGGGTGGATGTTGTGCAGCGTCGCTGTCTGCTTGTTGCCGGGTGGAAGTTGTGCAGCGTCGCTGTCAGCCTGTTGCCGGGTGGATGTTGTGCAGCGTCGCTGTCAGCCTGTTGCCGGGTGGATGTTGTGCAGCGTCGCTAACTGCCTGTTGCCGGGTGGAAGTTGTGCAGCGTCGCTTTTCTGCCTGTTGCCGGGTGGAAGTTGTGCAGCGTCGCTTTTCTGCCTGTTGCCGGGTGGAAGTTGTGCAGCGCCGTTGTCTGCCTGTTGCCGGGTGGATGTTGTGCAGCGTCGGGTATAACTGCCTGTTGCCGGGTGGAAGTTGTGCAGCGTCGGGTATCTGCCTGTTGCCCGGGGGGATGTTGTGCAGCGTCGCTGTCTGCCTGTTGCCGGGTGGATGTTGTGCAGCGTCGCTGTCTGCCTGTTGCCGGGTGATCAATAGGCATATTTTGGTCACTGTTAGACAGGCAGTTCCCAACATGTAGTGAGGCGCATGTTCGTTAAGCAAGTTAAGGCCATGGTGTTCACTTTGGAGCACGGTCATCACATGCCGACCGACCCAGGGCTGACGTCATGCAGCCTGTCGCCAACCCGTGTCATGTGCGGCGTTCTGTAGCTCACGTTCCTGCATTGAGTGACGGAAAGGACGAATGTCATGTGCGGCTGCTATCCAACGTTCCTGCATTGAGTGACGGAAAGGACGAATGTCATGTGCGGTTTTTTTTGCAAAAAAATTTACCAAAAGGGGGGGGTTCCCCTGCATTGAGTGACGGAAAGGACGAATGTCATGTGCAGTATGCTTATGACTGACGAAAAGGACGAATGTCATATGCGGCATTCTTTGAGTGACGGAAAGGACGAATGTCATGTGCAGTATGCTTATGACTGACGGAAAGGACGAATATAATGTGCGGCATGCATTGAGTGACGGAAAGGACGAATGTCATGTGCAGTATGCTTATGACTGACGCAAAGGACGAATGTCATATGCGGCATGCTTTGAGTGACGGAAAGGACGAATGTCATGTGCGTGCGGTATGCTTTGAATGACGGAAAGGACGAATGTCATGTGCGTGCGGTATGCTTTGAGTGACGGAAAGGACGAATGTCATGTGCGTGCGGTATGCTTTGAGTGACGGAAAGGACGAATGTCATGTGCGGCATGTTATGCCACACTACCTTCATTGAGTGACGGAAGGGACGAATGTCATGTGCGGCGTGTTATGCCACACGTTCCTCCATTGAGTGACGGAAAGGTGACGCGTTGAAAGTAGTCCGGGCGGTCTGAGTGTTAGAGCCAATCAATTAGCTGTACTGGCGGTAGGCTGAGCTTACCAGGCCGTGCCTTGTTATTTGTATGATACGCGATTTTCAATGGCCGTCAGACGGCTTGCGTGAGATCAGAATCGGATGAGAGTGGAGCGAGTTTGGAATTTTTATGACACGACTGAGACGATCGACGGTGACGTCACATTGTCTGTCTGTTCCCATAGCAACTCACGGTAGACCAAAAGCTGTAGACCTATGACGGTGCTGGACAGTGGGTCAATGTCTGACGCCGCGTGTCCTGGACTGTGACGTGGGCGTGTTTAGTCAGGTGTTATTCGTGTTGTGCACAAGGTGTTCAGTCAAACACAAATTCTCTCAAACGCACCTACGGAGTGCTTTATGCTTTTGTGGTCCGTTATTTTATTTTATTTTTTAAAGCAAGTAATTGTAAAATTGGCATATTCAGAAATGTTTGCACATTTAGAAACTACCGTGCCTTTCTTTCCTCGCGCGGGCGTGCGTGTCAGTGCTTGTGTGTGTACGTGTCAGTGCGGGTGTGCGTGTCAGTGCGGGTCACTGCGGTTGTGCGTGTCAGTGCGGGTGTGCGTGTCAGTGAGGGTCAGTGCGGGTGTGCGTGTCAGTGAGGGTCAGTGCGGTTGTGCGTGTCAGTGGGGTCAGTGCGGGTGTGCGTGTCAGTGCGGGTCACTGCGGTTGTGCGTGTCAGTGCGGGTGTGCGTGTCAGTGAGGGTCAGTGCGGGTGTGCGTGTCAGTGAGGGTCAGTGCGGTTGTGTATGTCAGTGCGGGGGGGGTGTCAGTGCGGGTGTGCGTGTCAGTGCGGGTGTGCGTGTCAGTGCGGGTCACTGCGGTTGTGCGTGTCAGTGAGGGTCAGTGCGGGTGTGCGTGTCAGTGAGGTCAGTGAGGGTGTGCGTGTCAGTGAGGGTCAGTGCGGGTGTGCGTGTCAGTGAGGGTCAGTGCGGGTTTTGCGGGGGGGGGGGGTTTCAGGGGGGGGAGGGGTGCGTGTCAGTGGGGTCACTGCGGTTGTGCGTGTCAGTACGGGTGTGCGTGTCGGTGAGGGTCAGTGCGGGTGTGCGTGTCAGTGAGGGTCAGTGAGGGTGTGCGTGTCAGTGCGGGTGTGCGTGTCAGTGCGGGTGTGTGTGTCAGTGCGAATGTGCGTGCGTGTCAGTGCGAGTGTGCGTGCGTGTCAGTGCGGGTGTGCGTGTCAGTGCGGGTGTGCGTGTCAGTGCGGGTGTGTGTCAGTGCGGGTGTGCGTGTCAGTGCGGGTGTGTGTGTCAGTGCGAGTGTGCGTGCGTGTCAGTGCGAGTGTGCGTGCGTGTCAGTGCGGTTGTGCGTGTCAGTGCGGGTGTGCGTGGTTGCACGGATACTGTAGGAAATGATGCGCGACGACAAACATATTTAAGTTACAAGAACTTGTAGCACGTGAGTGCAGTCGCGTGACTCACTGTGCAGCACAGCATGTACACAATGACTAAACCCGCTGTGTCCCCTTCCTCCTGCCCCGCTGCTCAGAGTTCGGACACCGCCACCACGGCCACCGTGACACCGCCGCTGCCGCCCGCCGTCGACTCTCTCGACAGCGACAGTCACTCCGGCGGCGACCTCCGACCCATCAGTCTGGTGGAGCGTCTGGCCAAAACCCACTGCATCTGGCTGCTGACCCAGATGAGTCGCGCCGGCGCCGTGCACCTGCTCAAGGACCGAGAGACTGGGGTCAGTCAGCTTTTGTGTGTGTGTGTGTTGGGTGTGTGTGTTTTTGGGTGGGTGTTTTTTGTTTTTGGGGGTGTTTTGGTTTGGGGGGTGGGGGTGTGTGTGTGTGTGGGGGGGGGGGGGGGGGGGGGGGGGGGGGGGGGGGGGGGGGGGGGGGGGGGGGGGGGGGGGGTGGGGGGGGGGGGGGGGGGGGGGGGGGGGGGGGGGGTGGGGTGTGTGGGGGGGGTGTGTGGGGTGTGTGTGTGGTGGGGGGTGTGTGTGTGTTTTGGGGGGGTGGTGTGGGGAGTGAGTTGTGGGTTTTGGTGTGTGTGGTTCTGGGGGTTGTGTGGTGTGTGGGGCCCCGTGCTGCGTGCATGATCTTAGAGTGTGTGTGGGGGGTGGGGGGTGGATGTGTTGTTGGTTGGGGTTTTTTTTGGGGGTGGTTTGTTGTTGTGTGTGTGTGTGTGTGTTTGTGTGTTGTGTGTCAGTTTTAGTGAGGGGTGAGGTGCAATGTCAGTTTATATTTTCATATGCCTGTGTCAGAAGGGTCACAATTTCAACAGAGGAGTGATTTGATAGTGTGGTTCAGTTTCAGTATCTTTAAATACATGTGATTTTTTGTTTTATCCTTTGCCTCCCCCCCCCCCCCCCCCCCCCCCCCCCCCCATCCCACTCCTGCCCCCTTCTGTCTATCCACTCTGTCTTTATCTCTGCTTGTCTGCCAGGCTCTGTCTGCCTGTCTGCCCGCCTGCATCTCATGAATGTAAGCTTTTTCTCACTGGCACTTATCCAAAGGCAAAGGTCTGGAGATAAGAGGCATATTTTCTGTGGGCAGGAGATACAACATTGGCATTGGGGGTGGGGAGGGGGGGGGGGGGGGGTAGACAAAACCTTTTCATGCTTGCTCTTTCTCTGAGAGTTCACATTTTTCGAGTTGATTTCGTCCTTCCGTTGAGCTTTATGCTTTCAAACTACTAGTTTCGGTGTCTTTGACTGAATTCCAAGGTCGCAGTAGTAAATGAAAGGTCAGTCTGACAGTTACGTTTTCTTGTCAGCTTCTCGTCCAATAGAACTGAGGCTTTGCTCAGTTGTTTTATATATAACGTGATCCTAAATAGATTGCCCTAAGTGATTTAAACATAAGGGAGCAACTGACACAGTTCCTGCTTTTGTAACCAAAAGAAAAGAACCTTTGTGTTTCCTTACATGATGTTGAAGTTAAATGTTTGAAGGTCTGCAAAATGGTAACCTCTTTCAAGCTTTGCATGTTCATTCCCCTTGAGGTGACCTCGGACCATTTTCAAGGTCATTAGAGAGAAAAGTATTCTTGGGTGAGGGTGAATCCAGCATTTGCTCTTCTTCTTTGTGAGGTGTTCATTACGCATAAATTATGTCTTTGCATTTCAGGTTTTCATCATCCGCAAGTCCAGCCAGACCATGTCGCTGGCCCTGTCGGTTCAGAATCGCCTGACTGATGGGGCCAATGTGGATCACTACCTGATTGAGGCTTCAGACTGCGGCATGAGGCTGCAAGGATCCGCCCACTTCTTCCACTCCATCCCCAGTCTCATTGCACACTACATTGAAAACCTGTCAGTGCTTTTCTTCTTCTTCTTCTTCTTCTTCCTCTTCTTCTTCTTCCTCTTCTTCTTCTTCTGCTTCTTCTTCATGTCCACTTCAACATTTTAGTTTTAGTTTTTTAGAATCAACACAGTGGCATCCTTACAAATATTCTCACAAATGTACTTTTCGGCAATGGGCATGCACATGCATGTGTGTGTGTGTGTGTGTGTGCGTGTGTGTGTTCTTGCGCACATGCATGTGCATATGTGTTTTCATGTATTCTTTATTGGCAGCATGTGTGCATATGCACGCAATCTTATGCATGTGAGGGTGTGTGTGCACATGCTTTGTATGATTATATTTATTAATGTTTTTGTTTGTTTGATTATATACTGTTGATTTAATTACGTCTCTGAAACCGCTGTATAAATGCCCTATTGTTACTACTCATCATTCAGGTAAGTAAGTAAGTAAATTGGTGTTTGGCGCCAAGTTGTTCACTCAGGACTTGTAAATGTAAGACTTGTCATCAAGCAAAACCAGCTGCTGTAATTTAATTCATCGAATCGTGCATTTCCCCTTTAAGTCGTAGTGAGTTTCATTTCCCCCTTAACTGGTAGTGAGTTTCATTTCCCCCTTAAGTCATAGTGAGTTTCATTTCCCCCTTAAGTCATAGTGAGTTTCATTTCCCCCTTAACTGGTAGTGAGTTTCATTTCCCCCTTAAGTCATAGTGAGTTTCATTTCCCCCTTAAGTCTAGTGAGTTTCATTTCCCCCTTAATGGGAGTGAGTTTCATTTCCCCCTTTAATGTAGTGAGTTTCATTTCCCCCCTTTAAATCGTAGTGGTTTTTTTCCCCCCTTTAAATCGTAGTGAGTTTCATTTCCCCCTTAATCGTAGTGAGTTTCATTTCCCCCTTAAGTCGTAGTGAGTTTCATTTCCCCCTTAAGTCGTAGTGAGTTTCATTTCCCCCTTAATGGGAGTGAGTTTCATTTCCCCCTTAATTAGTGAGTTTCATTTCCCCCTTAAGTCATAGTGAGTTTCATTTCCCCCTTAACTCGTAGTGAGTTTCATTTCCCCCTTAAGTCGTAGTGAGTTTCATTTCCCCCTTAATTAAGTTGAGTGAGTTTCATTCTGTTTCCTTTCTGTTGCTACATGGTTGTTGTCATTTCTTGGGCTGTTTGTTCTCTTTTGCCATTGTTTTCTGTTGTTGATGATGATATTGCTATTTTATAGGTGGGTGGGGGTGGAAGTTTGTGGAGGGTGTTTAGTGTGTGTGTGTGTGTTTGTGTGAGAGAGAGAGACAGAGACACAGACAGACAGACAGATAGAGGTGAGTAGGTGCATAGGTGGAGAAAATAGAGAGTGGTGGGGAGGAGGACAGACCTGTTTGTTTGGCTTTCCATCAGCCGTTGTCAGATGTGGATACTATTTATGTGTGTCAGATGTGGATACTATTTATGTGTCAGATGTGGATACTATTTATGTGAGTCATATGTGATATTATTTATGTGTGTGATGCGGACATTATCTCTGTGTGTCAGATGTGGATATTATTTATGTGTGTCAGATGTGGATATTATTTATGTGTGTCAGATGTGGATATTATTCATGTGAGTCAGATGTGGACATTATTTCTGTGTGTCTCCCCAGAGACGAACTGCCATACCGCCTGACACTGCCGGTGGCCATTCTGCATGCCAGGTCATCGCGCGAACTGGCCTCACTGGCCATGCTGGGGCAAGGTGGGAAGACATGCATGTATAATTAACGTTATGCATATATAATTAACGTTATGCATATATATTTAACGTTATGCATTATGCATACCTGTGATATATTAACCACCGGCTCATAGGGTCTCAGCAGTCTCAGAGAAGGAGGAAGCATTCAACGCTTTAGCCGAGTTTGAAAAAGGCCATCAGGCTGACATGATTTCAGACAAAGAGACAGCGTTAAAAGTCTTCTGCCCACAGGAAATGTCATCTCCAGACCCGTGGAAGAGTGCCAGTCAGAAAAGGTTTATATCCATGAGATGCAGGCTGTTGATTTTGTCAAGCTCTTTATTCCCACCTGCGTTGCTAATGGATGTCAGGCTTAGAACGTCATGCCCACTTTACCGTCCTCACTTCCCAGCCATCTGCTGTGTGTGTGTGTGTGTGTGTCTGTGTGTGTGTCTGTGTGTGTGTGTGTGTAGTGTGCGCGTATGTGCGTGTGTGTGTGAGAAAGAGAGGTTTTAGTTATTGTTAATATGTATCTGGATAGATATTGGTTTTGTGTATCCCTGCACTTCTTTCATTCCACAGCTCCCAGCTTGCATTAGTTGCTAGTCTCAGTCTCTTGACAACCCAGTCCCAGGTCATCTCTGTCAGCACAGGTAGGCAAACTGTGTCAGCAGAGATAGGCAGACTGTGTCAGCAGAGATAGGCAGACTGTGTCAGCAGAGGTAGGCAAACTGTGTAGGCAAATTGTGTCAGCAGAGGTAGGCAACTGTGTCAGCAGAGGTAGGCAACTGTGTCAGCAGAGGTAGGCAGACTGTGTCAGCAGAGTAGGCAAACTGTGTCAGCAGAGGTAGGCAAACTGTGTCAGCAGAGGTAGGCAATGTGTCAGCAGAGGTAGGCAGACTGTGTCAGCAGAGGTAGGCAAATTGTGTCAGCAGAGGTAGGCAGACTGTGTCAGCAGAGGTAGGCAAAGGACAAATGTGTCAGCAGAGGTAGGCAAACTGTGTCAGCAGAGGTAGGCAGACTGTGTCAGCAGAGGTAGGCAAACTGTGTCAGCAGAGGTAGGCAAACTGTGTCGCGAGTAGGCAAACTGTGTCAGCAGAGGTAGGCAAACTGTGTCAGCAGAGGTAGGCAAACTGTGTCAGCAGAGGTAGGCAAACTGTGTCAGCAGAGGTAGGCAAACTGTGTCGCAGGGTAGGCAAGGCAGCAGAGGTAGGCAAACTGTGTCAGCAGAGGTAGGCAAACTGTGTCAGCAGAGGTAGGCAAACTGTGTCAGCAGAGGTAGGCAAACTGTGTCAGCAGAGGTAGGCAAACTGTGTCAGCAGAGGTAGGCAAACTGTGTCAGCAGAGATAGGCAAATTGTGTCAGCAGAGGTAGGCAAACTGTGTCAGCAGAGGTAGGCAAACTGTGTCAGCAGAGATAGGCAAACTGTGTCAGCAGAGGTAGGCAAACTGTGTCAGCAGAGATAGGCAAACTGTGTCAGCAGAGGTAGGCAAACTGTCAAAGAGAAACTGTGTCAGCAGAGGTAGGCAGACTGTGTCAGCCGAGATAGGCAGACTGTGTCAGCAGAGGTAGGCAGACTGTGTCAGCAGAGGTAGGCAAACTGTGTCAGCCGAGATAGGCAAACTGTGTCAGCAGAGGTAGGCAAACTGTGTCAGCCGAGATAGGCAAACTGTGTCAGCAGAGGTAGGCAAGCTGTAACAAACAGCACTGTTGTAGCTACCAGGTGTCAGCAGAGGTAGGCAAGCTGTAACAAACAGCACTGTTGTGGCTACCAGGTGTCAGCAGAGGTAGGCAAACTGTAACAAAACACCACTGTTGTGGCTACCAGGTGTCAGCAGAGGTAGGCAAGCTGTAACAAACAGCACTGTTGTAGCTACCAGGTGTCAGCAGAGGTAGGCAAACTGTAACAGCACTGTTGTAGCTACCAGGTGTCAGCAGAGGTAGGCAAACTGTAACAAACACCACTGTTGTAGCTACCGGTCTGAGGACTGGGGAAGACATAAATAACAGGCCCCTTGTCCCTCAACCAGGAAACACAGGACTGTAGGGGTCACGTCTGGACCAGAGGTCAGAGGATTATGGGAGAAGAGGATAGCAGTGACAGCACACAGTGACAGGTGACAGATGATGTTAAGGGGTCCAGGAACCTGCCGTTTTCCCCAACACAAACGGGAACAATGAATGACGCAAGCCACCATGCAAGCTGGCTCATGATCAGCTCTTTTGCTGAAGTAGAACGTGTGTGTGTGTTTGTGTGTGTGTGTGTGTGAGTGAGTGAGTGTGTGTGTGTGTGTGTGTGTGTGTGTGTGTGTGTGTGTGTGTGTGTGTGTGTGTGTGTGTGTGTGCTTTTCAAACTGTGAATCATGATGACCTCCATGGAGACATAACCACACCAGTTCTAATGCTCTTGGCTTCAGGCCTATTTTGAATGCCACTGCAGTGCTGGAAATATCAAAATTATTAGTTTTAATTATTATTATTTTGATTGAGTTTAGACTTTGTATGATTGTTGCCCACATGTTTCTGATACACATCTGGAAACAATAAGCCCACCCCTACCCCCTACCCCCCACCCCCCACCCCCAAAAAGTTGGCTTTTCCCCAAGAGACTGCTTAAGAGATACGTTTGAAATATTGCTTGATTACAACCTCACACTTCGATATATATATATATATATATATATATATGTATATATATGAGTTTTGATGACTGACTGACACACTTAGCTGACATACCTTCATTCCATGTCAAAAATGTCAAAATGAAATGAATACATTATTTTCTCAACTGATTTGTGTAACATGTATCACTGACCCAAGCGGTCCTGTCGTGGCAAGCTGACAGATTTGAACAGGGGTTTGAACAGGTAGACAGGTCAGAAGTGAGGCAGATCAGAGGCGAAGGAGGTCAGAGGTAGGCAGGTCAGAGGTAGGCAGGTCAGAAGTGAGGCAGGTCAGAGTAGGCAGGTCAGAAGTGAGGCAGGTCAGAGGTGAGGTAGGTCAGAGGTGAGGCAGGTCAGAGTGAGGCAGGTCAGAGATAGGCAGGTCAGAGATAGGCAGGTCAGAGGTAGGCAGGTCAGAAGTGAGGCAGGTCAGAGGTGAGGTAGGTCAGAGGTAGGCAGGTCAGAAGTGAGGCAGGTCAGAGGTAGGCAGGTCAGAAGTGAGGCAGGTCAGAGGTGAGGCAGGTCAATGGTAGGCAGGTCTGAGGTGAGGGAGGTCAGTTGTGAGAGAGCTCAGAGGTAGGCAGGTCAGAGGTGAGGCAGGTCAGAGATAGGCAGATCAGAGGTAGGCAGGTCAGAGGTGAGGCAGGTCAGAGGTAGGCAGATCAGAGGTGAGGCAGATCAGAGGTGAGGGAGGTCAGAGGTGAGGCAGGTTAAAGGTAGGCAGTCAGAGGTGAGGCAGGTTAAAGGTAGGCAGTCAGAGGTGAGGCAGGTTAAAGGTAGGCAGACAGAGGTGAGGCAGGTTAAAGGTAGGCAGTCAGAGGTGAGGCAACTGGATCTGGCAACTGGATCAGTTGTGGACCGGGATGGGGTGGGAGGGGAGACAGGCAAACAGAGGATGGGTGGGGGAAGACAGACAGACAAACAGGCAGAGTGTGGGGGAGAGATGGGCAGCTGGAGAGACAGACAATATTAGAATATACAGGTGGACAGAGAGACAGAGGGAGTGGCAGACAGAGAGACAGAGAGAGAAGGCCATGTTCAGTCATGTTATACATGCTACTTCTTGACGGTGATACCTTGCAACTGTTCCAGCATTGTTAGTTTCTGTTGGGAATGGAAGGCTTACCCCCAATAAATTGCAGTGGGGTAGGTTAAGTAATATGTGCATCGCTAGCACATGGTATAGGTTAAGTAGTATGTGCATCGCTAGCACATGGTATAGGTTAAGTAGTATGTGCATCGCTCGAACATGGTATAGGTTAAATAGTATGTGCATCTCTCGCACATGGTATAGGTTAAGTAGTATGTGCATCTCTCGCACATGGGATAGGTTAAGTAGTATGTTCATCGCTAGCACATGGGATAGGTTAAGTAGAATGTGCATCGCTAGCACATGGTATAGGTTAAGTAGTATGTGCATTGCTAGCACATGGGATAGGTTAAGTAGTATGTGCATCTCTCACACATGGTATAGGTTAAGTAGTATGTGCATCGCTAGCACATGGGATAGGTTAAGTAGTATGTGCATCGCTAACACATGGTATAGGTTAAGTAGTATGTGCATCGCTAGCACATGGGATAGGTTAAGTAGTATGTGCATCGCTAGCACATGGGATAGGTTAAGTAGTATGTGCATCGCTAACACATGGTATAGGTTCAGTAGTATGTGCATTGCTAGCACATGGGATAGGTTAAGTAGTATACATGTGCATCGCTAGCACATGGGATAGGTTAAGTAGTATGTGCATCTCTCACACATGGGATAGGTTAAGTAGTATGTGCATCGCTAGCACATGGTTTAGGTTAAGTAGTATGTGCATCTCTCACACATGGTATAGGTTAAGTAGTATGTGCATCGCTAGCACATGGTTTAGGTTAAGTAGTATGTGCATCTCTCACACATGGTATAGGTTAAGTAGTATGTGCATCTCTCACACATGGTATAGGTTAAGTAGTATGTGCATCGCTAGCACATGGTATAGGTTAAGTAGTATGTGCATCTCTCACACATGGTATAGGTTAAGTAGTATGTGCATCGCTAGCACATGGGATAGGTTAAGTAGTATGTGCATCGCTAGCACATGGGATAGGTTAAGTAGTATGTGCATCTCTCACATATGGGATAGGTTAAGTAGTATGTGCATCTCTCACACATGGGATAGGTTAAGTAGTATGTGCATCTCTCACACATGGGATAGGTTAAGTAGTATGTGCATCTCTCACACATGGGATAGGTTAAGTAGTATGTGCATCTCTCACACATGGGATAGGTTAAGTAGTATATGCATCTCTCGCACCGGGAGCACTGTGTCCTTGGTGAGGTAGGGGAGGTAACTCAGACCGGGACCAGCTGTTGTGTATCTGATGGCAAAACGGATGAAACCTGATCCAGTTTGCATTTCTACAACAATGAGCAAGGCTGCGCTTGGAGATGAAAATAAGGACATGTTCAATTATTGCTGTACTTGTTGTTCTCTGTCTCTGTTGGTTGTTTGTCTATCATAGTCGTTTGCTGTTGCTGGTTGTTTGCCTATTGTAGCGGTTTGCTGTTGTTGGTTGTCTGTCTGTCTGTCTGCCTGTCCCCACTGGCTGTATCTTCCCTGTTGCTGTTTCAGATTTCTTGCTGTCCCCAGTGGCTATAACTGTCCAAGCGGCTGTAACTTCCCTGTTGCTGTTTAATATTTCTGGCTGTCCCCATCGGCTATCACTTCCCTGTTGCTGTTTCAGATTTCTGGCTGTCCCCACTGGCTATCACTTTTCTGTTGCTGTTTCAGATTTCTGGCTGTCCCCTGTGGCTATCACTTCCCTGTTGCTGTTTCAGATTTCTGGCTGTCCCCAGTGGCTATCACTTCCCTGTTGCTGTTTCAGATTTCTGGCTGTCCCCACTGGCTATCACTTCCCTGTTGCTGTTTCAGATTTCTGGCTGTCCCCAGTGGCTATCACTTCCCTGTTGCTGTTTCATATTTCTGGCTGTCCCCAGTGGCTATAACTTCCTTGTTGCTGTTCCAGATTTCTGGCTGTCCCCAGTGTCCCGCAGGACGCCCTCCCCGTCCCCGGTCAGCGGGTCTTTGCACAAGTCCTCCAGCGAGCCCATCGACATCCGCCAGCCCCTGCGTCTGACCCGGGCCCACCTGCAGTCCCCCAGCACCCCACCCCTCAACACCGCGCCAACGCACTCCCTCTCCGACTTCTCCAACTTCCTGACCTCACAGCAGCTGCAGGAGGAGCAGCAGCAGCGGGTGTTCAAGGAGCGGTTCAGCGCGCAGATGGTGGCCTCCCGCCGCTCCCCTCACGACCCCCCGCTTCAGGGTTTTGCCTCCCCGCCCACCGGGCCGCTCAGCAGGGCCCGGGTGGGGTTCGGACCCCACGTGCTGCGCCTGAGGGACCCGGACGACACGCCCATCTCCACGGACAGCAGCGGGGAGGAAGGGGGTGTGCACCCGGGTGCGCCGCATATACAGTCGGTGGGGGCCTCCCCGCAGTCGTGCGCAATGTCCGACGCCAGCAGTCAGACGGATTTCTCCTCCCTGAACAAGCACCAGCCCGAGGGCGAGCCCAACTTGTACTCCATGACGCCGGTGGAGCTGCTCAACCTGCCTGAAAACACCTACTTCCGCAGCAGCCTGTCTGACAAGATGAGCGATTACGAGGACATCTGGCGCAGCTCCTACTACGATACGGACAGCGTCCGGAACGGCAGCGTGAAGGGGGCCGGGCCTTATGACGCGGGGTCCAGCATGACGGCCCGCTCTGACTTCTCCAAGTTTTTCGCCGTCAGCGGCAACAGGGAGAGCAGCAGGGCAGCGGGGGTTGAGGTGGTGATTTCGTCGTTAGATGACGAGCCCAATAATTTGGCAGTGCAGCCGCTTCCCCCTGTCCATGTGAAGTCAGAGAGGACTCACATCGACAACAAACTGCTGCTGCACCCTGTCGGTAGGCTGTCGAGGTTGAAGTCCTCGTCCGATTCCTCACTAGCCACCGTATCTAGTCCCGTGTACGCGGAGCCCGCAGACGCTGTGGTGTTCCGCGAAAGGCAGATCCGAGCCTCCCGCGGCAAAGTCCGTCGCCGGTCCGCCCCCTCCGTGTCCAGTCAGGCATTGCCACCTGAGCTCGCCCAGCAGCACTGCCAGCCACGTCGGAAACAGCCTGCAGGCGCCGAGCCCTCCAGACTGGCCACCATCCTCTCTCCCGATGCTGCGGACCGACCTGAAAACGCCGACCCCCCCAGGAAGTTCGACTTTCTGACGAGGAAGGTGGGCAGCGTGGAGTCCCGGCAGCGCAGCGGCGGTGGGATGTCGCGCAGCCAGAGCATGCGCACCCCTCAGGAAGGGGCCCGGCTGGCGAAGAAGCCCGGCTGGCAGGAGCGCTTCAACCGCTTGAAGCTGGGGACCAAGGTGCTGACCCGCAGCGGGTCCCCCTACGCCACCACCGTTCAGAGCGCTCAGCCCCAGCTGGACGACTCCCTCTTTGTGGCGGAGGACAGCTCAGCCAGCCCCTCCCTCAGCCGGTTCCCCGTGTACCAGCGGAGCTGGCTCGCTCACGCCCTCAACCGGGGATCGTACTTTTCCGAGTCGTCCACGGTGCAGGACATCATCTCGTGTGCCATGCCGGAGCTGATGGTGCGGCCCATACAGACCCAGCAGCTGATGGGCCAGACGGGCAAGCCGTTGTCCGAGTACGACAACTTCAACCCCTACGCTCCCCCCTCGGCCAGCAGCCACGGGACCATCTTCTGCACACCGTGGGAAGGGAGCGTGGTGGACACGTTGATGCGATCGTCCAAGACGCACCTCCCACCCGCAATGGACCTGCAGGAGAGGGTGCAGAAGTGGCAGGAGGCCAACCAGTCTTTCCATCATCATCAGCATCAGGAACAGCTCCAGAAAGACCCCCGACTGCAGCACCAGCAACGAAGAGAACAGCGGCAACAACAGCATCAGCAGCAACAGCTTCAGTCTCAACAAAGCGTAGTGCAGGAATCTCAAACGATGCTGTCTGTGACGACCGCCGCTGCCGCTGCCACTGCGGGGCATTGTGGCGCTGCGAATGCCAGCCTGAGCGTCGGTAAAAGTGACGTCAGGGGGGCAGGCGATGATGTCAAAGGCGTGGTCTCTTCCGAGCCCCACCCGCTCCCTCAGCCCCGCCCACGCAAGTCAGTGGCCCCGTCCCAGCCACGCCCGCAGTCCATGTACCACCAGCCCTCGGGGCACAACCACGCCAAACACCAGCAGCTGGTGCGCTCCTTCTCCAACCCCAGCCAGCCCCTCCAGCCTCCCCACCACCAGCCCAGCAACCAGCCACATCATCAGCATCAGCAGCACCAACATCAACTCCAAGGTCAGCATCACCAGCAAGGTCACCATCACCAGCAAGGTCATCTGCAGCAGCAAGGTCACGATTACCAGCAAGGTGACCATCACCGGCAAGGTCATCAGGTGATGACCGAAGTGTCGTCGGTCACCCCAGACAGTCGGACAGGTGGCCTGAGCTCCAACTGCCCAGATGTGATCAACTGCCACCACATCACTGTGGACACGGGCAATGCCTTGTCGGATGAGGAGGTTCTGGTTCAGTCGGTGGACTCTACGCTTCAACACAGGGGGCAGCAGGGTAGGAGTTGCTTCTCTTGTATTCTTTGTTGTTGCTTTCTTTGCCTTTTTTTGTTGTTGTTTTCTTTGTCGTTGTTTTTTCTTTCCTGAAGTGTGTGTTTTGTGCATACACCTGTGTGTTCTGGTTGGGTCTGTGGGATTTGTTTTGTTGTGGGGGGGGGGGGGGGGGGGGGATGTTTGTGCTGTGTTTATTTTTTAGCATCATCTTGTTTATGGGATCCAGTGTGTTTTATTGTTGGGGCTAAGTTTGTTGGATTGATCTTGCTGTAAGAGACAGTGAATGGTATTGTTGTTTTTATTTTATTGCTGTTTAAAAAAAATCTGTTTCGTTTTGTAGATGTTGCTAGTGTTTGTGTTTTTACTATTTGGGTTGGGGAGGTCAGGTCTGTGTGAGGATGTCTGGTGGTTATGATGTGATACTATCATTTCCTGCCTTTGTTGGTGTGTTACTCTCTGATTCCAGAAGCAGGGATTAATGTTCCTGTCTGCTGTTTGTCACTGTCTGTTTTCTGCTGCAGGTCCTCACCACAAACAGGCCAGTCAGAATCCTGGGAGCAAAATCAAAGAGTACATTTACAAGTGAGTTTATTCCATGTGTCTACCTGACTACCCGTGAGTTTATTCCACGTGTCTACCTGACTACCTGTGTGTGTGTGTGTGCTTATGGGTGAGTTTATTCCACGTGTCTATCTGACTGATTGTGTGTGTGGGTGTGCTTATGGGTGAGTTTATTCCATGTGTCTACCTGACTACCTGTGTGTGTGGGTGTGCTTATGGGTGAGTTTATTCCATGTCTACCTGACTACCTGTGTGTGTGTGTGCTTATGAGTGAGTTTATTCCATGTGTCTACCTGACTACCTGTGTGTGTGCTTATGAGTGAGTTTATTCCATGTGTCTACCTGACTTCCTGTGTGTGTGTGTGTGCTTATGGGTGAGTTTATTCCATGTGTCTACCTGACTACCTGTGAGTGTGTGTGTGTGCTTATGGGTGAGTTTATTCCATGTGTCTACCTGACTGAATGTGTTTGTGTGTTTGCTTATGATTGAGTTTATTCCACGTGTCTACCTGACTGCCTGTGTGTTTGTTTGTAAGTGAGTTCACTCCGTGTGTCTACCTGACTGCCTCTGTGTTTGTAAGTGAGTTTACTCTGTGTGTCTACCTGATTGCCTGTGTGTTTGTAAGTGAGTTTACTCCGTGTGTCTACCTGACTGCCTGTGTGTTTGTAAGTGAGTTTACTCCGTGTGTCTACCTGACTGCCTGTGTGTTTGTAAGTGAGTTTACTCCGTGTGTCTACCTGACTGCCTCTTGTTGTTTTTGTAAGTTGAAGTTTACTCTGTGTGTCTACCTGATTGCCTGTGTGTTTGTAAGTGAGTTTACTCCGTGTGTCTACCTGACTGCCTGTGTGTTTGTAAGTGAGTTTACTCCGTGTGTCTACCTGATGCCTGTGTGTTTGTAAGTGAGTTTACTCCGTGTGTCTACCTGACTGCCTGTGTGTTTGTTTGTAAGTGAGTTTACTCCGTGTGTCTACCTGATTGCCTGTGTTTGTGTGTTTGCTTATGAGTGAGTTTATACTATGTGTCTACCTGACTGCCTGTGTGTTTGTTTGTAAGTGCGTTTATTCCATGTGTCTATCTGACTGCCTGTCTGTTTTGTCTGTCTGTCTACCTCTTTGCCTGCCTGTCTGTCGGTCTGCCTTGCCAGCCTGTCTGTTTAGTCTGTCTACGTGTATGTATGTGTGTGTGTGTGTGTGTGTGTGTGTGTGTGTGTGTGTGTGTGTGTGTGTGTGTGTGTGTGTGTGTGTGTTTGCTTATAAGTGAGTTTAGTCCATGTGAGTACCTGACTGCCTGTTGCTTATAATTGAGTTTATTCCGTGTGTCTGACTACCGCGCGCACGTGTGTGTGTGTGTGTGTGTGTGTGTGTGTGTGTGTGGTGTGTGTGTGCTTATAAGTGAGTTTATTCCATGTGTCTACCTGACTACCTGTGTGTGTGTTTGCTTATAAGTGAGTTTATTCCGTATGTCAGCCTGACTGCCTGTGTGTGTTTGCTTATAAGTGAGTTTATTCCACGTCTCTACCTGACTACCTCTGTGTGTGTGTGTGTGTGTGTGTGTGTGTGTGTGTGTGTGTGTGTGTGTGTGTGTGTGTGTGTGTGTGCACTCCTGTCGGTCTTCCTTCCTGCCTGCATGACTACCTGCCTGTCTGTCTTGTCAGCCTGTTTTGTCTGTCTACCTGTCTGCATTCCTGTCTGTCTTCCTCTCTGCCTGCCTGTCGGTCTGGTTTGTCTGTCTGTCTACCTCTTTGCCTGCCTGTTGGTATGTCTTGTCATCCCGTCTGTTTTGTCTGTCTGTCTACCTCTTTGCCTGCCTGTTGGTCTGTCTTGTCATCCTGTCAGTTTTGCCTGTCTGTCTTCCTCTCTGCCTGCCTGTCGGTCTGTTTTGTCTGTCTGTCTACCTCATTGCCTGCCTGTTCATCTGTCTTGTCATCCTGTCTGTTTTGTCTGTCCGTCTACCTCATTGCCTGCCTGTTGGTCTGTCTTGTCATCCTGTCTGTTTTGTCTGTCTGACTACTTCTTTGCCTGCCTGTCTGTTGGCCTGCCTTGCCAGCCTGTCAGTTTAGTCTGTCTACCTGTCTGTATGTCTGCATTCCTGTCTGTTGGTCTGTCTTGCCTGTCTGTCTGTGCATCTGCGTTCCTGTCTGTGTTCCTCTCTGTCTGCCTTCCTGTCTGTCTGTTTTGTCTGCCTGTTTTTCTTCTCTGCCTGCCTATCTGTCTTGTCTTCCTTCTCTGCCTGCCTGTCTGTCTTGTCTTCCTTCTCTGCCTGCCTGTCTGTCTTGTCTTCCTTCTCTGCCTGCCTGTCTGTCTTGTCTTCCTTCTCTGCCTGTTAGTGTGTCATGCCTGCCTGTCTGTCTTGTCCCCCCACTCTCTCTGCCTGTCAGTGTCTGTCTTGTCTTCCTTCTCTGCCTGCCTGTCTGTCTTGTCTTCCTGTCTCTTGCCTGCCTGTCTGTCTTGTCTCCTTCTCTGTCTGTCTGTCTTGTCCGTCTCTGCCTGCCTGTCTGTCTTGTCTCACTTCTCTCCTGTCTGTCTGTCTTGTCCCCCATGCCTGCCTGTCGTGTCTTTGTCCCCCCCTCTCTGCCGCTGTCAGTGTCTGTCTTGTCCCCCCTCTCTGCCTGTCAGTGTCTGTCTTGTCCCCCCTGTCTGTCAGTGTCTGTCTTGTCCCCATCTCTGCCTGTCAGTGTCTGTCTTGTCCTCCTCTCTGCCTGTCTGTCTGTCATGTCCCCCATCTCTGCCTGTCAGTGTCTGTCTTGTCCCCCCTCTCCCCTCTGCCTGTCTGTCTGTCTTGTCCCCCTCTCTGCCTGTCATTGTCTGTCCCCCTCCTCCTGCTGCTCTGCCTGTCCTGTCTGTCTGTCCCCCTCTCTGCCTGTCTGTCTGTCTTGTCCCCCTCTCCTGCCTGTCAGTGTCTCGCTCTTGTCCCCCCCTCTCTGCCTGTCATGTCTGTCTTGTCCCCCCTCTCTGCCTGTCATGTCTGTCTTGTCCCCCTCTCTGCCTGTCTGTCTGTCTTGTCCCCCTCTCTGCCTGTCTGTCTGTCTTGTCCCCCCTCTCTGCCTGTCTGCTGTCTTTGTCCCCCCTCTCTGCCTGTCTGTCTGTCTTGTCCCCCCTCTCTGCCTGTCTGTCTGTCTTGTCCCCCTCTCTGCCTGTCTGTCTGTCTTGTCCCCCCTCTCTGCCTGCCTCTGTCTGTCTTTTCCCCCTCTCTGCCTGTCTGTCTGTCTTGTCCCCCCTCTCTGCCTGCCTGCCTGTCTTTTCCCCCCTCTCTGCCTGTCTGTCTGTCTTGTCCCCCCTCTCTGCCTGCTGCCTGTCTTTCCCCCTCTCTGCCTGTCTGTCTGTCTTGTCCTCCCTCTCTGCCTGTCTGTCTGTCTTGTCCCCTCTCTGCCTGTCTGTCTGTCTTGTCCCCCCTCTCTGCCTGCCAGTCTGTCTTGTCCCCCCTCTCTGCCTGTCTGTCTTGTCCCCCCTCTCTGCCTTCCTGTCTGTTTTGCCCCCCTCTCTGCCTGTCAGTGTCTGTCTTGTCCCCCCTCTCTGCCTGTCTCGGCCTCTACCTGTCAGTGTCTGTCTTGTCTGCCTGTCAGTGTCTGTCTTGTCTGTCTGCCTGCTGGCATACATGCCTGTCTGTCTGTGTGGACAGATGTTGAACCACTTGACTTTATTGCTACAAAGTTTAGAATGATTCCTTTTTTAAGCTCTCTTCGTACCACATGCATGCACTGCGTGCTTTTCGGTGGATGGGTTGTTGATTAGTATTTAGTTAACATTGCATGCTTTCAGTGAATTCTAGCATATACTTATGACAGTATGGACAGTCCCTGTCAGAACAGCCGAGATGTACCATCAGAATGCACGTAATATATAAATCCCAACATATCAGTGTTCATGGAGAGAAAAAATCTCACATTTTCATTTATATTGTATGAGGTTTTCCAGGAACACCAATGATGTTTTTGAGAATGTTTCATTATCTTACTGCTAATTTGTTCGTGTTAATTTAAAAATAGCAGCTGTATGTAAATGCATACCAATTATGGAAGTGCTGCTGCTGTTCACATGCTGCTCTTGCTTCTGTTTGCAGACTGTCTCAGGACCATAGCACAACGTTCGGCAGTACCATAGAGAACTTCATACAGTGCACAGTGGACAGCCAGGAGAAAACACCTCATCATGTTATGAGAAATGTGAGTTGTCACAAAATACCCTCATAGTGTGTGTGTGTGTGTGTGTGTGTGTGTGTGTGTGTGTGTGTGTGTGTGTGTGTGTATGTGTGTGTGTATGCGGGGGGGTGCGTGTGTGTTTGTGTGGGTGTGGGTGGGTGAAAATGAATTTGAAATCATTTAGAAGCCAGTGACTGATGCACTGTAGGACTAGGGGATGTGTTGCACACCAGCTTATCACTACTGTCAGTGTCAGTACAGGGAACAGCACTGAAATCTCCGTCGTTGTGGTATGGGTGTGACAGTTCATGATTGGTGTGTGTGTGTGGGGGGGGGGAGAACAGGGGTGGGGAAGTGGGCACAGGGTTGGGGTTAATCATCCTTGTGGTATGGGTGTGACAGTTCATGATTGGTGTGTGGGGGGGGGGGGGAGAACAGGGGGGGCGGGGGGGAGAAGTGGGTACAGGGGGGGGTTAATCATCATGATGGGTGCAGGACAGGGGTGGGGAAGTGGGTGCAGGGGTGGGGTTAATCATCCTTGTGGTATGGGTGTGACAGTTCATGATGGGTATCAAGAACTGCATAGGACAGGTTTGGGGAAGGGGGGGGGGTGATTGTTCTTGTGGTATGGATGTGACAGGCATCCATGATTGCATGGGGAAAGGGTGGGGAGGAGGTGCCTCAGGAAGCAGTATTGATGTTTCCAGCATTGTCGTGCAGGTGCGACAGTTCATGACGGGCATCAAGAACTACCTGGTGAAGCATGGGGAGGGGCAGCTAGAGGACCTTATTGAGAGAGAACGCGCCAAGGTACGTACCTGTGCTGAAGTTGTAGAGAGAACGCACCAAGGTATGTATCTGTTCTCAGCGCTGAAGTTGTAGAAAGAACGTGCCAAGGCACGTACCTGTGTTCAGCACTGAAATTGTAGAGAGAACTCCAAGGTACATACCTGTGCTAAGCACTGAAGTTGTAGAGAGAACGCCAAGGTATGTAGCTGTGCTCAGCACTGAAGCTGTAGATAGGACACGCCCAGGTACGTACCTGTGCTCAGCGCTGACGTTATAGAGAGAATGCACCAAGGTATGTACCTGTGCTCAGCACTGAAGTTGTAGAGAGTACATGACAAGGTACATACCTGTGCTCAACACTGAAGTTGTAGAGAGAACGTGCCAAGGTACGTACCTGTTCTCAGTGCTGAAGTTGTAGAGAGAAGGTGCCATGGTACGTACCTGTGCTCAGCACTAAAATTGTAGAGAGACCTTCAGGGTACATACCTGTACTCAGTGCTGAAGTTGTAGAGAGAACACGCCAAAGTGTGTACCTGTGCTTAACACTGAAATTGTAGCGAGACCTTCAAGGTACATACCTGTACTCAGCGCTGAAGTTGTAGAGAAAACGCGCCAAGATCAGTGCTGAAGTTGTAGAAAAAATGCACCAAGGTAGAGAGAACACGCCAAGGTATATACCTGTGCTCAGCACTGAAGTTGTAGAGAGCACCAAGACTCAGTCTCACCTAGACTCAGTACAAATGTCTTAGAGAGAAAACACCAAGGTACAACCTAGACTCAGCACTGAAGTTGTAGAGAGAATGCGCCAATATAATATCAAGACTCAGTACAGAAGTTGTAGAGCTAACACGCCAAAGTACATACCTAGACTCAGTACATATGTCGAGAGAATGTGCCAAGATTGACTGAAGTTGCAGAGAAAATGCACCAAGGTACATACCTAGACTCAGTACAGAAGTTGTAGAGAGAATGCAACAAGGTACATACATATGCTCAGTAAAAAGTGCCAAGGTACATACCTGTACTCAGCGCTGAAGTTGTAGAGAGAATGTGCCAAGGTACGTACCTGTACTTAGCACTGAAGTTGTAGAGAGAATGTACCAAGGTATGCACTTGGATTCAGCACCAAAGTTGTATAGAGAATGCGCCAGTGTACATTCCCTCTACTTCTGTACTGAGTCTAGGTATGTACCTTGACTGGTATTATGTATGTACCTGGTGTCTTTTTACCTATAATGTATGTACTTGGAATTAGTGCTGAAGTTGTTAAGAGAACACATCAAGATACGATGTACCTGGACACAGTACTGAAGTTACATCATCTGAGCACTTGAGTTGTATGGTTTTAGCATGTAGCAGTTTTGGCAATAGTGTGGTCAGCTGTTTCCTGTATCACATAAAGGAACTGAAAACCTTTATATGGGTGTGCTAAAGTGTTGATGTCAGTAGTTTGTCTGTGTCAGCTGGGAACCAACGAGATCCTGAACATTGATGCGTTGATCGAGACGACACTCCACATGTGTGTGTTGAGGCCTCTCAAACATCACATCTACCGTCTCTTTGTCGACTTCCATGGCAGGTGAGGGCAAAGTGCACAGTTAATGCCACTTTTATGATCCGAAAGACAATGAAACCAAAAGCTCTTGTGTAGAATCAGCCAACGAAGGGATTTAATTATCAATCCAAAGATCTTGGGTGGAATTTATGTATCATGTATATTTTTTTAAATCATGTTTTATTCAGGCGGTGTTGTGTTACAATTCTTATTCTGTCATCATAGCACATAAATACAGGAGATAAAATGTATATGTGTTTGCACATAGATGGTTTCGAGCAAAACAGAAAGAAACAAGTTTCACTTGTACAGCAAAATCTCTCTAAATGTAAGCTAATAGCTGATTATATGGTGTCCATTTCTTGATAAACTTATCATAAATCATTTCCATTAAATGCACATGATCATCAACCTTGTAAATATATTTGAAATTTTCTATAAAGGCTTCAAGTGTGGGTTCAAGGTTGTTCAGTCTGCGTTTATGAAACATTGTGTCTGCAAAAGAACAAAAATCAAAACCTTCATATGTTTTTGTTTTTCGATTGCATCCTAAAAGAATGAGTGTGGGATTTATTGAAAATTGATCGTGATTTGAATATATTTCTTTTAACAATCTGTCACTCCTAGCCCACAAGGACTAAGTGTTTTTACATTGGTATATAAAGTAAAAAATAAAAAATAAAAATCTCATTTTTTTCTCTATTAAACAATTGCATTCATTGTTCTTAACCACTCCCATGTCCTTCAGAATTGATTTGGTCAGAAGAATTCTATAGTAGATCTTTGTTTGAAAGCATCCTGATTTCATTTCTTTAGAAACAGCAGTTTGGAACTGATGTCAAGGAATATCAAGTATGCTCGCACCAAAACTGCTGAGGAAATAGGAATCAAGGTAAGTGTTGAGAACCAATTTACCTGACATGCCCCAACTACTTTTTAGCCCTTTCTTTCCACTCTTCATTCAAACAAAAAATTAAAGGATGCACTCTTGTAAGAGTTATCTGTTATTATTATTAAATTGTGGAATAGAGTAGGAGTCACCAAGTGTTACTGTTGTTTTTTCCCACTGCAGTCATGTGTATTCACAGTTCTGTGATGACAGCAAATTCTTCCCCAATGACCCAGTGATCCAGTAATCAGTTCATCAGCATGTAGTCTGTGTTAAATGTGCTGTTGCATCAAGGCAACACTTGTTGTTGTAACAGTATCCTGGCCATTGAGTCTATTTTAGGCTGTACTGTGCCTCAAGCTTATTGTAAAAAGTAAATCAGTTTGGTAGAATTGGCAGAGATTTAAGTATTGTTGTATTTCCATGACTGCCTCTGTTGGTGCATGGACTGATTCAAAGGCAACATTGGGGAAAACCCCTGTGAGATGGGGTAGAACGCACACGGGCCTTTTTGAGCAAGAAGACACTATCTTGAACTGAGTGGAAGTGAAGGAAAATGACTGCCTGTGTTGCAGCCAGGCCTGGTGCCGCCTCAAGCCAGCGACATGGAGACTATCAAACACTACCTGGACAAAATGCAGCGTGCCTACTCTCCCCTCAAGAAACTGGAAAACCTTCTCTGTGCTACATCCACCATTTATTCTTGTGTCAAGGTAGGAGGCTTTCTAGGCACTGTTTCACCTGTCTGTGAATGAGTGCCCTGCAAGATGGAATGCAGGTGTCTGGTGGAGGATGCTGCATGTGTTGCAGTTGAGTAAAATGGCTGCATGCACAAACACCCACTTTATTCTCTTGGGCAAAAACAAAATGGAGGTCAAGTTGGACCATAATAATAAGAATTTTTCTTAAACAGTTTCAAATAAGTAAGAGGAGATTGAAGTAGTGTAAGTGGCAATTTTGAGGCCAGCATTGTTTTGGGCCTCTGTGGCCGGCCTCTGGGTTAAAAATCCCTCTAAGATTTACATTATGCAGAATAGCTCCTCCCTGTACAGCTCGATGGTTTCCTTAAATTTGATCAGAGGACCATCTACGTAGGTGCTTGTTGTTGAAGTGGACGCAAACCAACATCTGTCTCGGTGCTTACCAGACTGGCACCTTCCTGGTGGGGTGGGGTGCAGGTGAGGGATAATGAGGGGTGGAGAGGAGGTGAGGGATAATGGGGTTGGTGGAGGTGAGGGATAATAGGGGGTGTGGAGCTGAGGGATAATAGGGGTGGTGCAGGTGAAGGATAATGGGGTGTGTGGAAGTGAGGGATAATAGGGGGTGGAGGTGTGGGGTGGAGGTGAGGGATATTGGGGGGTTGAGGTGAGGGATAATGGGGTGGGGTGGAGCTGAAGGATAAAAGGGGTGGTGGAGCTGAGGGATAACGGGGGTGGTAGAGCTGAGGGATAATGGGGGGTGGGGTGGAGGTGAGGGATAATAGAGATAGTGGTGGTGAGGGATAATGGGAGTGGTGGAGGTGAGGGATAATGGGGAGGGGGGGGAATGGAGGTGAGGGATAAAATACGGGTGGTGGAGCTGAGAGACAATGGGGGGCGGAGGTCAGGGGTAATGGGGGTGGATTTGGGGGATAATAGGGGTGGCAGAGGTGAGGGTAATAGGGGTAGTGGAGGTGAGGGATAATGGGGGTGGTGGAGCTGAGGGATAAAATACGGGTGGTTGAGCCGAGGGATAAAGGGGGGGGGGTGGAGCTGAGGGATAATAGGTGTGGTGGAGGTGAGGGATAATGGTAGTGGTGGAGGTGAGAGATAATGGGGTGGGGCGAGGGGGGGGAGCTGAGGGATAATGGGGGGTGGAGGTGAGAGGTAAGGGGTGGTGGATGTGAGGGATAATAGGTGGTGGAGCTGAGGGATAATAAGGGTGGTGGAGCTGAGGGATAATGGGGGGTGGTGGAGCTGAGGGATAATGGGGGTGGAGCTGAGGGATAATATGGGGGGGTGGAGCTGAGGGATAATGGGGGTGGAGCTGAGGGATAATATGGGGGGTAGAGCTGAGGGATAATGGGGGTGGAGCTGAGGGATAATGAGGGGGGTGGAGCTGAGGGATAATGGGGGTGGAGCCGAAGGATAATGTGGGTGGTGGAACTCGGAAATAATGGGGGTGTAGCTGAGGGATAATGAGGGTGTGGGAGCTGAGTGATAATGGGGGGTGGAGGTGGGGGATAAAGTGGGGTGGAGCTGACGGATAATGGGGGGTGGGAGAGGTGTAGGTGAGGGGTTAGGGTTAGGGTTTGACATTTATTTTACTGGCACATCAGATAAAAAGTTGCATTTATATGAGCCTCAGTCAAAGAATGCATACACACATGCATGCATGCACATACATGCACGCACACAGAGGAATAAACACCAACACCAACACCAACATTCAAATATGTGTTTGTTGTGGTATTTATGGTTGTCAGTGTTTTCACACACACACACACACACACACACACACACACACACACACACACGCATACACATAGTGGGAAAAAACACTCAAATATTTATGTGTTTATTCCAGTGTCAAAGGCTATTAACTGGTTGTGTGTGTTGCTGTTTTTTTTGTGTGTGTGTGTGTGTGTGTGTGTGTGTGTGTGTGTGTGTGTGTGTGTTGTTGTTGTTGTTGTTATTATGTGTTTTTTAACATTTTCAAAATGCTCACATAATTCTATTCTAAAGGGCAAAAGTTTATTTTCGATTTTCAGATACAAGGGAAGCAGCATGTACCCAGCCGAGGGCCAGCCTCTCTTGGAGCAGATGGTGAGATGCTTGGTTATCTCCCTTCCCATGGTCTTTGCCTTGATAAGATTGTTGGCGTTGTTCATTCTTGCTTAATATCATTTTCATGCACATGGTACTGATGGGCTTTAATAAGAGCAAAGAGTAAACTGTTTTATCTGAAAGAATCCACCCTGACCCCACCAAGGCAATATTTGAATGATCTTTAATAATAATAAAAAGTCTTATACTGTTCTATACCCTGTCAACATTTACGAGTTCACAGTGTTGTACATTATCAACATCAGCATCAACAAGACAATCAAAAAGCACATGTACCGTAAATGCATAAATCAGCACTCAAGCTTTTCACACCCAACCAACCACAATATGATTACACACAGACACCTGCACAATCACACTCACCCACCCACCCACACCCACATTCACCATGACACATGCAAACGACCACACACACATGCACTACCACCACCACCACCATCACACACACACACACACACACACACACATACACACACCAGCAGCAGCAGCTGAAGAATCTTTGTCTCTCTTCATCTTATGAATATTATTTATTTCATGTGAATCACATTACAGTAACTGTGCTTTATTCAATGACCAACATTTGACTTGAAATACCAAACTGTGCCTTGTTTAAGAAAAGACAGCTGAGTTACAATAGCAAATTGTGCCTTGTTCAGTGACAGACTATTTGGACTTAGTAATGCCAAACTGTCTTAATTGTTCCAGCAATGACAGACTTTGGACTTAGTAATGCAAACTGTGCCTTGTTCAGTCACAGACTTTGGACTTAGTAATGCCAGACTACACCTTGTTCAGTGACTGACTTTGTCCTTAGAGTGCCATACGGTGCCTTGTTCAATGACTGACTTTGTCCTTAGAGTGCCAAACTGTGCCTTGTTCAGTGACAGACTTTGGACTTAGGAATGGCAAACTGTGCCTTGTTCAGTGACAGACTTCGGACTCAGGAATGCCAAACTGTGCCTTGTTCAATGACAAACTTTGTCCTTAGAGTGCCAAACTGTGCCTTGTTCAATGACAGACTTTGGACTTAGGAATGGCAAACTGTGCCTTGTTCAGTGACAGACTTCGGACTCAGGAATGGCAAACTGTGCCTTGTTCAATGACAGACTTTGGACTTAGGAATGGCAAACTGTGCCTTGTTCAATGACAGACTTTGGACTTAGGAATGGCAAACTGTGCCTTGTTCAGTGACAGACTTCGGACTTCGGAATGCCAAACTGCATTTTGTTCAGTGAGAGACCCTGGACTCAGGAATGCCAAACTGCACTTTGTTCAGTGAGAGACCCTGGACTCAGGAATGCCAAACTGCTCCTTTTGCAGACTTTCTGCCACTGCTGATCTACGTGCTGGTCCACTGCGGGCTGGTGTCAGCGGAGATTGAGGCGGACTACATGTGGGGGCTGCTGCACCCCTCCGTGCTGACCGGGGAAGGGGGGTACTACCTCACCACCCTCAGCAGCGCTGTCCTCATCCTGAAGAACTTCCAGGAGGCTCACGAGAGCAAGACGGCATCGCTGGAGGTTAGTCTTTAGGTCCTTTTTCTCTCCCTTGTTTGTGTGGAGGTTAGTCTTTAGGTCCTTTTTCTCTCCCTTGTTTGTGTGGAGGTTAGTCTTTAGGTCCTTTTTCTCTCCCTTGTTTGTGTGGAGGTTATCTTTAGGTCCTTTTTCTCTCCCTTGTTTGTGTGGAGGTTAGTCTTTAGGTCCTTTTTCTCTCCCTTGTTTGTGTGGAGGTTAGTCTTTAGGTCCTTTTTCTCTCCCTTGTTTGTGTGGAGGTAGTCTTTAGGTCCTTTTTCTCTCCCTTGTTTGTGTGGAGGTTAGTCTTTAGGTCCTTTTTCTCTCCCTTGTTTGTGTGGAGGTTAGTCTTTAGGTCCTTTTTCTCTCCCTTGTTTGTGTGGAGGTTAGTCTTTAGGTCCTTTTTCTCTCCCTTGCTTGTGTGGAGGTTAGTCTTTAGGTCCTTTTTCTCTCCCTTGCTTGTGTGGAGGTTAGTCTTTAGGTCCTTTTTCTCTCCCTTGCTTGTGTGGAGGTTAGTCTTTAGGTCCTTTTTCTCTCCCTTGCTTGTGTGGAGGTTAGTCTTTAGGTCCTTTTTCTCTCCCTTGCTTGTGTGGAGGTTACCCCCCCCCCCCTCCAACCCCCGTCTTGTTTCTATCCAGCAGTAATGCTAAAGTCCATGTCTGATTATTCTAGTAGGTTCCAGCTTGCAACCATTACTGTCTGAACTGTCTGAAGTTTGTTCCATCAGTGTGGCGATTGCATCCACTGGCATTTTGCTAATGTACATATATACCTTTGATGGGAATTGAGGGCAACGTGCTGGAAAGGCTGGAAATCATGAAAACTGAATCGCGTTCCAGCATCTGAACAAGAAAACATCTAGGAGAAGAAACAGTTAAATTTGAATCCCTGACCAACTTGAGGGAGAATAGCAAAAGAAGTTGCTAAAGTGCTAGAGATACCTAACTTGATTCATCTTGTGGGTTAGTCTGCCTGCCAACTATCGAGGAAATCTTCAGGCACATATTTTGCCCTCCCGACTCCTCCCCACGCAACACCCATGTTTTCATCCTGTTGGGTCTTTCACAACCATTCCCTGAAACTGGACGCGATGTATGCTCCTCCACTGGTCGCTTTTCCTGCTGTGGTGACTTCCCTCCTGCCCACACCAGCTTCCCAGGGTTCACCACTTAGTCAGAAGTAAAGGGCTTGAAATGTTCATTTTTATTTTAGTTTTAGTAGTTATGGTATATCAAATAGTAACATGTGATCTTTCATCTTTGTCGATGGTCATGTATAGTTGAGAAAAATGATAATGACAATGATAAATGAAAAGAAAAAGGTGATAAAAGAGATTTTTAGAAGAAAAAGAAGAAGAAAGTATGCCAGCAAAAACTAGAAAAGTGAAAATAATGAGGATGACATTCAATGTTTGACACCAAAAGTGCATTAGTGTGGAAAAGATACTTAATGTCTGTGTGGTATGTATGATATAGGCAATCTGACATAAAATCAGGATTCCTGTGAACGCAATGCAGCAGTTTTGTGTGCTGTTGTTGGTGGTGACAGCAATGATAGCGATACAGGGCTTCTTCTTTTTTAAACAAGTTTTGTTTTCAGAATTGGAGTGGGGAGGGGAGGGTGTTTTATATTAAAGAAGAGAGGATAACATAACATTATGACAGGATATTACAAGGTGGAATTATGCGCATTAGTATGAAATGCGTCATCTGCTGTGGAGCACAGATGACTCATTTCTGTCAAGATCCACAGTTTTGTTGGTTTTGCAAACAGGGTCAGCTGCCGACACTGGGGGAGGTCCAGGGCTTCCTCAAGATTGCCTTCACTGATGCTCTGCGCGACAACATCCTGTGGAAGACGCTGCCCGTCAGGCCCAACATGACCACCAAGGACGTCTGTGAGTTGCTTCAGTTGGATCTCTTCACTTGAGTTGCCTTTCTTTGCTTGAGTTGCCACTTTTCCCTGTACCTGCTTGATGGCAGTTCTCACTCATTCCCCCCTCTTGCTTTTTTTTGTGTGTGTGTGTGATCATGCTGTTGATGGTAAGTGAATGAGTGACCTTCTAATTTGTCACTGACCAATTATGTACCAGTTTGTTACAGACTAGGGATGTACCAATTTGTCATTGACTGACAAATGATGTACCAGTTGGTCACTGATGAATGGGCAACCGATCTGTCTTTGACCAATGATCTATGAAACCTTCATGGAGGAATGAACAGCCAATTTGTGACAGACCAGTCTCTGAAGTAGTTAAATAACTGGATGATGAATGAGCAGATTTGTTGACTGAGCAACACATTTTCATCTTCTTCTTTTTTACCAAACCCACCTTTGTGGGGTGTTCATTCAAAGGGTTCAGCAGTTATTTGACTAATTGATTGACTGCTTGCAGGTGCCATGATAGCCCACAAGTTCAAGATCACCAACCCTCAGGACTATGGCCTGGTTCTGCTGTGTGACGGAAAAGGTCAGTGTCCGCTTTCCCAGCCGCCTTCTGCCTTGTTCTCAGTTTCTTTTCTGCGGCAGTCCTGAGTGCCCGTTGTTGGTAGTTTGCTTGTAGTGTTGGTGTTCAGTGTCCTCTGTTGGTATGGTTTGTATGTGCTTTCATTGAATGTTCCTTTTGTGTGTGATGTGTTGACCGTCCTTTCTTGGTGTAGTTTGGGTGTGTTTGTGTTGATAGTGAACTGTGTCTGTTATGGTTTTTGTGTGTTTGTGTTGAATGTCATCTGTTGATAAGGTTTGCATGTGTTGGGGTTAAATGCCGTCTGTTGATAAGGGTTGTGTGTAGAGTTGCTGAACATCTGTTGGTATGGTTTGTGTGTGATGTTGCAGAATATCTATGTTAGTACGGTTTGTGTGTGCTGTTGCTGAATGTCATGTTAGTAAGGTTTGTGTATGCCTTTGCTGAATGTCTACGTTAGTACGGTTTGTGTGTGCTGTTGCTGAATGTCATGTTAGTACGGTTTGTGTGTGCTGTTGCTGAATGTCTATATTAGTACGGTTTGTGTGTGCTGTTGCTGAATGTCTATGTTAGTAAGGTTTGTGTGTGCTGTTGCTGAATGTCTATGTTAGTACAGTTTGTGTGTGCTGTTGCTGAATGTCTATGTTAATATGGTTTGTGTGTGCTATTAGTACGGTTTGTTTGTGCTATTGCTGAATGTCTATGTTAGTACGGTTTGTGTGTGCTGTTGCTGAATGTCTATGTTAGTACGGTTTGTGTGTGCTATTGCTGAATGTCTCTGTTAGTACGGTTTGTGTGTGCTATTGCTGAATGTCTCTGTTAGTACGGTTTGTGTGTGCTATTGCTGAATGTCTATGTTAGTACGGTTTGTGTGTGCTGTTACTGAATGTCTTGTTAGTACGGTTTGTGTGTGCTTAGTCTTTTGTTGGCTTTGAATGTCTATGTTAGTACGTTTGTGTGTGCTATTGCTGAAGAGTACGGTTTGTGTGTGCTATTGCTGAAGGTTGTTAGTACGGTTTGTGTGTGCTATTGCTGAATGTCTCTGTTAGTACGGTTTGTGTGTGCTATTGCTGAAGGTCTCTGTTAGTACGGTTTGTGTGTGCTATTGCTGAAGGTCTATGTTAGTACGGTTTGTGTGTGCTATTGCTGAAGGTTAGTACGGTTTGTGTGTGCTATTGCTGAAGGTCTCTGTTGGTATGATTTCAGAGAGTCAGCTGGGAGACAACCAGTGTCCCCAGATCCTAAAGAAGGACAACCTTGCAGCGGGGAAGGAGTCATTCTTTGCCTTCAAGCGACTCGGCGCCACCATCGCCTGGCCCAGCAGCATGAAACACTCCTGACGTGGACACTACAACGTGCCCAGCAGCATGAAACACTCCTGACGTGGACACTACAACGTGCCCAGCAGCATGAAACACTCCTGACGTGGACACTACAACGTGCCCAGCAGCATGAAACACCCTGACACAGACCCTACAACGTGCCCAGCAGCATGAAACACTCCTGACACAGACCCTACAACGTGCCCAGCAGCATGAACACACCTGAAAGACCCTACAACGTGCCCAGCAGCATGAAACACTCACCTGACGTGGACACTACAACGTGCCCAGCAGCATGAAACACTCCTGACGTGGACACTACAACGTGCCCAGCAGCATGAAACACTACCTGACGACCTACAACGTGCCCAGCAGCATGAAACACTCACTGACACAGACACTATGCAACGTGCCCAGCAGCTGAAACACTCTGACTGTTACCTACACGTGCCCAGCAGCATAACACTCTGACGGGGACCTACAACGTCCCAGCAGCATGAACACCATGACGTGGACCTAAAACGTGCCCAGAGCAGAAACACCATGACGTGGACACTACAACGTGCCCAGCAGCATGAAACACTCCTGACGTGGACACTACAACGTGCCCAGCAGCATGAAACACCCCTGACGTGGACACTACAACGTGCCCAGCAGCATGAAACACCCCTGACGTGGACACTACAACGTGCCCAGCAGCATGAAACACCCTGACACACTCAACGTGCCCAGCAGCATGAAACACTCCTGACACACTACAACGTGCCCAGCAGCATGAAACACTCCTGACACAGACCCTACAACGTGCCCAGCAGCATGAAACACTCATGACGTGGACACTACAACGTGCCCAGCAGCATGAAACACTCATGACGTGGACACTACAACGTGCCCAGCCGACGGCTTTCCCGTTTTTCCTCTGGGCCTCCAAGCACTTGCCCAAGTAGCGTGATACACAGTGCACTCATGACACACACATGGGAAATAACGCCAAACTGAACGTCTGCACCGCCTCTTAGTGAACCTCGAAGCACTTTCCCAGGTGGCGTGATACACTCATGACAGACATTGTAAAAACAACAGCTGGTTGGACGTTTGCGTTTACTCTTGTTAAAACTCCAAACACTTACCTTGACAGTAAGATACACCTACCTGCGCCTCATCACAGCATTTCATCCAGACCTCCGGATACGGGCCAAGTGAGCCGGTTTGGCCTGGCGGTAACTTAACGTGCTAGGCTGATTTGTGGATGGACGACGGTTCGAGTCCGCTTCGGTTCTCCTTTCTCTTCAATAGGTGTGGCTTGTGGACAGTGTTTTGTAACTCTCACAATATATGGAATATTAGAATGGTTGCCGCTGCCAGTTTTAACGGAGACTCATTCTGGTGGTGACAGTGCAGCGTTAGGTGTAGTTCCCCCCTCCTCCCTCCCCCCCCCCCCCCCCCCCCCCCCCCCCCCCCCCACTTGTAGTTATGCCCAGTAGAACACTTGTAGTTATGCCCAGTAGAACACTTGTAGTTATGCCCAGTAGAACACTTGCAGTTATGCCCAGTAGAACACTTGCAGTTATGCCCAGTAGAACACTTGTAGTTATGCCCAGTAGAACACTTGTAGTTATGCCCAGTAGAACACTTGCAGTTATGCCCAGTAGAACACTTGTTCTTATGCCCAGTAGAACACATCCTTACTTTGGCTGGACCTCCAAGTATTTGCCCAAATAGCACAGGATACACCCACATCATATCACGGGATACACCCACATCATATCATAGGATAAACCCACATCATATCACAGGATACACCCACATCATATCACAGGATACACCCACATCATATCGCGGGATACACCCACATCATAGGATACACCCACATCATATCACAGGATGCACCCACATCATATCGTAGGATAAACCCACATCACAGGATACACCCACATCATATCGTAGGATACACCCACATCATATCACAGGATGCACCCACATCATATCGGGGATACACCCACATCATATCGCGGGATAACCCACATCATATCACAGGATACACCCACATCATATCGTAGGATAAACCCACATCATAGGATACACCCACATCATATCACAGGATACACCCACATCATATCACAGGATAAACCCACATCATATCACAACCTAACATTACCTGTAACTGAGGGCGTCATCAGTATTTGGCTCGTCAAGTGCTAAACGTTGGCCTGAAGTTTGTTTCCCTTACTGGTTTTACAGACGTGTTTGTTCCCCTCCTGATTTTACAGACGTGTTTGTTCCCCTCCTGATTTTACAGACGTGTCTGCATGTGTACTGACACTGGCAGTCCCCCGCCCCCTCCCCCTCCACCCCCCCACCCACCCATCCACTGCGCCACACAGACACACATCCCGACACCCGTTTCACGTTTTGCATGAACCCTGACACTGGAGTACATCTTCTCTGCTTTGTTTCGATGGACAAGATGGTAAGATATTAGTCAGGAAGTACTTCCCCTTCAGTATTTCAGTCCCTGCCCTTCCTCAACAAGTCGGGAACAAGTCACGCGACAAGAGTGCAGCCAGTCCGCTCGAGAGCAGAGACTAGCGCTGTAGAAAAGCGATCAACAACAACAAGATTTAAGCTGAGTTCAGGAGCTGTGTGAGAGTCGAGGTGGCCGTCCTGGGCTGTCCGTCCTAACGAGCCTTCTGGTTTCCGTGGACGTAAAGCTATATTGAACCATGCTTCGGCATCAGTCTCAGCTTGTCAACCGACATCTGAGGACATTAAGCAACACTACCTACCTACCTACCTACCTACCAAGATTTAAGCTGCAGCTCTTTGATACTGGCTCTGGCCGGAGTCTTCATGAACATTAGTGATCAGCTATGGTTATGGTGTACACACGTGTATTGGCACGCATGAGACCTTCTGTTAGTTGTGAGACGAATCGGAGAACTTGTGGCACCTGCACAATAGGCCTACAATCTGTGGTGAAGTGCGACTACTTTCTAAACAGTTGTCCTCTTTGTGTTATTGCTTTTGCCTTTTTTCTTTTGCCAGACAGAGACACAGACCTTTTGCTACGAGGAACATTACCGTTGCCAAAGCTTTACTTCATTTTTATCATTGATTTACTGTCATTGTCATAATTCTGAGATACAGCTTTCCCTTCCCTCTTCTCTAGCCTTGTTTTTATTTGGCTGATGTCAAAATTTGACCATTTTTTGACATATATTTGTTTTATTAGGCTGATGTCAAAATGTGACCATTTTTTGACATATATTTGTTTTATTAGGCCGATGTCAAAATTTGACCAAATTTGTCCATGAGGAAAGAAACTGTGTGTAATTTGCATTATTTAACTATGTTTTTAGCCATATGTACCTGCTGGTGTTTCACAGACTGGTTGTTTTCATTTTACATCTATTGTAACACCCATAATCTGCCTCGCAATAGTCGTATTTACCTTGTGATTTGAACCGAAGTTGTGTGTGGCCACATGAAGAAATGTTCTTGTATTATTGCAGTTTTGTGAATTCGCATAAATGATGCCAGATCAAATTATCAGTTGGTAGTGTCGCTGATTCGTTGACAGTGATGACGAAGAAACGACAGCTGATTCATAATATTTACTTGATTTGCTGTGTGTCAAATGTGCTAGTCTCACTATGTTGACAACGCCGTTGCTGAACGCTTTGTACTTCAATACTGTCTGTTCCACGCCGTAAATGAAGCAGGCGGAGAGCACGTGCAGCATAGTTCAAAAGCACATCGCCACACTTGTGGTCCCACATCGCGGTCCCACATCACCACACTTGTGGTCCCACATCACCACACTTGTGGTCCCACATCGCCACACTTGTGGTCCCACATCGCCACACTTGTGGTCCCACATCGCGGTCCCACATCACCACACTTGTGGTCCCACATCACCACACTTGTGGTCCATCGACGAAAGGAGATTGGAGATGGACCTCTGGGAGACAGGGAGTCTGGCCTTCCCTAAACGTCGGCCATGGTGCACCTGCTCTGTCGTCGTCTTCCTCGTTTCGTTGTAGCGGAGTGGGACTGGGTGAAACTTCATCCTCCTTTCGTCAGCTCCGCGTCAGTCCTCACATCTTCCTTGGTCCCCCCCCCCCCCCTCCCCCACCCCCCACCCGAATTACTGTGATGCCCTCCGCTATGATATTATGTAGCAAGGATGTCTCTTGTACGGTTAATGTGAGCGAGAGTAAATAAAGTACGATTAACCTGACCGAGATCAAATTGTGATGTGCTGGTTTGGTAATGTGTAACATGATATTAATACCTTGCTTGTGCTTGAATACATGGATACATGAGAGCTGTTTCTGAAACTGGTGCAATGCTTGCAACTGTGAACTTAGTGGTCCGCGTAACTGGACCTGTGATGTGCTATGTAGTAACTCCAGTGCGGTGAGAGTGGTTCGCGGTGTGTGTGAATTATGTCACGACCATACAGGTTTGTGTCTACATTTGTATGCGTTGAAACGTACGACTGAACACTGCAGTGTTTTTGTATTCGATGCTTCTGCTGATGCTCAGTAAAAATTGGAAATACATTTTAAACGTTGTGTGTGTGTGTGTGTGTGTGCGATTCGTTGACAAAGGTTCGCTAATGGCATGGATTGATATTCTTTGGAGCTATTTTCTGTGAGAGATAATGAAACAGCAGCAGATGTTTTTATTTTGAGATAAGAAGAAGATAAGAAAGAAAAGAGAACATGAAGCACGTTCTGACCGAGACCTTGTCCCGGGGCCCGACTGCACTCCAGTGTGCAGTGTTTTTGTTGTTCCTTATCTGTCTGTAACGCCTGCAGTGTTTTTGTTGTTCCTTATCTGTCTGTAACACGTGCAGTGTTTTTGTTGTTCCTTATCTGTCTGTAACGCCTGCAGTGTTTTTGTTGTTCCTTATCTGTCTGTAACACGTGCAGTGTTTTTGTTGTTCCTTATCTGTCTGTAACACGTGCAGTGTTTTTGTTGTTCCTTATCTGTCTGTAACACGGCAGTGTTTTTGTTGTCCTATTGCTGTACGCTGCAGTGTTTTTGTTGTTCCTTATCTGTCTGTAACACGTGCAGTGTTTTTGTTGTTCCTTATCTGTCTGTAACGCCTGCAGTGTTTTTGTTGTTCCTTATCTGTCTGTAACACGTGCAGTGTTTTTGTTGTTCCTTATCTGTCTGTAACACTGCAGTGTTTTTGTTGTTCCTTATCTGTCTGTAACACGTGCAGTGTTTTTGTTGTTCCTTATCTGTCTGTAAGCCCGCAGTGTTTTTGTTGTTCCTTATCTGTCTGTAACACGTGCAGTGTTTTTGTTGTTCCTTATCTGTCAGTAACGCCCGCAGTGTTTTTGTTGTTCCTTATCTGTCTGTAACACGTGCAGTGTTTTGTTCCTTATCTGTCTGTAACGTCTGCAGTGTTTTTGTTATTCCTTATCTGTCTGTAACACGTGCTGTGTTTTTGTTGTTCCTTATCTGTCTGTAACACATGCAGTGTTTTTGTTGTTCCTTATCTATCTGTAATGCCTGCAGTGTTTTTGTTGTTCCTTATCTGTCTGTAACGCCTACAGTGTTTTCGTTGTTCCTTATCTGACTGTAACGCCTGCAGCGTTTTTGTTGTTCCTTATCTGTCTGTAACGCCTGCAGTGTTTCTGTTGTTCCTTATCTGTCTGTAACGCCTGCAGTGTTTTTGTTATTCCTTATCTGTGTGTAACACGTGCAGCGTTTTTGTTGTTCCTTATCTGTGTGTAACACGTGCTGTGTTTTTGTTGTTCCTTATCTGTGTGTAACACGTGCAGTGTTTTTGTGGTTCTTTATCTGTCTGTGACGCCTGCAGTGTTTTTGTTGTTCCTTATCTGTCTGTAACGCCTGCAGTGTTTTCGTTGTTCCTTATCTGACTGTAACGCCTGCAGCGTTTTTGTTGTTCCTTATCTGTCTATAACGCCTGCAGTGTTTCTGTTGTTCCTTATCTGACTGTAACCCCTGCAGTGTTTTTGTTGTTCCTTATCTGTCTGTAACGCCTGCAGTGTTTTCGTTGTTCCTTATCTGACTGTAACGCCTGCAGCGTTTCTGTTGTTCCTTATCTGTCTGTAACGCCTGTTTTGTCCTTATGTTGTGTTTCTGTTGTTCCTTATCTGTCTGTAACGCCTGCAGTGTTTCTGTTGTTCCTTATCTGTCTATAACGCCTGCGTGTTTCTGTTGTTCCTTATCTGTCTGTAACGCCTGCAGTGTTTCTGTTGTTCCTTATCTGTCTGTAACGCCTGCAGTGTTTCTGTTGTTCCTTATCTGTCTGTAACGCCTGCAGTGTTTCTGTTGTTCCTTATCTGTCTATAACGCCTGCAGTGTTTCTGTTGTTCCTTATCTGTCTGTAACGCCTGCAGTGTTTCTGTTGTTCCTTATCTGTCTGTAACGCCTGCAGTGTTTCTGTTGTTCCTTATCTGTCTGTAACGCCGTTCTCAGGGGACTGTGTCCTCTCGCTGCACCCCCCTCTGGCACTCCGTTCGTCTGCCGCTCCTCACTCCTTAGATCCGTCTTCGTAAAAATAAAAATAAAACACCGAAATGTGCAATTATTTTCGGTTGCTGTTTGCGTGTTTTGTTGCTGGGGGTGCAAAATATATTGTGCAAAATTTGTGTACCATATACATTCCAAAGAGAGGAAAGGTTTCACCAGTGATCTCCCCTGCGGGCTGACGTATGAGCTTAAATCAGCAACTTTCTTTTTGAGGGGTGGGTGATGGGGGGCTATAACCGTTTAGGGGTTAATGTTGTTTGTCTGTTTTTTAGTTGGAGTTGTACGGCTTTCTCAGTGCCTGCTTCGACGTGTGTCTAGTGTTAGGTAAGGCAGGTTTCCCTGTTGGCCCGCGGAATAAAATAGGTCCCTCTGCTCGGCGTCACAACCCGCCCCTTGCTGCCCGTTCCCGTGTCGTCACAACCCGCCCCTTGTTCCCGTGTCGTCACAACCCGCCCCTTGTTCCCGTGTCGTCACAACCCGCCCCTTGCTGCCAGTTCCCGTGTCGTTACAACCCGCCCCTTGTTCCTGTGTCGTCGCAACCCGCCCCTTGTTCCCGTGTCGTCACAACCCGCCCCTTGTTCCCGTGTCGTCACAACCCGCCCCTTGTTCCCGTGTCGTCACAACCCGCCCCTTGTTCCCGTGTCGTCACAACCCGCCCCTTGCTGCCCGTTCCCGTGTCGTCACAACCTGCCCCTTGTTCCCGTATCGTCACAACCTGCCCCTTGTTCCCGTGTCGTCACAACCCGCCCCTTGCTGCCCGTGTCGTCACAACCCGCCTTTTGCTGCCAGTTCCCGTGTCGTCACAACCCGCCCCTTGTTCCCGTGTCGTCACAACCCGCCCCTTGTTCCCGTGTCGTCACAACCCGCCCTTTGTTCCCGTGTCGTCACAACCCGCCCTTGTTCCTGTGTCGTCACAACCCGTCCCTTGTTCCCGTGTCGTCACAACCCGCCCCTTGTTCCCGTGTCGTCACAACCCGCCCTTGTTCCCGTGTCGTCACAACCCGCCCTTGTTCCTGTGTCGTCACAACCCGTCCCTTGTTCCCGTGCCGTCACAACCCGTCCCTTGTTCCCGTGTCGTCACAACCCGTCCCTTGTTCCCGTGTCGTCACAACCCGTCCCTTGTTCCCGTGCCGTCACAACCCGCCCCTTGTTCCCGTGCTGTCACAACCCGCCCCTTGCCCGTGTCGTCACAACCCGCCCCGTTCCCGTGTCGTCACAACCCGTCCCTTGTTCCCGTGTCGTCACAACCCGCCCCTTGTTCCCGTGCCGTCACAACCCGCCCCTTGTTCCCGTGTCGTCACAACCCGCCCCTTGTTCCCGTGTCGTCACAACCCGCCCCTTGCTGCCCGTTCCCGTGTCGTCACAACCCGCCCCTTGCTGCCCGTTCCCGTGTCGTCACAACCCGCCCTTTGCTGCCCGTTCCCGTGTCGTCACAACCCGCCCCTTGCTGCCCGTTCCCGTGTCGTCACAACCCGCCCCTTGTTCCCGTGTCGTCACAACCCGCCCCTTGTTCCCGTGTCGTCACAACCCGCCCCTTGCTGCCCGTTCCCGTGCCAACTCCGGGCATCGGTTTACCGCATCCTTCCTCCATACACTGCCACACTTGGTTACCGCATCCTTCCTCCATACACTGCCACACTTGGTTACCGCATCCTTCCTCCATACACTGCCACACTTGGTTACCGCGTCCTTCCTCCATACACTGCCACACTTGGTTACCGCGTCCTTCCTCCATACACTGCCACACTTGGTTACCGCATCCTTCCTCCAACCACTGGCATATTTGTTTCCCGCATCCTTCCTCCAACCACTGCCACATTTGGTTACCATATCCTTCCTCCAACCACTGCCATATTTGGTTACCGCATCCTTCCTCCAACCACTGCCACAGTTGGTTACCGCATCCTTCCTCCAACCACTGCCACACTTGGTTACCGCATCCTACTTTCAACCACTGCCACACTTGGTTACCACATCCTTCCTCCATACACTGCCAAACTTGGTTACCACATCCTTCCTCCAACCACTGCCACACTTGGTTACGCTAATGGTCTCCGACAACTGCCGGCTAACGGACAGTTTTTAGTTGGTGTACAAACAGCAGTAAGTTTGCAGCCACACACACAACTCAGATTAGTGCAGGTCGCGAGTTTTTGTTTGTTTTGGTGTATGTGCGTGTGTGCGTGTGTGCGTGCGTGTGTGCGTGCGTGCGTTCGTGGGTGTGTGTGTGTGTGTGTGTGTGCGTGTGAGTGTGTGTGTGTGTGTGTGTGTGCGTGCGTGCGTGCGTGCGTGCGTGCGTGCGTGCGTGCGTGCGTGCGTGCGTGCGTGCGTGCGTGCGTGTGTGTGTGTGTGTGTGTGTGTGGTAACAATGCGTACGCCAACACAAATAACTGAGAAAAAATCGTTCGAAACGAGTCGGAACTTTTTTCTTTTCTTTTTTTGATCCGGACCGGACGTGCGGAATGTGGGCTGCAGACAGCGAAACGTAAATGTTGACTGTGCTTCTTGTTGTTATTGTTGTTTGCTTTGTGTTTTTATGTATATGTGCGTCTGTGTCCGTGCCTCTGTGTGTGTGTGTGTGTGTGTGTGTGGTGTGTGTGTGTGTGTGTGTGTGTGTGTGTGTGTGTGTGTGTGTGAGTGTTTGGCCTAGCGGTAAGGCGTTAGGCTGGTAAGCGAAAGGACCTCGGTTCGATACCGCTCTCCTTTCTCTTCAGAAAGGTTGTGATTTGTGGACACTGTCCTGTCACTTTGTCCATCAC
>JABMCL010002065.1:372500-620000 GCA_018857735.1 Alviniconcha marisindica | reverse complement strand
CCAAAATACTATTTTTGAGGAGGAAAAGTTTATTAGCTACCTTCTTATATATATATATATATATATATATATATATATATATATATATATATATATATATATATATATATATATATATATAAGAGAGCGTATGATCAGATATGGCACGTTAGACTCCTGTACAAATATATAAAAAATAAAAATAAAAACATGTCTATGAATATATTCATTTTTGTCAAGGCGAAAAATAGTCAAGGTGGTGTCCCCCAGGGATCTATAATTACACCGATTTTATTCAGTATCATGTTCCATCTACCAAATTATATGCCGTGATACATTATTTTGTGAACTATGTCTGAAAATTATATCAAAGTGAGATTTTTTTAAATAATAGTAATAAGTGCACATTAAAGTCAATGGCTTAGAAGTTTCGTCTGAAAATACAAATATGATTCTTTTTAATAATGGTTCGGGACCAAAGGAGTTACGTCGATTTAAATTAGATGGCCAAGACTTGCGATATAAATCTGAGATGAAATTCCTGGAAGTATCATGGTTCAGGAGCTGTGTGAGAGTCAAGGTGGCCGTCCTGGACTGTCCGTCCTAACGAGCCTTCTGGTTTCCGTGGACGTAAAGATTTATTGCACCGTGCTTCTGCATTGGTCACAACTTGTCCCTAATATGTCAACTGACATCTGAGGACATAAAGCATCACTTCATCATCATCATCTGGAAGTATACAACAACACGTGACTGGAAAATGCATTTGGAAACACTATTATCTAAGGCAAGGAAAGGCTCTAATTTTCTGAAAATTATCATTAATATTCCCTGGGGTCAAGACGAAAACTTTTATTCATGATCCTGCAGTCTCTCTTATAAGATCGAAACTAAGGCTGACTTCTTTTCGGTAACTGAACATGCACTTTAGGTGCAGGGTATGTCAGGCCCAGATTCTGGATGTGATTCGCTGTCTTTTACTTCTGGAACACCCTTGTGATGTCTACAAGATCATTAGGCTTGAAAACGCTAAATTATTGAAATTTTCAGTGGTACTCTTGTCGTTTACTACTTACATTGCTGTACGTATTGCTGCCTCAGCCATTTTGAACTCGTCGAACGGAGACAATTCATTTAATGCGAGAACGATGTGAATAAAAAATAAATAAAAATTAATATTTAAAAAGAAAAGAAGAAAAAAAAGGCGTTTATATATATATATATGCCATCAGGAAAACTTGCTCGCATAAGCGGAACAGTTGATAGGCTTAAAACGTATGCGCATTGCGCCCGAATACTTGTCTCCATTCCAACATGAGTTCGAACTGGCCGACGCCGCAGATAAGTAAGTAAACATGATGCTTAACGTCCACAGAAACCATAAGGCTTATTAGGGACGGGCCGCAAATAACATGGACCTATATATATATAGGCCCATGGCAAATAACGGGTAGATTTACAGTTATTCGATGAAATACCCAAGGAGACGGTCGGAAATTCCTGGACTGTTTTAAAAGTTATTTCGGGTCACAAATCATCACAATCATTAAACGACGGATTGTTTCGAGTCGGCGTCACGGATTGCAAATGGCGAAGGAAGCCGACGAAGTGCTGCTGGGTAAGTGGCCTCGTTAACAAGCCACGGCAATTAAAACCCACGGACAATGGACGGACAAAATGCAATCAGAGAACGTTGAGTCGCGAGTAGCCTGCCTTGCCAACATCGGCACCGTAAGGAAGAGTTCACGTGGTTACTGGGAAGTCAAACGTCAAAGGGCAACATGATGTGCCGACTCGAAACAAAGACAAAATTATATGATAAAACTCACCCTTTGTTGCGGATTTTGGCTGTAATCGGTAGATTTGGACCTCACTGATTTAATGATTGTGATGATATTCGTGACCCAAAATAACTTTTAGCGGTCCAGGAATTTCCGATCCATCTCCTTGGATTTTACCGGCGGCATTGAAGATGTCGACAAGTTACCGCTTTTCATACCTATTGACCCGGTAGACATGACGTTACCGTTCCATGACTGAAGTAAAACACGATGCCGGTAGCGTTTTTATGCCTCATGACCTCGTACATATCATCGCTGCGGTGTTGCAGAAGTAAAACATGATGAATCACATCCAGAAATGATCTGGGCCTGCCATACCCTGCACCTAAAGTGCATGCAGAGCAACTCCGCTCCGAAGAGCTACTGAAGAAACTACAAGGCTTTGACAGTAAGGCCGCAATTAAGCTTGCTTTTGGAACACCAGTACACGTGACTAATACTTGCTTGTGTGTGTGTGTGTGTGTGCGCGCGCACACGCGTGAGTGCCTGGCTGTCTTGAAATCAGTTTGATAAGGAAGAGTCACTCGTGTCATATTATATTTTCCCCCTCAGACGCGATACCCTCCCTTGGTCAATACTGGCCCATCCACCAATGAGATCTCGTATCTTCGCCGTGGGAAACGGAAGTAAACAATATGGCGCCGGTCGCTTGCATACCACAATAGCCAGAAATCCAAACTCACGCCACGCATTCAGTCTGTGATTTGCTGACTGAAAAATCAGTTGTCGTCGTTTTAACTCCCTTTGATTCAGACGATGTTAGTGTAAGTCGGGCAAAGAAAAGAGCTTGAAGACATGTCGGTGGACGAGCATGTTTGGCACAGACCTCCGTCTTACGGTTCTTCGGGAGGAAGACGTCCTCTGCGTGCCGTCAGGTAAGTCTGGTTACCTTGCTGGTTACCTTGCTGCACAGCACACAGTTAGACATTAAGGCCTGTCAGATAAACAGGAAGGGACATGTCTGGTTACCTTGCTGGTTACCTTGCTGGCATACGCACACCTCCCAGTTAGATATTTAAGGCCTGTCAGGTAAACAGGAAGGGACATGTCTGGTTACCTTGCTGGCATACCCACAGCTTCCAGTTAGACATTTAAGGACTGTCAGGTAAACAGGAAGGGCCATTCCTGGTTACCTTCCTGGCATACGCACAGCTCCCAGTTAGATATTTAAGGGCTGAGGGTTAAAATCGGAAAAGAGATGTCTGGTTACCTTGCTGGTATACCCACAGCTGCCAGTCAGACAAGTAAGGGCAACGTCAGGCTGTAACGGTGGACAGATTTGAAAGGAGAGTTGGTGGTGCAGAGCGAGAGCACTCCACTCCGAAAGCCAAGTGAAGCGCAATCGAGCGTGGTCACCAGATGGATCTGTGGCTGTCACGTGCTAGGATCTGAGCCCACCCTGAATTGCCTCCAGAGTCAAATTAGGACAGACTGTACTAAAGTGCTTCAGATGACACCATAAACTGAGGTCCCCTACTTGTATGCACATGCAAGAACATCCTATACATGTATGTTAAAGATCCTGTAGTCCACGTCAGAGCTCAGTGGTTTATGAAAACACTCAAATAAGATATATATATATATATATATATATATATATATATATATATATACACACACACACACACACACGCGTGCACACACACACACACACACACACACACACTAAAATCTCTCTATATATATGACATTAGTGGTCAAATTCTTTACTGCTGGTCATTACTGGAAGAAGAAGCTGAAATGGGGGAGGTTGTATTTTAAACATCTCTCATTTGTTTCACTTTCAGTTTGAAGGTACACAAAGGCAAGACCATTCACTGATTCAGCACACAGCAATTTCAGTCTGAAGTACACATGGCCAGGTGTGTTCACAATGATGGCTATCTGTTTCCATTTCAAGGTACACATGGGCAGGGCCGTTCAACACGCAGATGTACGATGACCAGCTGATGGAGCTGAGTGACCAGACCAGGGATAACCTGTGTCGACTGGCTGGAAACATGATGCAAAGGGAGTCGTGCGACCGGTATGGCATTAAGCATTACCATCCAGAGACACATCCTCGCCCTGCCACTGCCAGTGAGTATTTAAATTTCAAGTTAGACCTGAAGGTTTTCTGGTGTGGGTTTCTCTCTCTCTCTCTCTCTCTCTCTCTCTCTCTCTCTCTCTCTCTCTCTCTCTCTCTCTCTCTCTCTCTCTCTCTCCTCTCTCCTCCTATACTAATGAATTAATCAATATCTTTATGTTGGGATGTTTCCTCTCCATATAATTATTATAATATTATGTATGTAGTAATAATATTGCAATTACTGAATTAGTCCTGTATGGGCAAGGGTTGGATGTAGAAAGACCCTGAGTCTAATCTGCTATCTTTGTGAAGTGAAGTTCTTCTCTCGCTCGCTCTCTCTCTCTCTCTCTCTCTCTCTCTCTCTCTCTCTCTCTCTCTCTCTCTCTCTCTCTCTCTCTCTCTCTCTCTCTCTCTCTCTCCTTTTCTCCATGTGCCTCTTCCCCCTCTTACTTTTAGTCATCCAGCTACAGTACCTGTTTACACTGACTGATGTGCTGCATATATTTATATATTATAATGTATTCTTTCAGTGCTGGGTCATGGTGCTCTAATTAATTGGTTGAAATCACAAAGCAAGCTGGTTTCCACATGGTGTTTCAGCAGGCAAACTATCCGTTTGATAATTCTGATATTTTCCTCAGAGTGTGCTGGTGCCATTGGCAGTTAGTTTTATTATTCTTACTGTAACTGAATAGCCAAGTTGCCTCAGTTTTAGAAAATATGGATATTTAATTTGATGTACGCAAAAGGACCATTGGTTTCTTTTGAGTTGTCAGCTTTCAAAGTGGGACATTTAGAGGGGAAAGGAACTGAAGATGTATTGTACTTATAGACCATATTATTATTATTAGTTTTTAAATCACAGATTTCTCATGCTGCTGGTTAAAAGCCACATTTTTAAAGAGATTGCTGATGCTGCTGGTTAAAAAGCCACATCTGAAAGTCACCAAAGCATGACCCTAAATGCTGCCATTTTGTGCCCGGCAGTCCAGTATCGGTGATGTCATATATATATATATACTAACAAGGCCAGATGTGTGGTAAAAGTACCAAATACCAACCTTTCTCTGCTCTTTATTGGTGAAGAGCAAACCAATATGTCTCCACCCTGAGGAACTCAAATTCAAAGCAAATAACAAATTTAAAAAGACCTTTGTATAAATTTTGATGCAGCAGCCTGTTTATAAAACTTGCGGGTCAAATATTTGTATGTATTCTGTTTTCAAGATGAATTGTGTCTTCAGTTCCCCTTTCAGAAATCCAAGTTCCATGTATTGCCTCTATAGTCTGATGTACTATGTACTATGCCTGACAACTGAATGTGCAGTTAGGATACTTCTTAAACACTGTTGTTTGTTTTTGTTTGGGTGGGTGGGTAGAGGGGGGGGGGGTGAAGTACCGCTGTAACAGAACTTAAGTTAGTTAATGTGATGTGGCAGTTTGTTTGCTCTGATGAGTCTGGAAAATGTTGTGGCATATTTCTTCTATTTCTTACAATCATAATGACTGTTGAATATGCATTCCTCATTTCCCATATATATATGTGCACTGTGAGTTGTGCAACAGCTCCAAATCATTTTGTCTTTAGTGCAAATAGTGCATGTTAAGTGTGCTTCCAGATTTAGGTCAAATTTAGTCAGATATATTAAACTTTAATGGTCTTGTAGGAACTGCCCAAAAGTATTGTTAAAATTGAATACTGCAAGACTGCCTGTTTTATAGAGCCTGGTTATGCTATGCACACCTGTGTTGTTGAGTATGCCAGAAATGGAGGGTATGTCTATAATATATACCTCTAGGGGTCATCCTTTTTTGAGGATGTACCTTTGGTGGGGTTTATGTACCTTGTATTTACTTGCATTCCAGGTGAGAGTTCCTATAGGTGATTCAGGTCTTTGTTGTTGTGTTCATGGGATTAACTTCCTTTCTTTCTTGATTCTTCACAAGCACTTCAGGACTCACTGTGTTTCAGTTTATGTATTTATTTACAGTATTTTGTTTTAAAGTGAACTCATAGTTCAGTCCCTTCATGCGGTCAGAGTGCCCTGCATGCTTGTCATGTTGTAACATGCGTGTTGTGACCTTGTTCCCTTTGACCCCTGGGTGGCTAGAGGTGGGCAGTGCTGCAGAGCGACCGCCCAGCTGCAGCAGCTGGACGAACATGTCAGTGATGTTCACCAGTCCCTCAGTCATGGATGCTCCATCACGCGCTGCTGACGACTCGTCTTCAGTTCTCTCTGCCTCCCCAGGTAGAACTCTGCCAGTCACAAAACCCATCACTGGGTGGGGGTGGGGTAGGGATGAGGGGGGGTGGGGGGATCAGGTGGGGAGGTGGGGGGTGGGGGGGGGGGGGTTTGTTTGGTGGGGGCAGGGTTTTTTTCTTCAGTGGGCAGAAGTGTGGGGTGGCACAATAACATTTTCATCTCAGCTAGGACATTTTCCCTGTGGCTTTTTTCCCTTTAAGACCAGTGGAATTCAAAGCAAAACTGGTTTTTCCTCTTTTTAGGTCACCTAAAAAAATTATGTGCAGACATGGTCTTACCTCATTTAACTTAAGACCACCCTCTTACCTTTTTAAGAGCGCCCTGAAATTCAAAGCAAAACTGGTCTTTCCTCTTCATAGACCACCCTAAAATTCTAAACAAAGCTGATGTTACCTCTTTTAAAGGACAAGAGGTGATTAGGGGTGATTTTTGACACGATTTCCGTTAAAGCTTGCTGAGAACGATGATGTAGGTGAAACTGTGATCTGAGGGTCATAAATGCATGAAAAAAGGCATTTTCTGTCGTACCGAAAGTGTTGCCATGACGCCCAAATCACATGACCATATGCCTACTACGTCACTCTGGGGAGTCGCTGCAAAATGGCCAACTTGAGCTCCGAAGATGAAACTGATACTTTGCGCGAGAGACCCATAAGGATACAGCCGTATCAGTTTGAGCCTGTCAGGCAGGATTTTGAAAGAGTACCGGAACATCGTGTCAGCTTCGAAGCAAACCCCATGCAGTATTCCATAGGGTTTGCGAAATCGCACTCACTGAAGTGCTCGCTACACAAATGGGCGTGATGAGGCACAGCAAAAAGTCAGCTCATTTGAATTGTATAAATTTAATCCACTTTCGCCTCACTGCGGGTCAATTTCACGGGAGCTTGTGCATTGTTATACCTGGGGTCGTCTGAGAATTGTTACAGTTCGCGCAACACAGTAGGCCGGCATAGTTAACTTTTTTGTCGACCGCACTCATACACAGTTTACTGAAGAATCTAAGATGGCAACCGCACTGACTCCCCAGACTGACGTCACTTCCGGGAAAAGTCACGTGACTGATGGAGAACCCGAGACTGTAGTCTCGGCCAACGTACAGATTTTTTTTTCTTTTTTTTTCATTAAATCTGAAACTAGTGACTCATTTGTCAATCATTTTGATGGTCATTTTGCATACTTAAAAACCTTGGACTTTTACTTTAAGGCCACTCTAAAATACAAAACAAAGCTGGTCTTATTGCTTTCAAGACCACCCTAAAATTGAAAACAAAGCTGGTCTTACCTCTTTTAAGACCAACCTAAAATTCAAAACAAAGCTGATGTTACCTCTTTTATGACCACCCTAAAATTCAAAACAAAGCTGGACTCTCTTAAGACCACCCTAAAATTCAAAACACAGCTGGACTTACCTCTTTTAAGACCACCTTAAAATTCAAAACAAAGCTGGTCTTATCTCTTTTAAGACAGCCCTAAAATTCAAAACACAGCTGGTCTTACCTCTTTTAAGACCGCCCTAAAATTCAAAACAAAGCTGGACTTACCTCCTTTAAGACAGCCCTAAAATTCAAAACACAGCTGGTCTTACCTCTTTTAAGACCATCCCTAAAATTCAAAACAAAGCTGGACTTACCTCTTTTAAGACTGCCCTAAAATTCAAAACTAAGCTGGACTTACCTCTTTAAGACCACCCTAAAATTCAAAACTAAGCTGGTCTTACTTCTTTTAAGACCACCCTAAAATTCAAAACTAAGCTGGTCTTACTGCTTTTAAGACTGCCCTAAAATTCAAGGCAAATTAAAGTCTCAGAGCAAAGCCGGTCATGAAAGAGGGGGTTCCTTTACCAGGGGTCAGTTTACATGGAAATACAAAGAGAAGTTTTCTAAAAGAAAATTATAGTTGGTCTCAAAAGAGGAGTGGTCTTCCTTTAAGGTGGTCCTTTTTAGGAGTTCACTGTACTGACCTGTACTTACTGAATGTAAAATCTTTGCCTAACCTTAGGCAGTCACAAAAAACTTGAACAGTTTACATACATTACAGTGTGCATGAATAATGGTGTTGCTACTGGCCTTTCGTTCGTGTCTTGTGGTATTGATTAGACTACACCTGTTTCTTTGCTTTTGATGTTTTAAATCAGTAGATGGTATAGCTTCTTTTTATGATGGCAAGTTGGAATGTGCATGTTGTCTATCTGTATATTAACAGATTTTTCTTAGTCTGTTCTCTCCATTCTGTTTGATTGTGTACAGCTGTGTGTAGAATACAAATCAAATGCATGAAAACTTTTCCCATGTGGAAAGTTCTTTTGCTGTGTTAAAAAGGTTGCAAACATGCTAATTGTTTGCATCATACTTGCTCACTATCCTCATGAATGAGTGTCAAAAATTCAAAATGAAATTGTTTGACAGAGTTTTATGCTAATGCATCTTATTTTTCATGTTATGTATTTCAGTTCTTTCTTCTTCCTAATGGTTCTACTGTATGAAATTATCTCTGAATTGCACGTGTTGCGTCTTCTTCTTGCCCTGATATAACCGCACTGGCTGACTGGGCATAAAACGCCAAGCTACTTATTTACTCCATCTTCTTCATCCAGTATATGTGGGGGGAAAGATGTTTCATAGTTTCAGTGTGTTTTAGTTCTTACCATTCTTTTCTTCTTCTTTTCTTGTTAAAGGAGCAATGAACTTTTGTTACCTCTGCTCTACGTTGGAAGAACATCAACGGAATCATCTGAAACTGAGAGTTACAGTAAGAAAGAGTGTCAGCGGTGTGCATGTGGTGTGTGTGTGTGTGCGTGTGTGTGTGTGTGTGCATGTGCATGTGATGTGTGTGCATGTGTGTGTGCATGTGTGCGTGTGTGTGTGTGTGTGTGTGTGTGTGTGTGTGTGTGTGTGTGTGTGTGTGTGTGTGTGTGTGTGTGCATTTGTGTTTGAGTGCATGTTCATTTTTAAATGTGTGAGTACACGTGTCCCCAACTGATCTTCTTATGTTCCTGCTGTCTTTTTCTCTCATTTTTAAGAAAATGTTTTCTTTTTTTCTTTTCTTTTTTCTTTTTTCTGTTTATTTTTCTCCTGCTTTCATTTTCTTAATTGTTAGCCTACAAGAAAATTTGTTTATGCCATACAGATAATGAATGATAAAAAGTCACGATAGTAGCTAGTACAATTATTTGATGGACTTGTTCATTTATTTATTGGTGGCTGACTGGCCAGTTGATTGTTCAGTGGTTGATTGATTTAGTAATTGATTGGTCAGCACAGCTCAGCCGATCGAACAGTTAGTCGGTTCTAATCATTATTACTAACTTTCCTATCAGTGGGTAATTAGGTCAGTCAGTCACTCAGCAAACCAGTCAATTAATAAATCAGTCAGTCATTGGCCAGTTCACCTGGTCAATCTAATAATCAACTAATGGGCTAATTTGTTGGTGAGGTGATAGAGACCCATAGTGGATCCCCTTCCTTGAACAAAAGCTCCTTGAAGGTGAATTATTGTTTAGACAAAGTAATGTAGATACCCTTCCTGCACATTCTGAGTTCTTTTAAGGCAACTTTTTCTGGAGAAGTTGTGCAGCGGGGCACCATGGACACAAAAATTACGTCCCTCTGCAGAGAACCCAGCCCTATGAAAGGTTTCCCCTTTTGAGACTGAAGTTGGTGAGGATATAGCTTTGCATGCTGAACCTGCTGTCAGCAATTCTGCCTTTCTCATTTTTAGCTTTCCAGTTTATTCAACTTAATAATAATAATAGGGAACTTATAGAGCACTTTCAGAAACTCAAAGCGCTTTACAACTTAAAGAAAAACATACAATGCACAAATACCCATAATTATACGAACCAATGGTATACAAGCATACAAAACATATGAAAATTAATAAACATTTTCATACAAAGCATGGCAAAAACACAAACGCACACATGCATGCGCCGCGCGCACACAACACACACAACACACACACACACACACACAGCTGAGAAGGATGGGGGGGGGGGGGGGGGGGGGGTAAAGACTAATTTGAAGGCAAGGGCTAGAGGAGGTGTAATAAAGAGCAAAAGAGAGAGTTCCAGATCTGTGCAGCAGAAAAGCCATTACTGGTCAAAGTACTGTTTGAAGAGGTAGGTTTTAAGGTTAGTTTTGAAGGCGGAGAGGGAAGGGCTTTGACGGAGAGCGAAAGGAAGACAGTTCCAGATTTGGACAGCAGAGATGCAAAAGGCACAACCACCATGCTGTTTTCTTAAGCAGGGGATGCAAAAGGTTCTATCATCCGAAGAAGAGCACGGAGACCTAAAAGGGACATAGATCTGGACAAGTTCAGCCAAGTATAAGTAGCATATGTTGTGAACAATGAATCACCGACGTTTCTACTTGGGATTTGATCATTATTGTTGACCTTCACAATTGACTGGGCATTAAATATCAAATAACTCAACTAGGTCTCCTCCACACGCACAAAAAAACCTGAAATGGAGTGGACTGTTGGCATTCAAAACAACAACACTCAGAAGACAGGAAAGGTTAAAAAAGGAAGACCTCTTTTAATGAAACAATACAGAACAATCAAAAGAGATTTTAATGAGACAATACAGAACAATCAAAAGAGATTTTAATGAGACAATACAGAACAATCAGAAGAGATTTTAATGAGACAATACAGAACAATCAAAAGAAGAGATTTTAATGAGACAATACAGAACAATCAAAAGAGATTTTAATGAGACAATACAGAACAATCAAAAGAGATTTTAATGAGACAATACAAAACAAACATTTGCACATGTTTTGTTTTGTCTCATTACAATAAGCATTGTTTTTAACTTTCTGTGTGTCCCCATCCTGATTCTCTGGAGGAAAAGTTAGGTCTGTTTCCTGGCGTGTCTCATAAAGGGGGATCAGTTTTCAGTCCAGCGGGCCTTTTGGTCTGGGGGTTTTCCACGGTGAGTGATTTCCTGATGAAGCGGTCTTGTTTCAGACCCCTCTCAGCAAGGACGGGTCAGTGCTGCAGTACGTGAGTTTCTGATGAAGCGGTCTTGTTTCAGACCCCTCTCAGCAAGGACGGGTCAGTGCTGCAGTACGTGAGTTTCTGATGAAGCGGTCTTGTTTCAGACCCCTCTCAGCAAGGACGGGTCAGTGCTGCAGTACGTGAGTTTCTGATGAAGCGGTCTTGTTTCAGACCCCTCTCAGCAAGGACGGGTCAGTGCTGCAGTACGTGAGTTTCTGATGAAGCCGTCTTGTTTCAGACCCCTCTCAGCAAGGACGGGTCAGTGCGGCAGTACGTGAGTTTCTGATGAAGCCGTCTTGTTTCAGACCCCTCTCAGCAAGGACGGGTCAGTGCGGCAGTACGTGAGTTTCTGATGAAGCCGTCTTGTTTCAGACCCCTCTCAGCAAGGACGGGTCAGTGCTGCAGTACGTGAGTTTCTGATGAAGCCGTCTTGTTTCAGACCCCTCTCAGCAAGGACGGGTCAGTGCTGCAGTACGTGAGTTTCTGATGAAGCCGTCTTGTTTCAGACCCCTCTCAGCAAGGACGGGTCAGTGCTGCAGTACGTGAGTTTCTGATGAAGCCGTCTTGTTTCAGACCCCTCTCAACAAGGACGGGTCACTGCGGCAGAAAAAGCAACGCATTCAGTACATAGCCCCACCACCCCGCCTGAAAAAGAAGATGGAGGAAGAGCCGCTGGTGGTGCATGAGGCTTTGTACAAAGTCACCGTGTACACCGGGACTGTACCGGGGGCAGGCACTGATGCCAACGTGAGTGTTGTCACTGTCATTGGTGGTGGTGGACAGGGTTTGTACAGTCACTGTATATATACTAATGCCACCGTGAGTGTTGTCGCTGTCATTGGTGGTGGTGGACAGGGTTTGTACAGTCACTGTATATATACTAATGCCACTGTAAGTGTTGTTGCTGTCATTGGGGTGGTGGACGGGGTTTGTACAAAGTCACTGCGCATACCGGGACTGTACCGGGGGCCAGCACTGATGCCAACATGAGTGTTGTCGCTGTCATTGGTGGTGGTGGACCAGGTTTGTACAGTCACTGTATACACTGGGATTGTACCTTGGGCAGTTGGTGGTGGTGGGGTGGTAGACCAGGTTTGTACAGTCACTGTATATACTGGGATTGTACCTTGGGCAGTTGTGGTGGTGGTGGGGTGGTGGACCAGGTTTGTACAGTCACTGTATACACTGGGATTGTACCTTGGGCAGTTGGTGGTGGTGGGGTGGTAGACCAGGTTTGTACAGTCACTGTATACACTGGGATTGTACCTTGGGCAGTTGGTGGTGGTGGGGTGGTAGACCAGGTTTGTACAGTCACTGTATATACTGGGATTGTACCTTGGGCAGTTGTGGTGGTGGTGGGGTGGTGGACCAGGTTTGTACAGTCACTGTATATACTGGGATTGTACCTTGGGCAGTTGTGGTGGTGGTGGGGTGGTGGACCAGGTTTGTACAGTCACCGTATATACTGGGATTGTACCTTGGGCAGTTGTGGTGGTGGTGGGGTGGTGGACCAGGTTTGTACAGTCACCGTATATACTGGGATTGTACCTTGGGCAGTTGTGGTGGTGGTGGGGTGGTGGACCAGGTTTGTACAGTCACCGTATATACTGGGATTGTACCTTGGGCAGTTGTGGTGGTGGTGGGGTGGTGGACCAGGTTTGTACAGTCACCGTATATACTGGGATTGTACCTTGGGCAGTTGTGGTGGTGGTGGGGTGGTGGACCAGGTTTGTACAGTCACCGTATATACTGGGACTGCACCTTGGGCAGGTGTGGTGGTGGTGGCCATGGTGGACGAGTCTGTTGCTGACATTGACGGTGGTAGTGGTGGTGTGGTGGACCAGGTTGGTACCGTCACCATGTATGCTGGTATTGTACCAGGGGCCAATGCTGATGCCAACGTAGTGTTGGTGGTGATGCTGACAATTGTGGTGGTTGTTGGTGGCTATGGACAAGGTCTGTATGTATACTGACTGATACCAGTGTGTTGTTGCTGGTAGTGGTGGTGGTGGTGCTTGCGGCTCATGATGTGTTGTACAAGTCCCCAGTACAAGGCACAGTGTTGCTGGAAACACTGATGGAGAACAAAACAGAAGAAGCACCTGACTGTTTTTTAATGGTGGTTGTAACTTTTGTCACAGCAACTAAAAAATTTAATGGTGGTTGTAACTTTTGTCACAGCAACTAAAACATTTAATGGTGGTTGTAACTTTTGTCACAGCAACTAAAACATTTAATGGTGGTTGTAACTTTTGTCACAGCAACTAAAAAATTTAATGGTGGTTGTAACTTTTGTCACAGCAACTAAAACATTTAATGGTGGTTGTAACTTTTGTCACAGCAACTAAAACATTTAATGGTGGTTGTAACTTTTGTCACAGCAACTAAAACATTTAATGGTGGTTGCAACTGTCACAGCAAATACTTTTTTAATGGTGGTTGTAACTTTTGTCACAGCAACTAAAAAAATTAATGGTGGTTGCAACTGTCACAGCAAATACTTTTTTAATGGTGGTTGCAACTTTTGTCATAGCAAATAATCTGACAATACAAGAGAGATGACTTTTTACCCAACTTAGCTGGTTAAATATGTACTCAGAGTTTAACACACTTCATAAAAAGAAATAAAAAAGCTTCAGGAAAAAAAGCCAATGACTAGAATAAAGTATGGGCCTTAACCATTGTATTCTTTTTATTCAGGTGTACATCATGATAGTTGGCGACCAAGACATGTTGCCCAAGACCAAACTTGCACGCCGACAGGGGACCAGCAAGTTCTGTTTTGTGCGCAGCTCCAAGGAAGTGTTCCACCTCAAAGGGCCCAAACTGGGCAATCTACGCATGGTTACCATTGAAGTAAGCAACCCCCTCTGCTGCCACCTCTTTACTAAGTAACCCCCTCTTGTCACCTCTTGACTAAGTAACCCCCTCTGCTGCCACCTCTTTACTAAGCAACCCCCTCTGTTGCCACCTCTTGACTAAGTAACCCCCTCTGTTGCCACCTCTTGACTAAGTAACCCCCTCTGTTGCCACCTCTTGACTAAGTAACCCCCTCTGGAATCAATGCACCATTGGTGCACAGAAACCTCTTTCTCCTCTGACACAGTGTAAGCTCAGATGTCCTGTTGGGTGATGGACTGGACTCAATGCACCATTGGTGCACAGAAACCTCTTTCTCCTCTGACACAGTGTTAGCTCAGATGTCCTGTTGGGTGATGGACTGGACTCAATGCACCATTGGTGCACAGAAACCTCTTTCTCCTCTGACACAGTGTTAGCTCAGATGTCCTGTTGGGTGATGGACTGGACTCAATGCACCATTGGTGCACAGAAACCTCTTTCTCCTCTGACACAGTGTTAGCTCAGATGTCCTGTTGGGTGACGGACTGGACTCAATGCACCATTGGTGCACAGAAACCTCTTTCTCCTCTGACACAGTGTTAGCTCAGATGTCCTGTTTGGTGATGGACTGGAATCAATGCACCATTGGTGCGCGAATGCTCTCTCTCATTTTTATTTTTATTTGAACACAAGTCAAGCGAATCGCCTCAAGATGAGCCCTAAGTGCTCCACAACGGCAAGCAGAGCATTATTCTCTGCCTCCAGACAGACCCACTGCACTCCAGCGGGCTGCAACTCTGAATGAGTGACTGCAGCTTTACACAGCCTGTTTTGAATAGCCACCAAATCTCAGTTGAGTTCATCTCATTCTTGGACTTAAAACCATGTGTAAATACATCTGCACTGGAGCTTTGGCAGTCAGAGTAGGACAAGTATCGTCACGAAAAGCTGCATAAGATCTTTCCAAAGCTGAATGATTGTATTTCTTGTCCTGGTAATAACGGAAGAGAAGAGACTGCCATCTCTGAACTGCACATGGATCACACATATGACTCACTCCGTTTTTTAATGGGAGAGGACCCACCTGCATCCCATGTCAGGAGATGCTTACCCTAGAACATTTTTCTTTTTTGTTCTGATTTTACTGAAGTAAAAGAGCAGTATTGGTCACTGATGATGTTGTTTGAGGACATGTCTTTGGATTTAACTACTTAAAGGAGGTCGACATTTATGGAAACATATAACTGCAACTGCTTTTGGATCTGTTTCTGTTTCGCCCAGTTTTTACCTATATTTTTTTAATTGACAATGCACTAATTTTAGTATGTATATTTAGTATTTGTTATGTTTTGATCAAATGATTTCCAGCCAGATGTGACAGTCCTGGGTGACAGGGTATAAAACAGCCAAGTTACTGCTTACTTCTCTTTCCCATCTAGCATGACGGACTGGAGTCGCGGCACGGGTGGTACCTGGACCGGGTGGAGGTGCAGTGCATGCAGACCAAGAGGGTGTGGGTGTTCCTCTGCAAGAACTGGCTGTGTATGCACCGTGGAGACTACCGCACCAGGCGTGACCTGGAGGCTCAGGAGAAGGATCGTGTTGTCAAAGGTTCAGCTGCATCTTCCACACTTCTTTCCATGACCCCACCATTTAGTCCCTCTGTTCTTTCCATGACCCCACCATTTAGTCCCTCTGTTCTTTTAATGACCCTACCATTTAGTCCCTCTGTTCTTTTGATGACCCCACCATTTAGTCCCTCTGTTCTTTTGATGACCCCACCATTTAGTCCCTCTGTTCTTTTGATGACCCCACCATTTAGTCCCTCTGTTCTTTTAATGACCCTACCATTTAGTCCCTCTGTTCTTTCAGTGACCCCACCATTTAGTCCCTCTGTTCTTTTGATGACCCCACCCTTTAGTCCCTCTGTTCTTTTGATGACCCTACCATTTAGTCCCTCTGTTCTTTCGATGACACCACCATTTAGTCCCTCTGTTCTTTTGATGACCCCACCATTTAGTCCCTCTGTTCTTTTGATGACCCCACCATTTAGTCCCTCTGTTCTTTTGATGACCCCACCATTTAGTCCCTCTGTTCTTTTGATGACCCTACCATTTAGTCCCTCTGTTCTTTTGATGACCCTACCATTTAGTCCCTCTGTTCTTTTAATGACCCCACCATTTAGTCCCTCTGTTCTTTTGATGACCCTACCATTTAGTCCCTCTGTTCTTTTAATGACCCTACCATTTAGTCCCTCTGTTCTTTTGATGACCACACCCTTTAGTCCCTCTGTTCTTTCCATGACCCCACCATTTAGTCCCTCTGGTCTTTCCATGACCCCACCATTTAGTCCCTCTGTTCTTTCCATGACCTCACCATTTAGTCCCTCTGTTCTTTCCATGACCCCACCATTTAGTCCCTCTGTTCTTTCCATGACCCCACCATTTAGTCCCTCTGTTCTTTCCATGACCCCACCATTTCGTCCAACTGTCGGCTGATCAGTCATTCAGTCCTTTTGTTAGTCAAGGGAAAATGTCGCTTTGATTGTCAGTCATTCAGTCAGTTTGTCAGTCAATCAGTCAGTTTGTCAATCATTTATTCAGTTTGTCAGTCAATCAGTCATTCAGTTTGTCAATCATTCAGTCGGTTTGTCAATCATTCAGTCAGTTTGTCAGTCAATTTGTCAATCAGTCAGTCAGTTTGACAGACAGGGGCTGTGACAAGGCATGCATGGTCAGCCATTTTGTACACCACAGTCAGCCTGCCAGTCAGTTTGTCAGTCAATCAGTTTGTCAATCAGTCAGTCAGTTTGTCAATCAGTCAGTCAGCCTGCCAGTCAGTTTGTCAGTCAATCAGTTTGTCAATCAGTCAGTTAATCAGCCAGCCAGCCAGTCAGTTTGTCAGTCAGTGACTTTATAGATGATGTACAGTTATGCATCAAGTAAAGACTACATACACAATGTGCCTCTTCTTGGGGTGGGGGTGGGGGTGGGGGTCATGCTTTTCTGTTTTCTTCTTCTTTCTATAAAGATCAGCTCACGTTTCTGTTTCCTTCTTCTTTCTATAAAGATCAGCTCACTTTTCTGTTTCCTTCTTCTTTCTACAAAGATCAGCTCACATTTCCGTTTCCTTCTTTCTATAAAGATCAGCTCACGTTTCTGTTTCCTTCTTCATCTCATGAAGATCACCTTAGACTGTTCAAATGTACTGCCATTTTCACCTAACAAGATACAGACCGTGTGGGATATTTGGTATGTACACTGACAGTCGACTTGCTCCTTTGACAGTGTTTGAGGTTACCGTGGAGACGGGGAAGAAACGTCTCGCTGGGACTGACGCCAACGTATACATCACACTTCACGGCACCAAGGGCAGCTCCCTGAAACATCATCTCAACGCCCACAACCGCGGCATCTGCTTCCAGCGTGGACAGACGGACAAGTTTAAGATCCGTGTGGGAGACATTGGGGAGATTCGCTCCATGAGGTTGAGAAATGGTTTTCTCTCTCACTCTCTCCCCTCCTTTCTCTCAGGCTGGTGGAGTCTACCAGTCCTGTGCCGGTCCTAACTTCATCCAATTGGGTTAGGGTTTGGGTTTTGGGTGCACATCACTGCGAGGCTCTCTGATAATGTGCATCCATCCACAACAGTATACATTTGCCTGTCCATTCTTACTTCTTTCTTCTTTTTCTTCTAACTGATTTTTAGCATAAATAAAACATTTGTGAAAAGCATTATGGTAGCTTGCTCTCCCTTCTTCGTGCATGGCATCAAACAAAAAAATGTCACTTTGCGTGTGCTGACTTGCACTGCGTAATAGGAAGACTTAGTTTGTCCGTCCCGTTTGAACTTTAAGGCTAGCCTTTTCTCAGAGACTGTGTAAGCAAGATGTTTTTCTGTTTTCAGAATTGAACATGATGGAGAGGGATTAGCCTCTGGCTGGTTTCTGAATAAGGTAAGAGATATTCTCTGTGGCAGGCTGTCACTTCTCTGGGTTCTGTGTGGTAATACTAATAGCCAGACTCTGCTGTTTGTTTTCGTCCTTCCTTCACTGCAGTCAGCATGCATATTTTTGTATGGAAGTTTTTCATACGCATTATAAATAATCAGTCATTCATTCATTCGCAACAGCTGGCTTGTGGTCAGTTGACATTTTACAGGGCACCGGGTGGTGTAGGCCTGACTCACAGGGGCTGTGACAAGGCCTGCATGGTCAGCCATTTTGTACACCGCAGCTGGTCACCGCTGGATTCTGTTTGTACAGGTGACGTTACAAGATATACACGATCCCCATGTGGTCTACCATTTTGTTTACAACGGTTGGCTGGCCAGAGATGTAGGTGATGGACACTTGTGGCGAGAACTGCATGCCAAGAAACGCTTGCCGAAAGAGGTTATGAGTGGTGAGTGGTTTTGTTTGTTGATAGTGTTTCCAGTGAAACTGGGCCGTTTTAGCCCCAGTCCTTCTGGCTAGGAGGAAACAGAGCAAGTGGAATTATGTCTGTTTAATAGCTGTTTAGCTGAACCTTTTTAGTTTTTTGTTTTTGTTTGGGATTCTGACTTTTTGTTTGGGATACTGATTTTTTTGTTTCGAATACTGATTTTTTGTTTCAAATACTGATTTGGCAACAAAATCCAAAATTGAGACAGCAGCTTTTATGAAGTGGTTGCTAAAATATTTGAAAATCTTTTAGAAATTTCAAGTACTAATTGCTCTACAAGTCATGTGCCAAATATTAATGGCATAATCATGAAGAACATGTAAATCATAGCTGACTCAATAATGATTTAATTGTGAAAAAGGGAAATACAAAGGATTTTATGGCTGACCCTTAAAGTCATGGAAGTTGTGTGCTTTGTGGATTGGGAAGGGAAACCAGCAGATTTGTTGTGTATGCATGAATTGTATTATGTATAATAGCCGGTTAAAAAAATGCTGCATTCCAAACTACTAGCATCGGTTTACGGCATCCTTCCTCCAGCCACTGCTGTGACTGGTTACGCCATAGGTCTCCAAAACTGTCAGCTGAGTTGTTCGCTGGTGCTCAGATGGCAGTAAGTGTCCACACTTTTACACACAGAAAACTCTATGTCAGGCCACATTTTTTGCGTGGACATTCACAAAGGTTACGCCCAAACAGTGAAAACAAAAATTGTTCAGATTGAGACAGCACACATTTTTTACCCGGGGCAGATGTACGCAGTGTCCGCATGTGTGCTGCAGCATCATGTTGCTTCCGCAGCTTTAGCACTCCAACTTTTCACAGATGTTAGTGAGACGTGTGGGGGTGATTTTGTCCAGAGTGCCCCTTCAGCCGGTGCCTGGTTGTGTTTTGTACACAGCTCCTGCACCGCGATGCCAACAGATTCACATGGCACCAGCCATGAAGCCTAACAACTGAACAGCGCTGTAATCACTTAGGCAGATATTCAAAAATGATCTGTTTAAAGCTATAATTACTCGTTCAGCATAGTTACACATGCAGAGTTGGATACGACTTGAGCACAGTGGGTCTGCTTGGAAGCAGAGGATAGCACTATGTATGTGCCGTAGTGAAGTGCATAGGGCTCATCTTGAGATGAGGCGCTGGACAAGTCATGACGTAAAATAAATGAAATAAGTGGTGTAGCTGATTAGAGTGGAGTTTGGAGGAGGGGTGCCAGAGAGCGAGGCTGGGAGCGTGGCTACATGCAAGCTGACGTCAGCCCTAATCAAGACGTGCCATGTCCCTTGCTCCACAGAACGCCTGCCTCCCAGGCCACCAGTTTGTAAAGCCAGTAAAGGTTGGACCTCAGTGTTGCAGTACCAGTAGACAATCTTCACTGTATTGACTGTGACTGTATCGTACTGCATGTCTCTGCCTTCCATCTCCTTTGCCATCCCATAGCTGATGCAGGTGTGTCACCTTTTGAAGGTGTATCTCAACTGCAGTTGTCACCTTTCAAAGGTGTATCTGAACTAAATGTACAAACAGACAAAAAGTGCATAACTCTAATTGGTGCTTGTTAAAGCTGATTTTTGAGAGATAGTAATTGCCATGTCAGTAGATGAAGTTGCACAGGTGATCATCAGTTTGTGAAGGAAAAGAAATGTGCAAAAGTGTCAGGTCTGAATTAAATAGCTTGACTATATAAACATGCACATAAAGGTACACATACACAAGCATGCATGCACACACATGTGCATACATGAACACATGCATGCACCCCCCCCCCCCACCCCACCCCCCCCACACACACACACAGCATAGAGAAGATGAACTAAAGCTAACTAGAAAATACATGCAAACCATCTTTTGCTACAGGCAGCAGATGTGCAGCATGTTGCTTACAGGTTTTACTTTGAGGGGCTGCACTCACACACACACACACACACACACACACACACACACACACACACACACACACACACACACTGGCAGCATTATGGCAAGGGTGACAACTCCAGCAAGTCCACACATGGCATGCCAACAGCTCATTGTCTGCCCGAAGCCCTGCAGACCAAAGTGTGTTAAATGACAGGTGTGTGTCTGGCGTCAGGCAGCGGTGAGGTGTTGTTTCGAGTTGTCACACTGGCATTACCGCTTGTGTGTGAGGAGCCTGTTAGCTGTGGTGATGGCATGGTGTTCTGAAACAGCTTACAACAGTGTTCATTACATGGCGTCATGGAGTAGCTCACAACAGTGTTGACTGCATGGTGTTCTGAAACAGCTTACAACAGTGTTCATTACATGGCGTCATGGAGTAGCTCACAACAGTGTTAACTGCATGGTGTTCTAAAATAGCTTGCAACAGTGTTGACAGCATGGTGTTCTAAAATAGTTCACAACAGTGTTGACTGCATGGTGTTCTAGAATAGTTTGCAACAGTGTTGACAGCATGGTGTCCTGGAATAGCTCACAACAATTTTCACTGCATGATGTCCTGGAAAAGTCACAACTGTGTTGACAGCATGGTGTGCAGGAATAGTGCACACCAGTGTTGATCGTATGGTGACCTGAAATAGCTGACAGCGACGACAACATTGTGCCCTGGAATAGCTCTCAGCTGTGTTGGAAATATGGTGTTCTGGAATAGCTGACAGTGACAACAGCATGGTGTCCTGGAACAGTTGACAGTTACGATAGCATGGTGTCCTGGAATAGTTGACAGTTATGATAGCATGGTGTCCTGGGATAGTTGACAGTTACGATAGCGTGGTGTCCTGGAATAGTTGACAGTTACGATAGCATGGTGTCCTGGGATATATCACAACAGTGTTGACTGCATGAGGTCCTGGAATAGCTCACAGCAGTGTTGACTGCATGAGGTCCTGGAATAGCTCACAGCAGTGTTGACTGCATGAGGTCCTGGAATAGCTCACAGCAGTGTTGACTGTATAGGTCCTGGAATAGCTCACAGCAGTGTTGACTGTATCAGGTCCTGGAATAGCTCACAGCAGTGTTGACTGTATCAGGTCCTGGAATAGCTCACAGCAGTGTTGACTGTATCAGGTCCTGGAATAGCTCACAGCAGTGTTGACTGCATGAGGTCCTGGAATAGCTCACAGCAGTGTTGACTGTATCAGGTCCTGGAATAGCTCACAGCAGTGTTGACTGCATCAGGTCCTGGAATAGCTCACAGCAGTGTTGACTGCATGAGGTCCTGGAATAGCTCACAGCAGTGTTGACTGTATCAGGTCCTGGAATAGCTCACAGCAGTGTTGACTGTATCAGGTCCTGGAATAGCTCACAGCAGTGTTGACTGCATGAGGTCCTGGAATAGCTCACAGCAGTGTTGACTGTATCAGGTCCTGGAATAGCTCACAGCAGTGTTGACTGTATCAGGTCCTGGAATAGCTCACAGCAGTGTTGACTGCATGAGGTCCTGGAATAGCTCACAGCAGTGTCGACAGCGTAGAAGGTTATGGGGTCCAGTATGTTTCATGGCACGCTAAATCTCCTCAGTAGCCTTTCTTCACAGGAAGAGAAAATGTATGTGCTGCTCGTTTCCCTACTTGTGCATATTCAGTAGGCTGACCCCTACCTTTGCATATTCAGTAGACTGACCCCTACTTTAGCATATTCAATAGACTGATTTGCAGCTGTTTGTAGCACTCCCTGTCAGTGCAGTTTTCAGTTCAACTTCAAGTGACATGATACGCCAACACTGACATATACCGTCAACAAAAATAGAGTGTCAGCCCACTTATCATGTGTTTACTTTGGAGTAGTGTTTTTGTATGGTAAGCTGTTGTTTTTCTTCTTTTTAGTTTTTGTGGTTTTGGTAATGTTGTGATTTGATCATTAATTCTCTGTGGATTTTGTTTGTCATTTTAACTTAAGCTATTATGACTTGTGATCTAATACAATTTCTTTTCTCTTTTTCGTAAAAAGATTTTGTTTAATTTAAAAAAAATCTCATATTTTATGGGTATGGCTGATTGTTTTTTAAATAACAACAAACTGTTCATAACACATGTTTTAAGTTTATAACAACTGAAAATGAAAGTAGTTGCTGTTTCTTTTGTTTTTATCTTTTTCAATTGACGTCAGTATTACAAGTATCACAAGTTTTGAGTCTGCTCTTTCTATGATGGACATATTTTTGAAAAGTCATGTATCATGGTCTTTTGCATTTTAGGTTATTGCTGTTATTGTTTTTCACAAGTGCAAGCTGTGTGTATTGTTTGTTCAGTGTGCTTTGTGAAGTGGTATGCATGTGCTGATATTAAAAGCTGTTTTGGTGTGTTAGGTTATAGTTGTTCAGTAAATGTAATGCTACCATTGGAGCTTACAGTCTAGACAACGTGATATGCATGCTTGTTGTTTGTTCAGCCAGCTTTGTCATGTGGTACATGCACGCTGATATTAACCCTTTCACTGCCACGATATGACTTGAAATAAAACCTAAAAGTGTGAAATTTTAAATCCATAAGCCTTTTTTCTCCTTTCTTTCTCTCTGTCTCTGTCTCTCTGTCTCTGTCTCTGTCTCTGTCTCTGTGTCTGTCTGTCTGTCTGTCTGTCTGTCTGTCTCTCTCTCTCTCTCTCTCTCTCTCTCTCTCTCTCTCTCTCTCTCTCTCTCTCTCTCTCTCTTCTTTTTTTGTTTGTTTCCTTCTCCATCAGAAAATATACTGTTTGCAGGCATGTGTGTGCTTATTTCATCCCAGAAAGTTTGCAGATTGTGGCATTGAAGGGGTCAATAGCTGTGTTGTTTTAGTGTGACTGGTTATTGAAATGAGGGGCGCAGGTTAACCTCTTCGGAATAAGTGTACTGCTACCATTGGATCTCACAGTCAAGATTTTGTGACAGACAAACACCTGCTGATTTGCCGTAAAAGTACATTCTAAATTTTATAACAAACACCTGGCGATTTGCCATAAAAGTGCATTTTAAATGTTGTAACAAACACCTGCACATTTGCCTTAAGTACATTCAAAATTTTGTAACAAACACCAGGCAGTTTGCCATAAGTACATTTTAGTTTTTGTAACAGACAAACACCTAGTGATTTGCTGTAAGTACATTCTAGATAATGTAACAGTCAAAAAAATGGCAATTTGCCTTAAATATATTTTAGATTTTGGAATGGACATACACCTGGTGATTTGCTTAAGTACTGTATACAGCAGAGCCCCTTCAGACACAAAAACCTGGCACATCAAAATGGCTTCTCCCAGACAAAACATTGTCTTGAGAGGACAAAAAATGGACAGAGGATATACTGGAGGGATTTAAGTACTAGTACTTAGGACCAGTGCACACTGGAACATATACTTTGCATAAGTGATTTGTTTAATTTTGATAATGACTGTACGCTGACAACAATGAATTGTCTTGCAGGCAAACCTGTGCAGTATGAGGTGTGTGTGAAAACCGGCGATGTCCGCTATGCTGGCACTGACGCCAACGTCTACATCATTTTCATCGGCACCAATGGCAAAACCTCCAAGCTTTTCCTGGATGACTCAAAGAACAACTTTGAACGAGGCATGACAGAATGTTTCAAGGTTTGTGAAGTTTGCTTTCCTTTTACCTCCTTTGTTGATTTTCAGGTGTTTAGGTCTTTCACCAGGGTTTCCACTGCACTGTGAAATATTGTGAGGTATGCATTGTGAATGTTGTGAGGTATGCATTGTGAAATAATGTGAGGTATGCATTGTGAAATAATGTGAGGTATACATCATGAAATGATGTGAGGTATGCATTGTGAAATGATGTGAGGTATGCATTGTGAAATAATGTGAGGTATACATCATGAAATGATGTGAGGTATGCATCGTGAAATGATGTGAGGTATGCATTGTGAAATGATGTGAGGTATGCATCATGAAATGATGTGAGGTATGCATCATGAAATGATGTGAGGTGTACATCATGAAATGATGTGAGGTATGCATCATGGAATGATGTGAGGTATGCATCATGAAATGATGTGAGGTATGCATCATACACTCTGCAGTGCAGTGACTCCACTAGCTCATGCAAGTAAGATAACAGCTCCATCAGAGCTCCATAACTCCATCAGAGCTACATAGCTCCATCAGAGCTCATAGCTCCATCAGAGCTACATAACTCCATCAGAGCTCCATAGCTCCATCAGAGCTACATAACTCCATCAGAGCTACATAGCTCCATCAGGTACATAACTCCATCGAGCATCATAACTCCATCAGAGCTACATAACTCCATGGAATGATGTGAGGTATGCATCATGGAATGATGTGAGGTAGGCATCATGAAATGATGTGAGGTATGCATCATGAAATGATGTGAGGTATGCATCATGAGAATGATGTGAGGTATGCATCATGAAATGATGTGAGGTATGCATCATACACTCTGCAGTGCAGTGACTCCACTAGCTCATGCAAGTAAGATAACAGCTCCATCAGAGCTCCATAACTCCATCAGAGCTACATAGCTCCATCAGAGCTACATAGCTCCATCAGAGCTACATAACTCCATCAGAGCTCCATAGCTCCATCAGAGCTACATAACTCCATCAGAGCTACATAGCTCCATCACAGGTACATAACTCCATCAGAGCTACATAACTCCATCAGAGCTACATAACTCCATGGAATGATGTGAGGTATGTATCATGGAATGATGTGAGGTAGGCATCATGGAAAATGATGTGAGGTAGCATCATGAAATGATGTGAGGTTCATCATGAAATGATGTGAGGTATGCATCATGAATGATGTGAGGTGCACATGAAATGATGTGAGGTATGCATCATGAAATGATGTGAGGTATGCATCATACACTCTGCAGTGCAGTGACTCCACTAGCTCATGCAAGTAAGATAACAGCTCCATCAGAGCTCCATAACTCCATCAGAGCTCCATAACTCCATCAGAGCTCCATAGCTCCATCAGAGCTACATAACTCCATCAGAGCTCCATAGCTCCATCAGAGCTCCATAGCTCCATCAGAGCTACATAACTCCATCAGAGCTCCATAGCTCCATCAGAGCTACATAGCTCCATCAGAGCTACATAACTCCATCAGAGCTACATAACTCCATCACAGCTACATAACTCCATCAGAGCTCCATAGCTCCATCAGAGCTACATAACTCCATCAGAGCTACATAACTCCATCAGAGCTCCATAGCTCCATCAGAGCTACATAACTCCATCAGAGCTCCATAGCTCCATCAGAGCTACATAGCTCCATCAGAGCTACATAACTCCATCAGAGCTACATAACTCCATCACAGCTACATAACTCCATCAGAGCTCCATAGCTCCATCAGAGCTACATAACTCCATCAGAGCTACATAACTCCATCAGAGCTACATAGCTCCATCAGAGCTACATCCCTTTGTGTGTTGATTGTGCACCGGCACGGTGCTCTGGGCCTCTTTCTGCCTCAGAGTTTAAAGAATAGCACATCAGCCCAGTGACATTGCTCCTGGAACCGGCACGGTGCTCTGGGCCTCTTTCTGTTTCAGAGTGGAAAGAATAGCGTATCAGCCCAGTGACATTGCTCCTGGAACCTCTTGCAAAGTGATGGTATCAAATGTGGAAGAAACCTGGTGCAGTCTGTAGTCATGAGATGAGGTTTGAGAATGCAGAATCTCACTGCTCTGAGTGCACGGTGAATAAAAATCAGGGGTTGTGGGGGAGGGGGGGGGGTGTTGGGGGGGGTTCCAGCCCATCGTGCCAGTGAATATATTCCAGAGTTTTCCATGAAGTCCATATCTTCCCCATCAGAAATGAAAACATTGTAGTTCATGGCACCACCTAAATAGACAGTCACATGGACCCTTTGGACTTTGTGTTTTGCAGGTGAAGGCTATGAACGTGGGTGGCTTGAAGAGCATCATCATTGGCCATGACAACTCTGGACCTGGTGCTGGATGGTTCTGTGAACATGTGAGTACAGAAACCAGACATACTGAATAACTGGTCTGTGCTCAAACTGAATGATGTCAAACACACACACACATGCATACACACACAAATACACACACACACACACACACACACACGCACACACACACACACATGCACATGCACACACAAACCCACACATGCATACACACACACATACACGCACACAAATACACACACACACACACACACACACACACACACACACACACACACACACACACACACACACACACACACACACACACATATGCATGTGTGCTCAGAACCAGTGTAGCATTTCTCTTCATGAGCCATCTTGTCAGCTACAAAAGCATATTCTAGCTCTTCCCCCAAAGGGATAGAAAGTATAGTAAAATGATATCACTCAGTCAAGACTAACATGATAAAGTATCACAGAAATGGGAAAATGTTTTCATTCCAGATCAAAGTACGCAAGTATCTAACTCGCCAGGAAATCACTGAACTGCTCTCTCAGCAAAAAGAGGCCTGGAAATCCACAAGGAAGCGTCAGCACAAACGACTGGCGGACAAGCTCAACCGCACGCACAAGGAAAACATCTCCGATGACGATGATGAGGAAGACGATGATGGCGATGATGATGCAGGCTCTCCAAAGCGTAGAGGGAATGTGAAGAGGGATGAGCGTTTCGAGGGTGCGTTTGACCGCGATGGGAAAGTGGTCAAGGTTCCTGTGTATGAAGAGTATTCCTTCCCTTGCTCCAAGTGGTTCGCTTCCGATGAAGCCGACGGACTGCTGGAGAGGGAGCTGGACGTTGGGAAGCAAACACTGTTCTTCCAGGAGAGATAAACGCTGTTTTTCCAGGAGAGATAAACACTGTTCTTCCAGGAGAGATAAATGCTGTCATGCTGACTGAGTGTTTCACTGCTCTGTCCTTCGGGTTTGTTGTTGTTGTTGTTATTGTTGTTTCTTTGTTTTGTTAGGGGGGTGTTGGTTTTTGCTTTTTTGTTGTTGTTGTTTGTTTTGTTTATTATTGTTTTTGGTTTTGATGGATTTTTAGGGTCTGGGTTTTTGCACTTTTTTTTCTTCTTCTTTTTTTCTTATTGTTTTTGGTTTTGATGGATTTTTAGGGGGAGGGGTCTGGGTTTTTTCCACTTTTTTTTTTTCCTTTAAAAAAAATAAAATGAAATGCATGTGGTAATTAAAGTGACAATAACAACAGTAGAAATGTTAAACTCATTTGATACACTCAGTGTTATTTGTTACAGTCCAGTTAGCAGGGTATGTTTTCCTTATTTAACCATGAAATTATTCAGTAGACTAGCAGTGCTAAAACAACTTGCATGTGAATGCATCATGACATGAATGTTTCCTTCAGTTCCCTCTTTCATTGATATAAAAAGGTTGCAACATCTGTATAACAAATTTGACTTTCTACAGATTTATAATCATAAGTAACTACAAATGTAAAGTTTGAATGAAAGGAGCTGTGTCATACCATGCCTGTACAAAGTTTCATAAAGATATTTGCTGTGTGAAAAAATATCCCATGAAGCAGTATATACTAACACAGTGGGGTTTTGCATGTCAAGTCGGGTTATTTTCTTTCTGTAGTTTATTTCAGCCCCCAAAAGATCGTTAGTGTAGCAAGTAACACCATGTTTAATTATATGTCAGTTTATGGGTTTTTTCTTCTCTTGCTGTTTTGTTTGAATCATTTGGCAGAATCAGTGGCTTTAATAGTAGCTTCATAACTTTTGTTGCTGGCCATTTTGTTGTTGTGTTTTTTGTTTGTTTTTGTTTTGCTGTTATTGTTTGCTTTGATCAGTTGGTCAGATGAATAGGTGTCACTGTACAAAGCTGTATAATTTTGTTGTAAATTTCAGTTTATAGTTTTTTTCTTTTTTGGGTGTGGATAGCTTTTCAAGCAGACATCTGAGGAGGAGGAATTTGCTGACTGGAATACTGTACCATAACTTTATGACCATTATTGTTATTGTTATTACAGATGCATGACATTGTTTTTTGTTTTTTTACTGATTGTGCACTTTCTTGACTTTTTTTCTTTTTCTTTTTTTAGCAGCCACGTTCTTGGACTTCTTTTTTCAACTGATCGCATGCTTAACATTGTGTTAAGTTTTAGTTGTTGTTGTTGTTTTGGTAGAGATCAGAGTGATGACACAATTAGCACCAAACAAGATAGCGACTATACTGATATCAGGTGCCTGTGGTTGATAAATGTCCCAGAGCCAGAGGTGTGCAGTGCACGTTAGACTTGTGTTCAACTGTACCATTACCTGTACATAGTTCTTACCTTTGTGTGCCAGGGACTGCTGGGAAAACCACAACTGCCCTTGCAAACACCAGCACCTGGTCATTGTAAGCTCAGGTTGGAACCATTTGCTGTTCATAGTCAACTCTGAACCATTTGCTGTTCACAGGCAATTCTAAACCATTTGCTGTTCACAATCAATCTAAACCATTTCCTTTTTATGGTCAACTCTGTACCGTTTCCTGTTCACAGTCAACTCTAAACCATTTGCTATTCACAGCCAACTCTAAACCATTTCTTTTTTATGGTCATCTCTGAACCATTTCCAGTTCACACTCAACTCTAAACCATTTGCTGTTCACACTCAACTCTAAACCTTTTGCTGTTCACACTCAGCTCTGAACCATTTCCTTTTCATGGTCAACTCTGAACCATTTCCTGTTCACAGTCTAAACCATTTCCGTTTTATGGTCAACTCTGAACCATTTCCAGTTCACACTCAACTCTGAACCATTTCCTGTTCACAATCAACTCTAAACCATTTGCTGTTCACAGTCTAAACCATTTCCGTTTTATGGTCAACTCTGAACCATTTCCTGTTCACAGTCAACTCTAAACCATTTGCTGTTCACAGTCAACTCTAAACCATTTCCGTTTTATGGTCAACTCTGAACCATTTCCTGTTCACAGTCAACTCTAAACCATTTGCTGTTCACAGTCAACTCTAAACCTTTTGCTGTTCACAGTCAACTCTGAACCATTTGCTGTTCACAGTCAACTCTGAACCATTTCCTGTTCACACTCAGTTCTAAACTGTTTCCTGTTCACACTCAACTCTGAAGCATTTGCTCAGCTCTGAACCACTTCCTGTTCACACTCGACTCTGAACCATTTTCTGTTTGGACTCGACTCAGAACATAGGTCAGTACAGTTACTAGTTGAGAAAAGAGGTATTGTCTTTTGTTTTTAAGTTGTGGGGTCATTTGTCTGTTATTGTTTTTTCCTCTTTTTATATTTATTTTAATGAGTTTTTCTGTTTTTGGTTTTGTGTGTGTGTGTGGTGTTTTGTTGTTGTTGTTTTTCTTGTCTCTTTGATGTTTATTTTTTACTTCAGAGGTTGAGGATCTGAGACGGCACATGCTGTTTTGTGAGTGTTGGGACTGTTTTTGTCCACTGAGAAGGAAACAGTTGTTTGCATGTTTGGCACTTTGAGGCCATGGCTTTGGTGGCTTTTAGCAACCTTTGTATTTACTTGCTTTCCAGGCAATATTTATCATAAGCAAGTCGGGTCCCTCGTGCTGTGTCTTTTGTGGAGTCGATTGAGTTCTGTTGGCTCCCTTTGCTGATCAGCGGTTGATTGAAATTCTTGCTTTGTTGGCTGTGGGTTGTTTTGCAACTGCTTTCATTTATTCTTTTATCCATGATACTAGACTGTGTCGTGGAAACTCAGCCAGCTGCCTGGTGTATGTGCCTTAGCATTGTTAAAACAGTTTATTGTTGTTGATTTGATGGGTTCAGTCTGTGTTTTTCAAAATTCATCTTCGTCCCATACTGGTTTCACTGCCTTCTTCTCCCAGCTTTAAACAGATGATGGTGTTCATGGAGCTTTGCCTTAAATTGAGGAGATGCAGTCTGGGGTTTCTATTTTTGGTGTTGCGGTTTGTTTGTTGCTATTTGTGTGTGTGTGTGTGTGTGTGTGTGTGTGTGTGTGCGCGCGCACACGCGCTTTCTTTTTTCTTTTTTCTTCTATCTGGTTGATCAAACCATGCAGCAGGGTAGGAAAACAAGAATTGTGAAACCATAAGTATTTTCACCTACATTCCTTTGAGTGTTTGAACATTTCCAGATTCTAGTCTGGCAGCTGTGTTACATCTTCATGGAGCAATGATTCAGCTGACTTACTGAGGCAGTGCAGATACATTCCGTAACCCTGGTTACATGAGTGATACATGCACATACCTACCGTAACCCTGGGTTACATGAGTGATATGTGCACATACCTACCGTAACCCTGGGTTACATGAGTGATATGTGCACATACCTACCGTAACCCTGGGTTACATGAGTGATATGTGCACATACCTACCGTAACCCTGGGTTACATGAGTGATACATGCACATACCTACCGTAACCCTGGGTTTCATGTGTGATACATGCACGTACCTACCCTAACCATGGGTTACATGAGTGATACATGCACGTACCTACCCTAACCGTGGGTTACATGAGTGATACGTGCACATACCTACCGTAACCCTGGGTTTCATGAGTGATACATGCACGTACCTACCCTAACCGTGGGTTACATGAGTGATACATGCACGTACCTACCCTAACCGTGGGTTACATGAGTGATATGTGCACATACCTACCGTAACCCCAGGTTACATGAATAGTACATGTACGTACATGCCCTAACCTATACCTAACTGCTTGTTTAATTTGTTGTTGTTGTTGTTGTTGTTGTTGCTCTGAGTGTAACCTTTGGAAAGGCCTGTTCAGATTGACTCCATCGATTAAGACAGTAGTACCTGTGCAAGCATTTCTATAGGCTCTTTGATCAGTCCTTTAGATCAGAGGAAAAACAGAGGGCCTACACAGTGCAAGTGTGCGCATGTTGCAGCGATCTCATAGTGGTGGGAAAACCTGTTGCTTTGATGCGAGTCTTCAGAATCCCCACTAACATTTGGTGTTAGTTACATTTGGCATTGCCACTGTTGCAGCTGGCATTCCTTGTGATATGCAGCCTCTTTTGTTTTCACTCGGGAGAACTCCCAGTTGGACCAATCCCAATATAAAACACATGCACATCAAAAGGGCAGAACAACTTTATTACTCTCAGCAGAAAAAGAACTTGCTGAAGGGGTAAGGCTGGTCATACATGAATGACTGAAAACGTGGTAAATCTTTTAAACATGGGCACTGCCACACTGTTGTCAGACCTTGTGTCAGTGTGCGGAACAGTGTCCAGGCAGCCCATTGTTTGCACCAATAGCACAGGATCAAATATGGTGGCATGACAGTTGCTTAACGTTGCCTATTGAGCAATCACATGCCTGTTCTGTTTGGTTGAATCCAAGGTGTTATGTTAGTGTTTGGGAAGGACTGTGTGCACTTCACCCCATCTGTCAGAAGTTTCTCTAACGTTGCTGTTGGAACCTTGCCTGTGTTTAGATTTGCTTAATAATGGCCTATATATATATTATTTTTTTAAATCCTTTCCAGGTAGATGGCATTGGGTGATTCCTAATTCTGTTTTTCTGAGCCAGGTGATCAGTGGTTTGATATCATAGGCTTTGTGTGTGAAACATGTATTGTCTCAAGCTCCTCAACACTTAAGATCTTCCAAGATATAGGCCACTTGTAATAGTTGTTAAAGATTGCCTCCCAGTCTGTCTGCTTAGTCATTTTCCTTGATTCCAGCATGCCGAGGACAGCTGAGCCACAGAAACCTCTTTCTTGTGTTTGAGTCTCTTTCAGTGCACTAATCTTTTAAGACCCCTAGCAGTTGAAAATCAAATGTTCAGACCAAGCGCATGAAAGTTTGCTGCTTGCTTCCCAGTCCAACCAAGACGTTTACACATTTACAGGCTCATAAAAAGGCAGTCTTTACAGCTTTGGGGTGGCTCCTGGCTTCGTCCAGGGAAGGAAGGTGTACAAAATCAAATGAAATGTGTTTGTGTGAGTGTGTGCCTTGTACCAGATGTCTGGTACTTCTTAAATTGTTCAATAAAAGTACTGTTCTGTTCCTCCCTTAGCAATTTTTTTTATTTTTATAAATACTTTTTATGTTTGGTCTGCCAGTTCTTATTTGCCTGCTTTAAAAAAAAGTTACCTTTTTTTCTTCTTCTTTTTAAAAAACTTTAATGCAGTTGCTAAGATGAATTGGTCTGGAAAGCCTCCCTGCTGTTTGCACACTCTGCTCATATACATTGGCATGCTTTACAATGTTATAGTGAGTGCAATTTTTTGGACTAGCTGTGATAAAAAGGAGTTTGTTTTTCCACAAGTATTATCCAGAATATTAATGAATCTTGTTCTCTTGGGTTGTGGTTCCTGTGCAGAATGGGAGTGTGATGGTGTTCTTCTCTTTGTTTTACATGTCTCCACTGTACATTGAATTGTGTCCGCTGTACATTGAATTGTGTCCACTGTACATTGAATTGTGCCCCTGACCACGTTGTAAATGTGTTGAGATCTCATGAATAATAATTCTGCAGCAATTTTATCATGGTGTTTACGATTTGTAATGCAACATAAGGAAGATCTCCATAGTTTTACTGTACCATAGTTCAGGAGCTGTGTGAGAGTCAAGGTGGCCATCCTGGGCTGTCCATCCTAACGAGCCTTATGGTTTCTGTGGATGTAAAGCAATATTGAACCATGCTAACGCATTGGTCTCAGCTTGTACCTAATATGTCAACTGACATCCAAGGACATGAAGCATCACCTGAAGGAAGTTTTACTGTAGTAATTTATACCCACCATTAGCCTTATTATTTTCAGCTTGTGTAAAACCCAACTTTGTTGAAGGCTTAACATGTTATCGTTTTGTTTTCCCATGAGATCTTAGAAGTTCATTAGGCCATAATTATGTATTTCATGCACTCTAGCATTAGCCATCCAGCTTCAAGAATTCATTGACAGTTTAGTTCAGTTCCATTTAAGATGGTATCATAGATCTTAGGCAAGGACATGCGCTCCACACCATCAGAGGTTTCCCTAGAGTTAGAGTTAGATTATGAATGTTGTGAGCAAACATAGCACCAGAAAGAGTACTAGACAAACAGATTATGAATGTTGTGAGCAAACATAGCACCAGAAAGAGTACTAAGCAATAGCACCAGAAAGAGTACTAGACAAGCAGATTATGAATGTTGTGAGCAAACATAGCACCAGAAAGAGTACTAGACAAACAGATTATGAATGTTGTGAGCAAACATAGCACCAGAAAGAGTACTAGACAAGCAGATTATGAATGTTGTGAGCAAACATAGCACCAGAAAGAGTACTAGACAAACAGATTATGAATGTTGTGAGCAAACATAGCACCAGAAAGAGTACTAGACAAGCAGATTATGAATGTTGTGAGCAAACATAGCACCAGAAAGAGTACTAGACAAGCAGATTATGAATGTTGTGAGCAAACATAGCACCAGAAAGAGTACTACACAAACAGATTATGAATGTTGTGAGCAAACATAGCACCAGAAAGAGTACTAGACAAGCTTGGTTAACTGCTGCTGGGTAGTTGCTCAGTCCAGTTACAGTAAGTACTAGTGTGGAGGAAGCTGGCCCAGGATGAGGACGTAGCAATAATAAAATATTCTAACCATACACGGTGTATTGTCTTGTGTCTCATGCTGTACATGCGTGCTGTTGGCTTTGTTTGTTTGCTTTTGATGACACCATATTGTTGTGCGTACATGGACAATCCCTGGCGGGTTTGGTGTTAAAGTGAGGGGAACTGGGTTTGTAAGCCAACACATTTGCTGGCTGCAGATTTGAATCTCAGTTTCTGATCATCATTCCTCAATCTGTGTGACATATGTGGATGCTGTGACTTTGTCCCCCATGATTAACAAAACAACCAAATAGTTCAAGCCAGTGGCCATTTTTATGTCCAGATTGTGGTGGTCCTGGTGGTGTTGGATCAGGTCCTGGCTGTCTCATCCCCAGTGCCATGGAACTTTGTTAATGACAGCTGTATGGCCCAGTGCCATGGAACTTTGTTAATGACAGCTGTATGGCCCAGTGCCATGGAACTTTGTTAATGACAACTGTATGGCCCAGTGCCATGGAACTTTGTTAATGACACTGTATGGCCCAGTGCCATGGAACTTTGTTAATGACGTGTATGGCCCAGTGCCATGGAACTTTGTTAATGACAGCTGTATGGCCCAGTGCCATGGAACTTTGTTAATGACAACTGTATGGCCCAGTGCCATGGAACTTTGTTAATGACAACTGTATGGCCCAGTGCCATGGAACTTTGTTAATGACAAACTGTATGGCCCAGTGCCATGGAACTTTGTTAATGACAGCTGTATGGCCCAGTGCCATGGAACTTTGTTAATGACAGCTGTATGGCCCAGTGCCATGGAACTTTGTTAATGACAACTGTATGGCCCAGTGCCATGGAACGTTGTTAATGACAAACTGTATGGCCCAGTGCCATGGAACGTTGTTAATGACAGCTGTATGGCCCATTGCCATGGAACGTTGTTAATGACAACTGTATGGCCCATTGCCATGGAACTTTGTTAATGACAGCTGTATGGCCCATTGCCATGGAACGTTGTTAATGACAACTGTATGGCCCATTGCCATGGAACTTTGTTAATGACAACTGTTTGGCCCAGTGCCATGGAACTTTGTTAATGACAACTGTATGGCCCAGTGCCATGGAACTTTGTTAATGACAACTGTATGGCCCAGTGCCATGGAACGTTGTTAATGACAACTGTATGGCCCAGTGCCATGGAACGTTGTTAATGACAGCTGTATGGCCCAGTGCCATGGAACATTGTTAATGACAGCTGTATGGCCCATTGCCATGGAACATTGTTAATGACAGCTGTATGGCCCATTGCCATGGAACTTTGTTAATGACAGCTGTATGGCCCATTGCCATGGAACTTTGTTAATGACAACTGTATGGCCCAGTGCCATGGAACTTTGTTAATGACAACTGTATGGCCCCTTACCTCAACAGAACCAGGCCCGGAGCACCTGTGCAACCTCCACAAGCAAGGGAGTTAAGTAGTGCTGAAAAGACGTCACACAAATGCAACAAAGACCTGAGTCACCTACAGTAGCTCTCACTTGGCATGCGGGTAAATACAAGGTCCATAAACTCCACCATAGGCAGGCCCTTAATTGTCAGTTTGGTACATTCCCCTGTTAGACCAGCAGCATGAGGACATCGGTGTGCATTTGCTGTTGACAGAGTTTGGTCATCCCGAGTTGACCTGAGCAGGATGTTGAAATCCAGTTAATAACTGCTGCAACTGTGCCCAGTATAGGACCACCTCAGGTGTCAGTTCTGGTCTGTGGAGACTGAATGCAGTGCCTCAGGCATCAGTTCTGGTCTGTGGAGACTGACTGCAGTGCCTCAGGCATCAGTTCTGGTCTGTGGAGACTGACTGCAGTATTTATGGTCTGTGGAGACTGACTGCAGTGCCTCAGGCATCAGTTGTGGTCTGTGGAGACTGACTGCAGTGCCTCAGGCATCAGTTCTGGTCTGTGGAGACTGACTGCAGTCAGTTCTGGTCTGTGGAGACTGCAATCAGTTCTGGTCTGTGGAGACTGACTGCAGTCAGTTCTGGTCTGTGGAGACTGACTGCAGTATTTATGGTCAGTGGAGATGCACTGCAGTGCCTCAGGCATCAGTTCTGGTCTGTGGAGACTGACTGCAGTCAGATATGATCTGTGGAGCCTGGATAACATGCAGTGCGCAGCAGCCTTCGTGTGGAGAAGTGGAGTTTGCTTTTAAGTGATCAACAAGGAGGAACTGTCATTTTTGGCCTTCTTTTATCACAAAAGTGGCACAGAATGAAACCCTTTAACCCAACAATTTCCACAGAGGCTAAAAAATATTTTAAGCCCATAAATACCAGCCAGGTTTGTTACCAATTGCAGAGGTGTGTCATCACTATAAAGGGTTAAATGAATACTGACAAATCCTGAGAGAAAAATGCTGCCCCAAAAAGCACACACACACACACACACACACACACACACCGAGACACACACACACACACACACTCGCACACACACACACACACACACACACACACACACACACACACACACACACACTGTCCTTTATAAGACAGACCCACACAGTAGCAGTGATGAAATTTAACTTGTAGTCACTTCAACAACAACAAATATCTTTATTTCTTCAAAAGGGTTTGCACTACATAAATCATTCATCCATGTATATTATGTAGTTCAACCCGTTCCACAGCAACTACTGAGAAATGTCCAGTGTATCACAGCTTGAAACAGCAGAACTGCAAGTGAAAAACAGTATCTAATGCAAATAAATAGTTGATCTTACCAACAGAGCAGCACAAAAAACCCAAAAAAACTTGGGTAATACTGATCTTGGCATGACTGACTAATCCACTACAAAGCAACCTGCATTACTACTGAAGACTGCTCCTGATCTTGGCACACACAGTAACTGTCATTATTATTCCACACCCAGTTCTGGCACAAATCATGCAGTAGTTCTAGAATGCAAGAGTGAAAGCCGAGGGGGGAGGGGCGGAGGGCACAGAGGGAGATGGGGGGATGCTAAGGAGGGAGTTGATGAAAACCAAACAGTTCACAATAATAGGAGTTGATGAAAACCAAACAGTTCACAATAAATCTGTACAGGAACTGGAGGAAAAACCGCCTGTGTGAGAGCTAGACTACCCTGTTGTGAGACTGCCTGTTTAAAGCAAAACTTCAGGGTTACATAATAATAATAATAATAAAGGTTGTTAGTTTTCAGGGCAAGTTTGTAAAAAGCTTATGGTGCATTATTTCTTTGTTGCTATCAAGTGCATGAAACCTGAGAGTCCAGGCACTGCATGCTGAGCAAGACCTGAATAAAGGCTCTACCCCTGAGAAATTGTTCCTGTTTTGTATTGTCTCATTAACATTCATGTTCTTTTTAACCTTCTGTGTGTTTTGGTCTCCACCGTCCACAGAACGGGGCAACATCACCACCGTCATCAGCGTCAGTCTGGTGGCGAGAGTGCAAACATTATGAGGTTAAAACAATGAGCACTCAGCCACCTAGTACAACCTGTCTAAATCACGGAGCTACCAATTTTTAAAGCCCACACATCTTTTAAAAAAAATGTTTAGTGCAAATTGACAACTCCGGACAGAACCCATTGCCCCATATCTTTGCGACAGAAAAAAATTCTTGTGGATTTTAGTTTTAAGGAGCAAGGCCAAATTAAAGCATTCCCCAAGATGTCATGACATGTAAATACAAAAGGTGTGTACACTTGTAGAAGTGGATAAACCTGCACACGCTTCGCTGTTTGTGCGATTTGTTTGGCCAGTGAGTTGGGTGCAGCCAGCACGCAGCACATTCCACTGGTTAAACAATGGTCTGCCACGAGGCTTCACTCTCTGTTTGTCACAAACATTTGGAATATATATATGTGTGAACAAAATATCACAGAAAAATGGATGCCACTTTTAAACAGTCACAAATCCAGTAACATAAACCACAAATAAATCACAATTAATTTCATTTAATTACTGATCAGAAGATGACACGATACACACAAAAACTTGTGTAATTTCATTTAATAAATTACTGATCAAAAGATGACACAATGCACACAAAAACTTATGCAAGCATATCTTTCCATTATTAGCAGATGTTAAATTTCAGTGGCATGTTTTGTTTCAACTTCCCAACCAATCTACTACCATAAAAATAGTTTTGCCTCAAACATTTGTTCTGAATATAAAGATGCATAAAACATACTGACAGTCATACTTTGACTACTGATTTTACTACTAACTGTACCACCATAGATGATAAATACCAGTTTTACATGTTTACATTTTATGCATGAGTTTTAAGGAAAGTTTCAGACAGTCTAGCTCAATGATTTTGTGCAGAACATGCAAATCTCTGAGCCTTAGACTATGGGACACAAATGGTCAAATATGGTGTATGACATGTACACATGCTCACAACGTATCCGTTTTTCAGCATCCATCTATGTCATGGTCATACCTTGTGAACAGCTTGAAAACTAGCTCCGCCTGAACATCAAACTCCAGATCTGATCAGGAGCCATGAAAATATCTCAAGTTATTTGACATGTTCATTAACACTCAGTCAAGCCCAGCCATTCATGTTCATTAACACTCAGTCAAGCCTAGCCATTCATGTTCATTAACACTCAGTCAAGCCCAGCCCTTCATGTTCATTAACACTCAGTCAAGCCCAGCCATTCATGTTCATTAACACTCAGTCAAGCCCAACCATTCATGTTCCTTAACACTCAGTCAAGCCCAGCCATTCATGTTCCTTAACACTCAGTCAAGCCTAGCCATTCATGTTCGTTAACGCTCAGTCAAGCCTAGCCATTCATGTTCATTAACACTCAGTCAAGCCTAGCCATTCATGTTCATTAACACTCAGTCAAGCCTAGCCCTTCATGTTCATTAACACTCAGTCAAGCCTAGCCATTCATGTTCATTAACACTCAGTCAAGCCCAGCCATTCATGTTCATTAACACTCAGTCAAGCCTAGCCATTCATGTTCATTAACACTCAGTCAAGCCTAGCCATTCATGTTCATTAACATTCAGTCAAGCTAATCTCAAGTGAAGGTCTAATTCATTGTTCATGACGCGCAAACACCACTTCATTTTTGAAGGGTCTAGAAACAAACGAAGCTAAAAGAACAAGGAAGGGGGTATACAAGGGAGGGGGGGGGGGGCACAAGAAGAGAGGGAGAGGATGACAGCAAGAGGGGCAATGGGAGTTAAAGGGGCGGGGTAGGGGGCCATGCAGAGACAAACATTTTATGAACAATGTTTTAGCTCCACAGTTCTTGCATTTTACTGAGCAGGTTATAGTCACCCAAAATATGAAACAATTGTTGTGTGAACAGTGATCTGACCTACACCAGTTGTGTGAACAGTGATCTGACCTACACCAGTTGTGTGAACAGTGATCTGACCTACACCAGTTGTGTGAACAGTGATCTGACCTACACCAGTTGTAGGAACCCACCAAGGAAGGCAGTTGTGCCAAAACTTTGGTACATTTTAAAGCCCTCTTGTTGTTTTACTTTCAATTTCTGTTTTATATACAAATAATTAAATGTTTTACAAAGGCAGAGTTCTTGTCAGTAGGTCAGCATACAAACAGATATTCTGACCTAGTTCGGGCTTAAAAGAGGGCATCTTTGATAGCTCTGGATTCTCAGCAGAGCAGACCTTAATTTGCACATCCATGGGACCTCCCCCCTGTGGACTGTAAGAGAAACACCACCAACATGATATGCACAACACATACACACAAATTAAACCAAAAATGGAATAAACTGCAAATCATGTTGTAAAGTTCAGACTTGCAGTTTTGTTACTTTATTCATAATATAATAAAATACTGTAGTTCATTCAATCACATAAAAATTGCGGCAATGATGTACATGCTTACCAGTAATAGTAATCTGGTTACAAAAGATCATGGACGGATAGTTGCAACAGCAACAGAAGCAGTAAAGTCAGACATATAAAGACTGCCCACGATACACTGAAGAGAAATCACATGGACAGTCATTCAACACTTAGCACAAAGTGCTGGGAGGTTTCATCATCAATACTGTGCGTGTCAGTGGTTTTACATCATTGTGCGGATGGACTATGCCATCAGCAATATATACATAATTTATTTCTGGCGGAACAAATACGATATAAACTCGACATATTATTTGGACAGGTTCACCCAGATAAGAAAAGTTAACAGAGAGATTAAGCAAAGTGTGAATACAAAAGACCCTGCTTGGGCAGACGACAAAAACACACCGCTAAGCAGGGTGCCGACTTAGACCCCCTACCGCACGAGGCAGTGTAGGCGACGGGGTTTTGTAAAGACCCTTTAGGTACTTTTCTTTCAGCATGTGTTGGATCCTAAGTAAGTTCCTCTTCCACGCTGCTTACTAAATGTGTTATACCCTAGGTCTTCAATTTCTCCCAGACTTAGCCACAGTGCTTTTCAGCTACCACTGGCTATCTAGATGCACTGGAGATCCTAGGTCTGTCTTCCAGTGAAGTCACATTGCTGCCCCGGTGGGTTGGATCCTAGATCTTTCTTCCAGAGAGGCCACTCTGATGTCTACGTGTGTTGGACCCTAGGTCTTTCTGCCAGTGGACCGCACTACACTGCATGCTGTGTACATGCGTTGGACCCTAGGTCTTTCTTCCAGAGACGCCACAGTTTTCTGCATGTGCTGGGTCTGAGAAAGGCCTTTCTTCATAATTATGTGTCTCTTTTTGTTTTCAGGACATGTTACATTCTATGCACTTCTTCCAAAGAAGTCATGCTTTTTAGATACAGTGGATCCGAGGTATTTCTTTGTCAGAAGCCTTGGGGTTTTCTGGATGTGTTGAATGTCCGGTAAGCCTTTCTTTTGAAGAAGCCACTTAGTTGTCTGGTGCACTGGATGCTAGGTCCTCCTGCCAGCAACATCAGGCACTTTGTTGTCTAGATATGTTAGATCCCTCTTCCCGTGTGCTGGTGATGGTATGAAGGAAGTGTGTGTGGTCAATGTTCACCCACAGACCCTGGATTCAGAATCTCATGCAGCTTTCTGTGCAAGTAAGCAAAATGCAACTGAAATGTGTGCCACTCTTGATGGAAACTTTTTTTTAACCAAGAAATGTCTGTTACTTTCAACTTCAATAATACAAGTTTGATGATGTGGACGGATGATGCTGGTGACAAAATCTGAAAAAGCTTCTACAAAAAAAGAACAAACTGCAGGACAGAAAGAGAAGAAGAAAAAAGGGGGGGGAGTAGAAGGGGGGGGAGATGGGAAGCCTTTTAGGCACAAAAAAGAGAACATTAGTTAGTCCCTGGATGTCAACGGCCAGTCAGCTTGAGAGGGTCACAACAAAATGAAAAAGAGCCCAAAAGAATGAAGGAAAGACACAGCAGGAAAAAGACCCAAAGAATTGTAAAAATTATATCAGTAAACAATCGCTACCAGATTACAAAATGTTTGCATTTCTGGCAAATAATCTGAGCATGCAATCAAACTGAAGCTTTTATCATCGCTTACAGCAGACAACTATGAGATCTTTATATCAAAAATATAAATACTGTATATGTACGAATTACCTTCCACACAGGAGTATATGTAAAGATTGTGTAGAAATGCATAGTCTAGTCAACAGTGTACATAAAAAAATATAAAAAAATAATTTTTTTATCTCATGGTATTGTATTGTTGATTGGTTTTGACATCTTGTTGATCAGGAGAAGAGAAGAAAACAAACAAACGCATGTTACCAGTATAAAGAAGAAGATTCCTCTTAAAAGAACTAATCACACCTTCTCAAACATATTCTGTCCAAGAGGTTTGATTTTTCCCCAACACAGTAAAAAGATCAAAACCAAAATCAGTAATTGAAGATTATGTTTTAAAATGCTGCTTGACAATAAAATTCGGGGGTCTGCACAAGTTTTGTGTTGTCCTATTAAAATCAGCATTATTTTTAACCTTTTGTGTGTTTGAACTATATTTCGATCCCCTCTTCTTTCAATGTTTTGAGAAGGCTTCATAGTTCCTTTAAAAATAAGCATAACAAGCACACAGCAATAAATAAATGGTGAATAATAAACAATCACATTCAAAAGAAAGATCTCAAAAAGAAATACTGTGTTGTTGCTGTTGTAGTTGTTTCCATGCAAGTCAAAGAAATAGCAGTATGCCATGTGAAAACGCATGTACATGAATTGGAGTCATATATCAGCACTTCTTTCTTTGCAACACGCATTGCCAACTGCTTCCTCTTTCTTTTACAGCAGCATGCAAGCTATCAAAATCATAGTTACATTACTCACATGATCCTAAGCCAGTGAACACATTTCATTATCCAAATTCCTCTTTTAAACAGCAAATAAATTAGGACAGGGCACACTTTAAGAACTGCTTATTTAAATCGGCACCTTTGTTTCAGCGTAGTACTGCTGTCAAACATACCAGTGCTACTTAAATGGATGCAGGTTTTACAACAATAACAAAGCTGAATTTGTTTGGCTGCACACACACACACACACACACACGCGCGCGCGCGCGCACACGCACACACACACACACATGGATGCTTACTTATACATGAATGCATGTGCAGACACACGGCTGTACACATGCATAACACCTCAGTCACCTCAAGTTAAACGGCCCACCAAAGGCTGATAGAGCTGAACCCTACTTCAGACACCACAACATGATTACTAGACCTTCACGCCCACACAATTAATCACCTACCAAAGTTTCAGGCCCATTTCCTGGCATTTGAACTGAGCAGTCAATTAGTAAGCACTAATTATTACCACCAGGCAGACATCTGTGAAATTACTTGATCATTACCACTGAAGTAAGGCAAACATATGGCATGACAGCAAGTACATAGTCTAAGGAGGAAAGTATGGCGGTCTACTTGCATCAGGAGCACATAACTGCAATTATGTGCTTTTGACACTAGTAAGTTGCCGTAGTAAAGTACCAAACACCCTTGAGCACTTTTCTCACAGCATCAAAGTACAAGTTGGGTGTACAGTTTCACAAGATGCAGCAGAACCCTCATTAATGGCAAAGCAACTCGGATCATCTGGACCAGCAAAGCGATTTATTCCCAAGGGAAAATTGTCTCTGAAGAATGTAGAGGCCTGCTGAGTCATTTTCCTAGGATGCAGTGGAACCCTCATTGACGGTGATGCAGCCTGGACCATCTGGACCATCAAAGTGATTTCTTCCAAACGGAATAATGTCTGTGTAAAACAAAGAGGCACTTCTGAACACCCCTACAAAGCTACCCACAAAGTGGCCACTGTAACTTCACGGCCCACCTCTACACCCCCACACGGTGGCCACTGTAACTTCACGGCCCACCTCTACACCCCCACACAGTGGCCACTGTAACTTCACGGCCCACCTCTACACACCACAAAGTGGCCACTGTATCTTCCCAGCCCAGATAATCTTTGATGACATGGAAGTCAGCCATGTTATAGAGGGCCCAGGTAATATCACTACTGGACCCAGGTACAAATTTCAAACAAGTCACTACAGGCTGTACCACACAATCTTGACTAATGCCTCATCATGCCTCAACAACAAACTATCTGCTACTTTGTTTCTCCACTTCAGTCTTTCTCTTCTCTTCTCTTCTGTCAAATGCATGCAGTTCTAATTTTGACTCTCTATTCTATTGCGTGTGTTTATTCATGACCATGCAGAGAACCTGATCTGTGGTCAGGGAATACACCACACTTTATTCTGCCTTGAATAAAATTATTTTGATTCTTTAACACATTGCAAAACTCTCTCATGGACAAAGAGTGAAATTGTGCACACAGTGATAGGAAACTGTAAACAGTACACTGGTAAATTCTTTGCAAGAAAAAAAATATATATCTTGAGTTATGAATGGTATCCTTCTTGAGAATATTTGTCCAAACTTGGGAAAATTTGTTGCATTTAAATCTTAGAACCAAGATTTCTTTTTGCATTTTAAATCTTCATTCAGGCACACAAGAAAACGGAAACACCTACTTAACTTGCTCAACATAAAGTCTGCAATACGTGAAAAGCACTATATCCCTGTATATCTCAATGAACCTTTTGAAAATAAAAAGCAATAAAAAAGGGTGACCATTAAATATGTGTCAACATACAGTACACATATAAATTAAATGCCAAAACAGTCTTTATATAATTATGAGTAAATGCAATGACTGATTTTTCTTGGATACCTAAAAATGTAGCAGCTAAAGTATCCACCCAACTGCAAGACAAATCATCAAATTTTCTCACTCTCATATTAAGCTATGAAATCCTTTATGCCAAGCTAGGAACAGAAGGCTGCGGACACTGGGTGGTTGAGGTACTGTCATCAACATAGTGCTGATGGCAAGAAGTGCTGAGGGTGAAGGTGTAACAAACTGTAGCACTAAAAACACTATAAATACAGGTCTCAGTGGACTCACAAAAATCATTTCTTCCTCTGCCATTGACAGCACTGTGTACACGAGGAAGGTTGTTGGTTCAAAACCAATGCCCAAAACACTGATTGACCGAGACACCACTGGCAGGCAGAGATCCCAAACAGTCAGTTAAGAGCCAAAGAAATCATCATCTCGAGGCTCAAAGTTGTTTTCCAGTTGTAATGATGAGGCAGGTGGCTGTCGCTGAAAGGCTGCGTCATAGCTGTCGACGGTGCTGGCACTTGCTGTGGGGCGCATTGTGGTTTGGACACGCTTCTTTGGACCTGAGCTTCCAGAGGCTACTCTCTCCGTTGCCTCATCATCTCCCAGCCAAGAGTCCACTGAAAGTTGACATTTCAACAGGGGATTAGCAAGTGGCACAAAGACATACCAAAGTCCACTGAAAAAGGTACAAAGACAGATATGGGAGTCCACTGAAAAAGGTACAAAGACATACAGGAGTCCATGGAGAAAGGTACAAAGACATATGGGAGTCCACTGAAAAAGGTACAAAGACATAGGACAGTCTGCTGGAAATCAACACTTCAACTGGAGATTTGCAAATGGCACAGAGACACACAAGAGTTTGCTGAAAGTCAACATTTCAGTAGGAGGTTAGCAACTGGTACAAAGACATACAATAGTCCACTGAAAGTCAACAGTCTAAGGGCAGAAAGACATACCATAACGCTTGCAATGAGTAACTGCAACTGGCCAGTAGGCACAAATTGTATATCCTGTTTTAAAAAAATGGCAGTATGCAGAATAGATCTAGGTCTATGAGAAGTAGTGGGTGTGCAGTCTGTATTTAAAAACAGAGAAAACTAAATAACCTTCTTTCAGTGCAATGCTTCAACCATAAGCTACTGCTTGGAAAGGAATGTTCATGCGGAGTTCACAAGATGCTACAGTGGTAGACAACGCTGACACGAAGAGACAGTGGCACTGTGAATTGCTCATCCACCAAAAAACGTATTTGTCTACTCATTTCATTTCCACAACAAAAAGCCTACTCATGACAATAAAGCCTGAACACCTGTTTCTTGTGTCCAGCTTCCCTCACACAATGTCATCGCAAACTTTGTCCAAAATACCAAACACCAACAAACATTAACACAGGCAGAACAGCAAAACAGGACATGAGACACATAACAGCATGTACACTGTTTCTTATCAGACCATTCAAGTATAATGACTTTGCCAGAGAAAAGTTGTGAATACAAAGAAGTTGGCTGCATACCTATTCTTTCTTTTTTTCTTCTCCTAAAGAACTTTTCAGGCCTTCCAAGTGAGGACTCGCTTGGCCATGTCAATGCCTGTTTTGGTGTGCCCACATCCTGTGTCAGTCTTTCACTTTCACTGTCTTGGTGTGCCCACATCCTGTGTCCGTCTTTCACTTTCACTGTCTTGGTGTGCCCACATCCTGTGTCAGTCTGTCACTATCCTGGTGTGCCCACATCCTATGTCAGTCTGTCACTGTCTTGTCGTGCCCACATCCTATGTCAGTCTGTCACTGTCTTGGTGTGCCCACATCCTGTGTCAGTCTGTCACTGTCTTGGTGTGCCCACATCCTATGTCAGTCTGTCACTGTCTTGGTGTGCCCACATCCGGTGTCAGTCTGTCACTGTCTTGGTGTACCTACATCCTGTGTCCGTTTGTCAATCCTGGTGTGCCCACATCCTGTGTCAGTCTGTCACTGTCTTGGCATGCCCACATCCTGTGTCAGTCTGTCACTGTCCTGGCGTGCCCACATCCTATGTCAGACTGTCACTGTCTTGGTGTGCCCACAGCCTGTGTCAGTCTGTCACTGTCCTGGTGTGCCCACATCCTGTGTCAGTCTGTCACTGTCCTGGTGTGCCCACATCCTGTGTCAGTCTGTCACTGTCTGGTGTGCCCACATCCTGTGTCAGTCTGTCACTGTCCTGGCGTGCCCACATCCTGTGTCAGTCTGTCACTGTCCTGGCGTGCCCACATCCTGTGTCAGTCTGTCACTGTCCTGGGTGCCCACATCCTGTGTCAGTCTGTCATGTCTGGTGCCACATCCTTGTCAGTCTGTCACTTCGGGTGCCCACATCCTGTGTCAGTCTGTCACTGTCCTGGTGTGCCCACATCCTGTGTCAGTCTGTCACTGTCCTGGTGTGCCCACATCCTGTGTCAGTCTGTCACTGTCCTGGTGTGCCCACATCCTGTGTCAGTCTGTCACTGTCCTGGTGTGCCCACATCCTGTGTCAGTCTGTCACTGTCCTGGTGTGCCCACATCCTATGTCAGTCTGTCACTGTCCTGGTGTGCCCACATCCTATGTCAGTCTGTCACTGTCTGGTGTGCCCACATCCTGTGTCAGTCTGTCACTGTCCTGGTGTGCCCACATCCTATGTCAGTCTGTCACTGTCTTGGTGTGCCCACATCCTATGTCAGTCTGTCACTGTCTTGGTGTGCCCACATCCTATGTCATCCTGTCATTATCCTGGTGTGCCCACATCCTGTGTCAGTCTGTCACTGTCCTGGTGTGCCCACATCCGGTGTCAGTCTGTCACTGTCCTGGTGTGCCCACATCCTGTGTCAGTCTGTTGCTATGAGAATGCCTGGCAGCCGGTGGTACAAAAATACAGTTACCACATAAAGGCATACAATCTCAACATAAAAGTGACATATGAATCCATGAAATCTTTGTGACTGCTCTTGATGGAAAGTCACATCAATTAGCTGTCCATGCAAATCTTCCCCAAAACAGATTTCAATCAACTCAATCAGACACTGAATTTAATGTAAAATGTGTCCAGAATTTCACCTGGCTGAGAAAAAGGTGAAGAAATGGAAAAAGAGCAGCTTATACTACAACAGTGGATTACTATTTTCTACATCAGTACTTTTATCAACAATACCTGCTTCTTTTTAACTTGTCTTGATTATAATAAACTTCCTTTAATCATGATAAATTCTTACCATCACTGGCATTAAAATGGTCATCCTTCTCAACATCAATATCATCTCCCTCATCTGCCTGTTTCAGTCTCATTGCCTGCAACAAAAGTTTGTTTTCAGTACAAATCTGACAAGCATTCCTGTCTGTCATCACACACACACACACACACACACACACACACACACACCACACACACACACACATGCACACACGCACACACACACACGCACACACACACACACACAGAGTGATAACAGAAAAAGAAGAAATGTTCAAAGGACATGCATTCAAAATGAAAAATGCAACTTATTTTCTCCCTTCAATAATATCAACAGACAGCAAGCTTGGTCATTTTTTTTTCCTCCAAACTTTAAACCACTGATTAAAATGTATCACACCACAAAACCAATGCAACTTTGCTGGAGGTGAGACAGGAAAAAAAAGCACGCAATAAATGATGCCAAATCCCCCCCCCCCCCCCCCCTTCCCCCTCCTTTTTCTTCCAAAGTTGTGAATTATGGACATTGTTTTATTGCAAAGGGTTTGGCTGGTGGTAAGGTGTTAGGCTAGCAAGTGGTTTTGGCCTGGTGCTATGGCATTTTTGGCCTGGTGGTAAGGTGTTAGGCTAGCAAGCGGTTTTGGCCTGATGGTAAGGCATTAGTTTGGCAAGTGGTTTTGGCCTGGTGGTAAGGTGGTTTTGGCCTGGTGGTATGGTGTTAGGTTGGCAAGTGGTTCTGGCCTGGTGGTAAGGTGTTTTTGGCCTGGTGGTAAGGTGTTTTTGGCCTGGTGGTATGGTGTTAGGTTGGCAAGTGGTTCTGGCCTGGTGGTAAGGTGTTTTTGGCCTGGTGGTAAGGTGTTTTTGGCCTGGTGGTATGGTGTTAGGTTGGCAAGTGGTTCTGGCCTGGTGGTAAGGTGTTTTTGGCCTGGTGGTATGGTGTTAGGGTGGCAAGTGGTTCTGGCCTGGTGGTAAGGTGTTTTCGGCCTGGTGGTAAGGTGTTTTTGGCCTGGTGGTATGGTGTTAGGTTGGCAAGTGGTTCTGGCCTGGTGGTAAGGTGTTTTTGGCCTGGTGGTATGGTGTTAGGTTGGCAAGCGGATTAGGCCAGGTGGTCAGGCGATAGGTTGGCAAGCGGATTAGGCCTGGTGGTCAGGCGATAGGTTGGCAAGCGGATTACGTCAGTCTGGTTTCCTGCTCCAGCTCTCATTCATGGTCACTGTCTTGTGATTGGCCCCTCAACTATTAAAATGGTTCTCATCGCTGCCCATCTTAAGGCAGGAATCATTGTGGTGGTAACAGTGTAGTGGTACAGTGCCCCCTCCCCCCTCTCTTGGGATCTCAGCACCTCTCTGGAGACAACCAGGTGTTAAAGAAGTCTAAAGTCCTAAAGAAACAACAGTTTGTGGCTTTGGTCCCAGAAATAATCAAACATTGCAGTGTGTTATAAAACTGTCCATCCTCAGGTAGAATCAGTTTGGTGGCAACAGTGTAATGTTAGGTAGTCTCCCTTTCCCCCCACCTCCTGGGATCTCAGTCCCCGCCAGTCTCTCACTGGGATCTCAGTCCCCGCCAGTCTCTCACTGGGATCTTGGTCCCCGCCAGTCTCTCACTGGTGATATTTTACCTTAAACAAGCCTAACAACAACATAATAAATGTAATCAACATCCCTATACACCTCTTTCTCTCTCTCTCTCTCTGAGTCAGTCTTCCATGTCTATATATATATAATTATTGTTCACAATGAATTAAATGCAATATACAATACTTGATTATTCTCCACTTACATGGTTTTGACTGTTTGCATGTATTACACCCCCCCCCCCCCCCCACACACACACACACACCTGACATCCCCCAACTTCCCATCTAAACAAAACAGCCCACAACTCACCCTCTCTCTTGCCCGTCTTGCTCTCTCTTCTCGTATCTTCTGTTTCTCCTGAATTTCTCTGAGGCGTGCTTCTCGCTTCAGTTCCACCTGTCTCTGCTGTTCGTCCAGTGCCTGTCACAGATAACAGCGCTGGGGTGTGCACAGCAGAAACGACACCAGGATGCTGCAGCCCTCTTGCCACAGATGGGGCCCACTGGCCCGTAATGGGTTCAAACTGTGTAAGATCGGATCAAAACCCACAGGCACCTGGCCGGCCATCTACCTCTGCTTTTTCATTGAACCGTGAACAGTCAAATGCAAGCTGAACCTTAAGTGACAGCAGGCAATATTTAAAAAGACACGATTTGCTGTTCCATGTGGATTTTACAGTAACACGCATTCTCAAAACAGGCTATCATTTCTCTGCCAGGCAGAAAAGCTCAACTTCAAACTCAAAACTTAAAACTGAGGATTTTGTTTTCAATGCCCCGTTGATTTCACATACATTCTGCTGTGTATGGGGCTTTCAGCATGCACTAAAAATGGGTGGCCATCAGCAGCCTCAAAACTGCTCAGAAAAACTTAACACATTCCCCAAAAGTCTGATCCCAGTTGATGGCATAACTAACAGGATTTGTTTCCTTTCTTCTCCAAAACACACAAAGGTTCATTCATTAGCCAATACAAAAACACCTGCAAATCTTCAGTGAAAACAACTTTTTCAACCAACAGACAACACACTAATACAAATTAACGATGATAAGAAAAAAACTGACTGACAGAAATTTCAGTTTGTGGAGTTTTGGGGGGAGAAACACACTAACAAAAATTAATGATGATAAGAAAGAAATCTGACAGACATAACTTTAAGTTAGTGGAGAGGTTTTGGGGGCAGAATGTCTGGCGTAGGAAAGAGCATGTGTAAGTACAGGAGATAGGAGTCTAATGCATCCTGGTGTATGAAAGGGCAAGTACAGGAGATAGGAGCTTAATGCATAACTGGTGTACGAAAGAGCAAGTATAAATACAGGAGATAGGAGCCTAATGCATGGGACAAAAGATGAATGAAGAGGAGGTTGATTATGAAGGCACAGAACAAAAAACATGAGCCAAACAAAAAGTTGCAATCATGGGAGTTTACAAAGTAATCTGACACAAACTGGACTGCCAAACTGGACATTGTTTCATTCCTTTTTCATTCATGTTTTAAGAAACAGGGATGAAAGCGCAGTCAGTTACAGTGAACCATTTCCTGGCTAACCTTCTCGTGTTGCAGCTGTTGCTGCATCTCAAACTCCTTCGCCTTCATCAGTTCTTGCCGTCGTCTTGAGGCTTTCTTGGAGGCGCTGGCTCTTTTCTGCCGCACCTAATGTAGGACAAAACACAGAAGGTGGAAATGGACACTTATTTTGATCTGGCAATACAAAATGTAAAATAAAGAGGTGAAAGCACCTGTCTTTGAAAAGGACACTTATTTTGATCTGGCAATACAAAACGTAAAATAAAGAGGTGAAAGCACCTGTCTTTGAAAAGGACACTTATTTTGATCTGGCAATACAAAACATAAAATAAAGAGGCACTGAACAAAGGCAAAAAAGCATGGGCCAATGGTTAGCAGGAGCAAACAGGAATAACAATGAGCAGGAACAGCTGTGAACACACACAACAGTGAGCAAACAGGAATAACAATGAGCAGGAACAGCAGTAAACACACACAACAGTGAGCAAACAGGAATAACAATGAGCAGGAACAGCAGTAAACACACACAACAGTGAGCAAACAGGAACAGCAATGAGCAGGAACAGCTGTGAACACACACAACAGTGAGCAGACAGGAACAGCAGTGAGCAGGAACAGCTGTGAACACACACAACAGTGATCAAATAGAAACAGCAATGAGCAGGAACTGCAGTGAACACACAACAGAGAACAGGAACAGCAGTGAACACACAACAGTGAACAGGAACACCAGTGAACACACAACAATGAACAAACAGGAATAACAATGAGCAGGAACAGCGGTGAACACACACAACACTGAACAAACAGGAATAACAATGAGCACGAATGACAGCAATGAAACAGAAACAGCAGTGACCAAAGAAACAATTTTGAACAGCGTAAAGAAACAATGCACAGGAAGAATAGTGAATAATACTGAACGGAATAATACTATAGTGCATAAGAGTACACAAAAGAAAAATAACAGAAACAGTACAACACACAGTTTTGTCTACACAATAATACTATAGTGAACAAGAGTACACAGAAGAAAAACAACAGACACAATACAATACACAGTTTTGACTACACAATAATACTATAATGAACAAGAGTACACAAAAGAAAACCAACAGACACAATACAAATTAATACACAGTTTTCACTACACTGGGGAGGTGTGAATGTGTCTGGTTACTTCAAAATTCATGTATGCTTCCACGGCTTCAAAATTAACCTCTTATTAATATAACTTTTGGACTAATCAGGCTGATTTTTCCACATGAATTTAAATTATGCATATGTGGAAACATCAACCCAGTATAAAAGTCACAGCTTCTTAGGACTGTCAGCTGAGAGTATGCTCCCATGCTAATGGAGTCTACCATCTAGACAGTGGTGTTGTTGTTTTCACTAGTATTGGGCTGATATCCTCTCTTCATTATGTGCTGGTGGTCAATGATGAGCTACTCACTAACTCAGGTAGTGAAACATGTGTCTGACCCAGGCAATCTGCATAATAATGGTCCATACCAGGATCGGATTTTTCATGCACCCAGTAGGCTTTTCATGAAGGAAGTAGGACTTTCTTCTCTTTCTCATTTGCTTTTCTTCAAATTTACTGTTTATGGTCTTCAAGACCTAACTATAATGCCTCAACAATGAGTTATTTGCTTGTTTGTTTTTCTTTCTACACTTCGACCTAAATGAAGTTAAATGCTGTGGATTGTGACTTAATATCACACACAAAAATTAAGCCCTCACATACTGTATCAGTGTATGTCCAAAAACATCCTACATGTAACATTCACAACAATTATGATAAGAGTTATAATGCAATGGTGGTGATAACTATAATAATAATAATAATAATAATAATAATAACATCTACAGTAAGAAAAATGAAATGTCTAAACCAGACAGCTGAGCATGTCCAGTCAAGGACATGCATACACTGAACGTACCCTCTCTCGCTTCTCCTCCGCCAGTCTCTGTTTTTCTGCCAGCTGCTCTGCTGACAACTTGGGAACATCCAGCGGCTCTAGCGTCTGCATGAAAAGATGCAAGACACATTTTAAGCAAAAATTATTGTAGAGAAAAATGCTATTTGAGGGTTTTAGTTCAAAGGAACTGGCCTTCTCAAACTGTCCCTAAAGAATGTGGCCTTTTTCTCCCGCCTGTAGAAGAAAGAAAAAGAAAAGTAAAAGAAAGAAAAAAAGAAACTGCCTGCTGAGCAGTTCGTTTCAAAAGCGCGGTTGATTTTTGTCCTCTTGCAAAAGTGATGACCAGTGGAAGCTGAGACTGTAAAACACAGCGATTAAGAGTGATAACTGGCCTAAAGGATTTTTGTGGCCCCATGGGATCATTGTGAAACAAAATCTTCTTAAGTTTTTATTTCCCTAGAACCTGTGTTGAGCAAACAGCAGAAAAAGGAGTTTGAGAAGGGGGTTGTCTTTTGTAAACGCTTCCATAGTTCCAATGTATAAAGAGGCAAAGATAAAGAGAAAAAGAAACCGTTTCAGTTAGCATTACCTGTAATCGTCGTGGAGCTCTCTTCGTAAGAAACAACTGCGTATTTTGCCCATCCAGGGACACGTCAAATGCTATTGCCTTTGGCACTGAAACAAAGGATACAGTGTTGTTATACTTACAGCATTACTGAACTAGGTCTGAATCTGATGCCCATCTACTGATCCACACACTCACACACACACACACTCACATACAGGTTCATATGTATACCAGTATAGTACATAATATCAAAACAAATCAGAGAAAGAGACACCTATATATATATATATATATATATATATATATATATATATATATATATATATATAAGTACAAAGCAATTACTCATTAATCAGCATTAAATTCAAAATCATGGGCAACAATAAGAAGTGAAAACTCACCTGGTGTTTGGTCAGCCTTCACCATGTTGCCATTAGTGTCTATCAGTCTGGCATTGTTATTGTTCTCCTTCTTTTGCTTTTGAGGCACTCCATTTGCAGTACTGTGGCTTGACTTCAGGTTGTTGGTATTGGAGTCATGTTGTTTCTTTGTTTGTGTCTGCTCCTCCGATCCCACCACACCCACCGTTGATGCTCCGCAACCCATGGTAAGGCTTTCTCAGTTTCTGTAGATCTGCCTTGTATGGGTCTGCGTCTGAGCTCAAAGTGTGTCAACAACACAGCCCACGCCAGTGATATCGTCTCCGAACAGAATTACCCTTTTTCTTCTCTGTCTCCGTCAACAGTCGGACGTTAGGCAACCTGGTAACTGCTCATGCTGACGTGATGACAAGGTAAGAAATACGAAGTTGTCTGGTGAGGCACTTTAGCACAGGGTTCAAGACGGCGTTTTCGGTGTCCAGGCGTAATTTAACGATGGACACCTCGTGTGTCGCACTATTAACTGCGTGCACGCTTCACGGGAAGCCTCTTTTAGTCTGAAATGTCAGCACACACACACGGATGAAGTGGTGTAAGTATCCTTGTGGCCTAGTTTGCCCAGACCCCACGATGGGGACACACCACTATGTAATCTCTCGTCAAGATTCGGCATCGGTTGAACTGTTAAAACACACACTGCAAAGTTCTAACACCAAAATAAAGCCTTGTTCTAATTCTTCCAGAATGCCAAGACTCCCTGTTGGGAAGCTAGAGGAAAAAACAGTAACTTTGCGGCGCTGAAACTACCGCCATGGATCGGCCATTCAGTGGTATGCCACTGGAGCCTGCCTGTGTGACGTCACTACTGTGTCATGGCGACGCGTAAATAAGCAACTTTGTGTACATTGAGCTCAGAGCACGTGGAGTTTGCTTGACGTCATCAAGCAGTTTCGCGCTGAATTTCTAGCAATACCATTTGATTGGTTGATCACAGTAGAAAGTAATTTCTAATAAGAGCTCGCGGACACAATCAGTAACGACTCACGACCCGAATTGCCAACAGTAACTTTCAGTGACATGGCATGCAAGTAAAATACAAGGTACACAAACGCCACTAAAGATACATACATGTCCTTGCTATGACTGAGCCGACTTCTTCCATCTGGTCAGTTGACGTGACAATTCATCAGTCGCGTACCGAAATCAAACTTGTACTGTCAATAGCATTTATAAACATAAATCCCGGCGTTCAAACGTCAGAGCGGTGTGTGTGTGTGTGTGTGTGTGTGTGTGTGTGTGTGTGTGTGTGTGTGTGTGTGTGTGTGTGTGTGTGTGTGTGTGTGTGTGTGTGTGTGTGTGTGTGTGTGAGTGCGTGCGTCAGTGCGTGCGTGCCGGCGTGAGTGCCGGCGTGCTTTGCGTGTCTGTGTCAGTGTGTGCGTGCGTGCGTGCGCCGGGTGCGTGCCGCGTGTTACAGCCGGTGTGTGTGTGTGTGCGTGTGTGTGTGTGTGCTAAATTACATAAATTTGTTTAGGTGTAACTTTTGTAGTTTCAATAACTGTTCTTTGAGTTTTAAAATATACAATATGTGTTATTGTGTACTGTGATGTGGTTAATGTTCAGCCACGTTTTAATTTCTCTGATGAGATGATAAAGTAATCTTGAATCTTGAATTCCAGCTCAGTGAGTCACCGGGAATCAATGGATGCTTTTTTTTTTTAACATGACACGGCTCACTCGATCATTGGTAGTGTACCGCCGTCAGTAAAACTTCGATGCCACTGACTGCTGCTGTGTGGCAATCCACGGTCGGCAGCGACACAGACAGTAAAGTCACTGAGTATTTAAAAAACCCAAAAATCAATGTTTGAACATCGTCGTGGCCGACTGACTGACAACAGACGGTTACGGCGACAGCAGCTACTTATTTTGGGCGGGACGCGGATATGACGGAACTTAATCAGTGATTACAAGATACAACATTATCATAAACAATTATAAGAGTGCGCTGTTCGTTGACGCCGCGAATCCTGCCACTAACCGTTGTGAACTGATTAGTCATGGTTCTCTAACGGTTTTTGTTTTGTTTTGTTTTTTCGTACACAATACCATCTCGTACACTACGCTCTTCTTCTGACACTCGCATGCTGGAAATCCAACAGTACAAACGCAAGACTCATGGCTTTCGCACCTTCTCTTGCTTTGGACCCCACATTTGGAATTCACTCCCACAAGACATTAGACACTGCTCAACCCTGTTATCTTTTAAAGCCAAACTGAAAACCTTGCTCTTCTCACAGCTATTTCCATCCTAACTAATATCAGTACCCAGTTTCTGCTACAGTCATTGTGTGTGTGTGTGTGTGTGTGTGTGTGTGTGTGTGTGTGTGTGTGTGTGTGTGTGTGTGTGTATGTGTGTGTGTGTGTGTGTGTGGGGGGTGTGTGTGTGTGTGTGTGTGTGTGTGTGTGTGTGTGTGTGTGTGTGTGTGTGTGTGTGTGTGTGTGTGTGTGTGTGTGTGTGTGTTGGTAGTGCGTTTTATTGTTTTTAATTTTATCTTATTTTTTTATAAAACTTTATGTAAATTGTTTTGGTAGCTCTACATGTGTATAGCGGAATATCATATTTAGGTTAATATGTATCATGTGAGCGCTCAGGGCGTTGATGAGCGCATGATAAATGTACATTATTATTATTATTATGTTTTCAAATAAGCGTTCAAAACGGTTTGAACCTTTTTGTGTCTGGATGGTGTTTTCTGTACCCCTGGGCTCTGGGGCTTCTGACTAATTCTTGTGACTTGGCACTGGGTAACTTGGGTTTCGTCACTGGACCAAATTAGTCATACACAGGATCGCCTGCTCTAGTTACACTAACAGTCACAGGCCCGGGTCTAATACCAGCCTGAAGAGCTGTTAGAATATCAGCCTGAAGAGCTGTTAGAATATCAGCCTGAAGAGCTGTTATATTAGCCTGAAGAGCTGTTATAATATCAGCCTGAAGAGCTATTAGAATATCAGCCTGAAGAGCTGTTATAATATCAGCCTGAAGAGCTGTTATCAGCCTGAAGAGCTGTTATAATATCAGCCTGAAGAGCTGTAATAATATCAGCCTGAAGAGCTGTTATAATATTAGCCTGAAGAGCTGTTATAATATTAGCCCGAAGAGCTGTTATAATATTAGCCTGAAGAGCTGTTATAATATTAGCCTGAAGAGCTGTTATAATATTAGCCCGAAGAGCTGTTATAATATTAGCCTGAAGAGCTGTTATAATATTAGCCTGAAGAGCTGTTATAATATTAGCCCGAAGAGCTGTTATAATATTAGCCTGAAGAACTGTAATAATATCAGCCTGAAGAGCTGTTATAATATTAGCCCAAAGAGCTGTTATAATATCAGCCTGAAGAGCTGTTATAATATTAGCCTGAAGAGCTGTTATAATATTAGCCCGAAGAGCTGTTATAATATCAGCCTGAAGAGCTGTTATAATATCAGCCTGAAGAGCTGTTATCAGCCTGAAGAGCTGTTATAATATCAGCCTGAAGAGCTGTTATAATATTAGCCTGAAGAGCTGTTATAATATTAGCCCGAAGAGCTGTTATAATATTAGCCTGAAGAACTGTAATAATATCAGCCTGAAGAGCTGTTATAATATTAGCCTGAAGAACTGTAATAATATCAGCCTGAAGAGCTGTTATAATATTAGCCTGAAGAGCTGTTATAATATTAGCCCGAAGAGCTGTTATAATATCAGCCTGAAGAACTGTGAACAGATCATAAGAGCTCAGGAGCTGTGTGAAAGTCCAGATGGACGTCCAGGGCTCCCCGTCTCTACTGACTGGACGGGCTCCCCGTCTCTGCTGACTGGACGGGCTCCCCGTCTCTACTGACTGGATAGTCCGTACGGCGGACTCCGGACGTGAAGCAACACTGACCGAAGGCACAGATCATCGACCGGGTCATTGGGACCGGTGTATGTATACATTGTACTGCCAGCTGGGAGACAGTCGTCGGCATGGCATGGCCATGCCCAGTCACAGAGTTCAGGAGCTGTGTGAGAGTCGAAGTGGCCGTCCTGGGCTCTCCGTCCTAATGAGCCTTATGCTTTCCGTGGACGTAAAGCAATATCGAACCGTGCTTCGGCATTGGTCACAATTTGTCCTTAATAAGTCAGCCGACATCTGAGCTCTACTTCACCAATTGCCCAGTCACAGATTTCAGGAGCTGTGTGAAAGTCGAGGTGGCCGTCTTGGTCTTTCCGTCCTAATGAGCCTTAATGTTTCTGTGGACGTAAAGCAATATTGAACCATGCTTAGGCATTGGTCACAGTTTGTCCCTAATATGTCAACGGATATCCGAGGACATAAAGATCTACATCATCATCATTGCCCAGTCACTGGCCGTGCTCTCAGGCCGCCGCTGTGTATAAAGACACGTGTCAGTGGCAGTGAGTGGCGGCGACGGGCAGTTGGATTTTGGACGGCTGCTCCAAACACACACCGAACTCAGACAGACGGCCGCAAGTGAACTCAGACAGACGGCCGCAAGTGAACACAGACAGACGGCCGCAAGTGAACTCAGACAGACGGCCGCAAGTGAACTCAGACAGACGGCCGCAAGTGAACTCAGACAGACGGCCGCAAGTGAACTCAGACGGCCGCAAGTGAACACAGACAGACGGCCGCAAGTGAACTCAGACAGACGGCCGCAAGTGAACTCAGACAGACGGCCGCAAGTGAACACAGACAGACGGCCGCAAGTGAACACAGACTGGCACAGCCGAGACACTGACCAGAAGAATGAACAACTGAGTGACTGACAGAATAGTTTTCACCGAGTCCCAGCTTAAAGACAAACCAAATCGGCGGTAATACGGCCGCAAAACGGAATCAATGTCATCGATTTTCAAACACTGCCGGCGAACCAAACGAAACAGAATCATGAGTTATCGATCATCACACTTGCATCCGAGCTTTTGAGGCGCCGGCCATCTTCTTACAGTTCTTCGTCAGTCAACTATTATTAATTTCTCCTCATTTTCTCTCTTTGAATTTACTTCAGTTTCTCCAACACTGGTGACACTCTGTTCCTCTCTCAGTCAGTCTCAGTGCCTCTTGAAAATCCCCCCCCCCCCCCCCCCCCCCCCTCCCCCCCCACCCCCAGCTTTTGTCGAGTTGTTAGGTTCCGCTTTCTTTTACAGCATGTGTACAATTATTTGTCGTCGCCAGTGGATAATAATGGGGTGTATAGATTAGTTCTTCTTTACATTGAAGGTTGGACAGGCGTTTGTGTAGGGGCTTACCTCAGTATTTTCTCTCTTTTTCTCTGGCCAGTAATTCCCAGGTCATGGCTAAGTTGGTCAAGTTACGAATGCCATTTTTATTGTTGCTTTTAATACCCCCCCCCCCCCCCCAAAAAAAAAAAAAGAAGAAGAAAAGGACGTGGGGCATGTGCATAATTCAAATGTTTCCGTCCTTAACAACCGGATAACTGGGATCCGTTTCAGGACGTCGCATTTATTGTTGAAGTGAAAGGGCAACTGACAGGCATTTCCTGCCATATTCTTTTGGTCACGTCATGTACATAGCCCACGTGACCGAGCCGTGAGCATTTCCTGCTGGGCCAAAACTGGGGTTTCATGTCCCCATCCAAGTGTTGATTCGTAAGTGGACCAAGCTCGTCTCGTCTCCCATCCCCACTGGTTTGAACTGTTTTATATCCAAAACAAGCTTGTTTTGTAGATTGTCCTTAATACGCTCTTTAGCATCTGAGGACATTAAGCAAAACGATAGAATAGAATAGAATAGAGTTGGTTTTTGTTGTTGTTATTTATTTATTTGGAGGGGGCTCCTCCCTGTTAATCTTGTTGAGTTAAGTGGAGAAGGAGCGAGAGAGGCGTCACGTCCCACACTACGACTTTCCGTCTTGGCTGGAAGGCCCAGCGTCCAGCCCACAGGCTTCCCGTTACACACCTCCCCTGCCCGGAAAGGAAGACGTCAGCAATGACATACATGGTAAGGGGGGGGGGGGGTTGCCCACAAAACTAGCAAAACCGGACATCATCGTTAGTGACGTGAACTAAGCGAGGTAGTGTAGGGCGTGCCGGCCTGTCGGTCAGCGTTTCCCTGCAACACTTCCCAGTGGGGACAACAAACTCCTCTCCCCCCCCCCTCCACTCAAACCACCCTTTCCCTCTCCCTCCAAACACACACACACACACGTTTTCAGCCGTTGCAAAAGACATGTTTCATATCAATGACATTGTAACCCCCCCCCGTGTAATGATTTCAGTGTGGAGACATGGTTAGAGAGTGGCAGCTGCATGCAGATAGCCACAAGAGAAGTAAGAAAACAACAGGCTATTTTAAAGAGGGTTTATTACATTTCCCTACAAGTTCAAGAGCCAGAGAGTTACACAACTCCATAACATTCATCAACAGTTGTGCTGCATCACAAGAAGATATTCAAATTACTGAACAATGTTGACATTTCCAGAAGTCATAAACTGACAGCTAAACGAGAGGCACAACCTCACCCCCCCCCCCCCCCCCACGAAGAGAAAGAAAACAAAAAAAGTTGGTTAGTAACTGGAACTGAATGTCCTGTCAACCACATAGGGTCACCTCAGGACAGTCAAACTCAGGTCATAAGCAAATACACATTTCAAAACTCTTATATATATCTAAACCCTTTGTCAAGTCAATCCACAAACCCCAATCACTTCACAAGCACAAAACATACAACACAAACATCAAACACAAATTTCGAAGAGTTAGTCCCTTCAATATTACCCCTGTTAAAAGAGCACATAAGGCTAGGACATGCTGGTATCGTCAACCATTCCGTCTAATTTATTGATACCAGATTAAAGAAAAATATAAAAAAGGAATGGATAGACACAATACAAAATTTTAAAATGTTACATAAACCCATAAGGGCAAATACCAGTGCCATATGGCAGCAAGCTGTACATACCACCTACCAACTATCATCTCCTAGCTGCTCAACAAGAGCCATACAAAAAAGCCTAACCCTTAATGAAAATATTTGAGAGTTTTCTGGAAAAAAGTCAGGAGAATGAACCATTAGCCAAAAATGACAAGACAGAGACAGCAAGATAACTAGGCACAAAAATGAGAGAGGTGATAGGAAAGAGGAATCAAATGACAGCCCTGAGATTCCAGACAGGGGGGTGGGACATCAGACATCCCTGACTTCCCTTTGGGGAGCAAAAACAAAACAAAAACATGCACATAAAACAACAACAGTGCTTTCCTTTCTCCTAAAGTTACACTTGATCATCTGATCAATTACAAGTCTTGAGATGTTTGTGTTTTGCTTAGGGCTCTTCTGTGGAAATGACCAGAAGAAGAAGGACAGAAACTTACACAGAATGAAGAATTCCTGGCAGTAGGCAGAGCATGCCACACTACTTTCTGACCTTGTCCAGACTTAGAACAGAGACAGTTCTGGATTCTCAGCACAGGGGGTCTTCATGTTTGCATCCATGGCACGGACCACTTCATGGGGCAGTTACATAGAATTTTGTTATGCATGGTACCCCCTCACGGGGCAGTTAGATACAATTTTTGTCTGCATGGTACCCCCTCATGGGGCAGTTAGACAGAACCAAAATAATGAAACCATAACATAACCCATCCGTGATGTGTTTCACTAATTCTTGATATTTAATGCCCGGTCAACTGCAGTCACATCAGGGTGAAACATGAGTCATCAAAGTGCAAGTAAACTCTGATTCACTGTTAACTCATTCAAGACGCCACAAAATGATGCTTTCGGCTCTTGTCAACATACTGGCCACTGTTTTTGCCCGTTTAAAAAAAATTCGTAGTAAATAAACTACCAGGAATAATAAGATAAACGAATACATTTTTAGAAAGCTTAGGATGTGTACCTGTCAGATAAATGATCCACAGAGTCATATCATATACCTTTCTCCGTCGCAACAGCAAAGCAGAAACTGTCCAAACACAGTAAAAACAAAAAAGTTTTATTCTACTGGTTGCACGGATCCCAATGACGAAAATGAAGATGTTGTTATTGCTGTCACTTGAGTCCACCTCGAGATCTACTGGCACAAACTCCTCGCCAGAATCAACAATGTTCTCTTCAGAACCACTGTCCGAAAAATCTTCTAGATCCGAGCCCTCATTCTGTACTAATCCCACAGCTTCCCTCGCTGAGTAACGCATGTTCACTCTGCACGCCGCCATTGTGAAACGTCAGTTTGACACGTGTGTTACAAAGCCCAAAACAGACAAAGGAACACTCTACTGGACTAAGGGGGATTACCAAAAGTGTCCCAAAATGATGCAGTTAGTGTAATATAACTGCCTCAACTGGAGCGAAACTCACTCAGACCGTCAAAAATGTTTAATTCTTACCGCCTCCGAAGACTTACTGCTAAGCCTTGAAAGAGTTAATGTTACATGCCACTTTAAGGGTGAAGAGGATCTAGAGAAAATGAAGTTGAATCAACCCATAAGGCAGAAACTGGACAGGCAGAATTTCTGGCTATGCATGGACAAAACATGCACAGGCTTTCAGTCAGACTGAATCTAGGCTTGAATAAAGAGAGGATCGTGGACAGCACTGGACTGTTGGCAAAGGGGGCAGTCCTACAGTAACCCACCACAGGAGAAACAGTGCAAAGAAAGCAACAACACACTCTAAAAAACACACCATGAATAACAGCTACACAATGGAAATGTCAGGTTATCTGTTTGTCATATAGAAGCTGTGAAAGGAATGTACATGAAGAAAAAACAAACAAAATAAAGACAGAAACCAAAATGGGCAAATAAAATTTCAAAACAGAATACATTACTTTCATTATTTTTGTTCAAACTCTCTAATCACACTGGAAAATGAGTCAAGATCACAGAACCTAGTATGAGTGTGTGACGCTCAACAGTGCTTTTTATCGATCTTTCTCACACCACTTTGACCTTGAAAATACATCAAGGTCACTGAAACTAGTATGATTCGGTTGATTGATTTCATTCCCGATATTTAATACCCAGTTGAAAACAAAGATCACATCAAGGCTAAATCAAATGACAAGCAAAGTTCAAGTACATTGTTCACATTACAGTCACACCACTTGGAAGAAAAGAAGGAGGACCTGAAGGTCTACTGAGGGATCTTGTTCCAGGAATTACAACAGACACCGGGATGAATCCTGAGAAGAGAAAGAACTACGGGTAGGTGGGTATAAAAAGTGTAAGCCCTGAAAGTCTACTACCCTGCATCCTTTTATTCACCAGTCATGAAGCTCTAAAAACATGAGTTCAAAACAATGCAACTCTGCTGGGATGCTCCAAGACGACAGGTCACTCAAAACAGCTCTTCTGGCAAGCATGTCTTCCAGAGCAACAGTGTTTAACCGGTTCCATGAACTGAGAACATGCAGACAGTGTCTTGATGACCAGCACAGGAGTGGCTGTCCTGCCACAGCTCTTACACTGACTGAACATGATCACAAAAGCAGCAACAACCAATCAAGCAAAAAATACAGGAAGCATGTGCCTGTGCTGCCTTTGAAAACAATAACCAAGTGCCTGGCAGGGGGCTGTGCAGTTCAAGAGCAGATTCCAACACACACTGTATTCTTCACTCTGCTTGTCTAAGTGGATGCTCCACCGTCTCCACCACTTATCTGGCTAAAAGTGAGAGGTCAAATGTGGACCATCTTTTGTCGACAGTTTACGTTTAGATGTCGGTAGTTGTTAGTTAGTTTATCATTCATTCTGTAAACCGTTATGGACGAACATACGACTCACAGGACAAGATGCCAACTAGGTAGTAGGTACAGATTTTACAACAAAAATGGCCCCATTCTGAACATAAAAAGCATGTTAGTGTAAACAATATACACAGGCCCAAAGTCAGTTAAAGCTCAGCAGTTGTACAACGGTTTGCAAAGCATGTAGCATTGCACACCTGCATCTTCAAATCAAGATCTAATATTTGGTGTTTCAAAGCATTGAGGCATTCACACTGAAAGTAAAAACTAAAATTAAAAAAAGACAAAAGAAGTACACCATACAAGTCTGGATTACCAGAGATAGCTAAAAGTCTTCAAGAAGTCATGTCAGAAGTTAGCATCAGCTGCATGCCAATGCCACAATTTGCCTGAAAATGCCCTGCACCCAATAACTTGAATTCACCATCACTGTAGTATAATAAAAACAATCTGATCTACTTGATCTAAAAACAAAGTGAAATAATCGCAAAAACTAAGTTAAAAAAAAGAAGAAGAAAAAAAGAGAGAAAGAGAGCAAAAGAAGACAGAGCTGTCCTGTGCCTATAAAATAACATTACAATGTAATCTGTTTAAGGAGCAGAAGCACCAATATAACTACAGTGTAATCTCTGTTTAAGGAGCAGAAGCACCAATACCAATGAGTATTGTAAAAGAGAAACAGCATGCATTTACTGATTAATCAAACATAACATTAATAAGTATTTACATCAAAAAATACCTTCAACACCTTTTTCAAGTCATGACAAAATTCTCGATGTAAAGTTAGGTGGCCTTATGTAAGTATTTGTACAGCAATAATAATAATAATAGCTAACTTTTGTATAGCGCTATATTCTCTGGTGTACACAAACTCACTGCGCTTTACAACATTCTCCAACATTTTCTAAGTTTCACAAACATAATACATATAATTATGACAATTAACAATGTATAATATACACACACCAAAAAAGTACAGTACAATGTGTACCCATCAACAGCATTGCCTAGTGTACAGGACACAGCCACTACTGGCGTTGTCTAGTGTGCAGGACACACAGCCACTACTGGCGTTGTCTAGTGTGCAGGACACACAGCCACTACTGGCATTGTCTAGTGTGCAGGACACAGCCACTACTGGCGTTGTCTAGTGTGCAGGCCATACACACAGCCATTGCTGGCGTTGTCTAGTGTGCAGGACACAGCCACTACTGGCGTTGTCTAGTGTGCAGGCCATACACACAGCCATTGCTGGCGTTGTCTAGTGTGCAGGACACAGCCACTACTGGCGTTGTCTAGTGTGCAGGACACGCCCACTGGCGTTGTCTAGTGTGCAGGACACACAGCCATTGCTGGCGTTGTCTAGTGTGCAGGACACAGCCACTACTGGCGTTGTCTAGTGTGCAGGCCATACACACAGCCATTGCTGGCCCCCTGTCTTGTCACCCACCACACTGGGGTCCAATGTGGGGCCCCCAAACTGACTTGACAGTGTCCATTTCCCACTGGCCATTTTCTAGGGAGGGGAAAGGCACTGGCTTGGTGTAACCAACACAGTGGGGCATGGCAGGCACACCACACTGGCGTTGTCAGTGTGCAGGACACAGCCACTACTGGCGTTGTCAGTGTGCAGGACACAGCCACTACTGGCGTTGTCTAGTTGCAGGACATACAAGCCATACTGGCGTTGTCTAGTGTGCAGGCCAACACACAGCCATTGCTGGCGTTGTCTAGTGTGCAGGACACAGCCACTACTGGCGTTGTCTAGTGTGCAGGCCATACACACAGCCATTGCTGGCCCACTGTCTTGTCATCTCCACCACAGCTGCCTCCAATGTGGCCCCCAAACTGACCGACAGCTGTCCATTTCCCACTGAGCCATGAAAGGGAGGGAAAGTGGCACTGGCTATAGTGTAACCAACACAGGTGGGGACAAAAGAAAGGCAGACCAACAGTGGCTGCTCAGAGTAACACACACACACACACACACACACACACACACACACACACACACACACACACACACACACACACACATCAACAACACACACAACACAAACAGCACACCACAGGACTAAAACAAGCAACAAAGACACAAAATGAAGCAACAGTAACAAAATCTCATTGCAACCAACACCAGCAGACAGACAAAAACAAGCAACACCAGCAGACAGACAAAAACAAGCAACACCAGCAGACAGACAAAAACAAGCAACTCCAGCAGACAGACAAAAACAAGCAACACCAGCAGACATACAAAAGCAACCAACACCAGACAGACAGACAAAAACAACCAACACCAGACAGACAGACAAAAACAACCATATGCACAAATAATGTCATGGGCTGCAATGTGGAACCAAAATTCTGCATACCTCTGATTAAATGCAAAGAAAAATTAAACTAAAAAACAATAAAACCATTTTGCACAATAAACATTTTCCTTCTCATTTATAATTCACAATATACAAAAAATATATGCATTCACTTTTTTAGAGCACACACAAAAAAACCAACATGGAGCAAGCAATAATTATTCTTACATTTTTAATTCAAAACCATGGTAAACAAATTAAAACAGAATAAAATATTACAATATATGATAAAAACAATTTGCACACAACTACTGGAAGACGGAAGCTGTGGCAATTTTCGCTCACCACAAATTTACACCATAGGAATGCTGCCAGTTTTTACCCCAGGAAAGATTCAACAGTATGCTGCACACAAATGATGCATCTGATTAAAAACATATGAATTTCTCTGTATAGATGGTGAAAAAGATCAATCATGTGTACATGTACATGTGGCCACAAAACCTGTGGTCCGGGAACACAAAACAATGCCAGCTATCACACATTATCATCTCCCAGATAAAAAAGATGCTTCAAATTCATTTTGGCACAAGCTGTACTGGCTATTTTGCAAGTATTATTTTGCAATGTGGAACAAAAAAATCCATCAACAGTACCATGTCTGATGCATTAACACTGCTTCATGTGTTAACATTTACAAATTTCCATTATTATTAAAAGAAAAACACAGGTGAGAACTGCAAAATATGAGAACTATGCAAAATATGGAAGTAAAGTGTGACCACAACAATGACATCCCTTCCCTTGTACCTGGAGACTTACATTATATATACAGTCATGTATATCTACAGATATATACCCAGCCATATAGATATCTACCATATAGATATTTATCCAGCTGCATATATACATCTCTCTCTCTCTCCAGCCATGTATACCCACAGATCTATATCCAGCCACATATATCTGACCCATTTAAGGTCATCATGCAGCGATGGCACAAACGGTAGAAAAAAACATAGACTTGTTGGCTGGTTTATTGTTTTCTATCAACTGATTTATCTGTTTTTGTACACACCAACTGTTAAAAATACGGTATATCTTAGTGTCGTGAAAACTTGTAAAAGAAAACAAAGCAGGCTGTTTTTTGGTTGGTAGCCCCCGGAGGACTGCCGGCTGTGGAAGGGACCACTGGGAAGGCAGGGGGAGGGGGAAGGTGAGGGGGACAGATGTCAAACTGTTAAACCTGAAGGTAGCCCCACACCTCCTCCACCCCACACCCCCAGCGAGGTTACATTTCTGTTCATTGCACACACAAACAGGGCACAAAATGGCCCTGCTCACACTAAGCATATTGCACAACACACACACACAAAAAGAACCCCCATAAAAAATGTGCAAATATTTTCTTCTGCAGTTGTGTGTGTGTGTGTGTGTGTGTGCGTGCGTGCGTGCATTTTTGTGTGCATAGTTACGCTTGAACCCTTGTCTACATTATGTGTTAGCTTTTTCTTTTTTTCTTATATACATTTTTATTGTTGATGACATTTCCATCTTGATGTACATTATGTGTGTTATGTGTTATACTATGCCTGTTCAGTGCTTTCAGCTGCAGGGTAAGTGCTTTATAAATTTCCATTATTATTATTCATTTGGTACAAAAGTACTTTTCTTACTTCACGTTTGAGGTCCTCAGGGTATAGCCATGTTGGTTTTAATGAAGAGCAGAAAAATGTTGGCTCACATATTTTATACTTCTGACACATATGCCACTTTGTTTATGATGACACTAATACAGACCTGGTTATGATGACACTAATACAGACTTGTTTATGATGACACTAATACAGACCTGGTTATGATGACACTAATACAGACCTAGTTATGACACTAATACAGACTTGTTTATGATGACACTAATACAAACCTGGTTATGAGGACACTAATACAGACTTGTTTATGACACTAATACAGACTTGTTTATGTTGGCACTAACACAGACTTGTTTATAATGACACTAATACAGACTTGTTTATGATGCCACTAATACAGACCTAGTTATGACACTAATACAGACTTGTTTATGATGACACTAATGCAGACCTGTTTATGATGCCACTAATACAGACTTGTTTATGACACTAATGCAGACTTGTTTATGATGGTACTAACACAGACTTGTTAATGATGACATTAATACAGACTTGTACACTAATGCAGACTTGTTTATGATGGCACTAACAGACTTGTTAATGATGACATTAATACAGACTTGTACACTAATACAGACTTGTTTATGATGGCACTAACACAGACTTGTTAATGATGACACTAATACAGACTTGTACACTAATACAGTCTTGTTTATGATGGCACTAACACAGACTTGTTAATGATGACACTAATACAGACTTGTACACTAATACAGTCTTGTTTATGACACTAATACGGACTTGTTTATGACACTAATACGGACTTGTTTATGACACTAATACGGACTTGTTTATGATGGCACTAACACAGACTTGTTTATGACACTAATACAGACTTGTACACTAATACAGACTTGTTTATGATGACACTAATACAGACAGCTGGTACAAAACAATGGCAGTACTCATGGTTGTGTTTTTGCAACTTTCAAAATGTTGATTTTTAACAAACAGGAAAACAAACCAAGTGCAAAACCTGCTGTGTGTGTATTAAACTTGCTCTGTGTGTATTAAACTTGCTGTGTGTGTGTATTAAACTTGCTGTGTGTGTGTATTAAACCCACTGTGTGTATTAACCCTGCTCACAATACCAACATTCAACAGTCTGCAAAAAGCCCACAATACCAACATTCAACAGTCTGCAAAAAGCCCACAATACCAACATTCAGTAGTCCTGCAAAAAGCCCACAATACCAACATTCAACAATTATAAATACCAAAATACTCACTTCAGTACAAACACTGAACAAAACAACTGTGACTGGTGCCGATGCTACAAGCTTATTGCAGGTCTATGCACAGGCACTGAAACTTAACACAAGTGACCAGGAAAGGGCGTCAAACCTTAAGACTTGGTAACAGCTCATTTGGGGTCAAAAGGTACACAGAGCTACAGTACATGAGAATCGAGATTTATGTCAGCCTCATCCTCCAGTAGCTCAGTGGTGGTTACAGTGACACCAGATGTTCTGTCTGCCTGACCTTGCCAGCCAGCGCCAGCCGTAAGGAACTGAAATTAACTCCAACTACGCTCCTGCCCTTTCCACACTGAACTGTGTTCACACTGCGTTAACAGCTTCATCGTCACAATATCGCCTGCTGGCACTCCCTGCAAAAGAGGCGTTGCGTGAACCTGGCACTGGGGAAATTTCCATGCTGAGCTAAGACTGGGTGTGGGATTGTGTCCTCACACAGGGCTGGGGCGTGGGAGTGTGTCCTCACACTGGGCTGGGGCATGGGAGTGTGTCCTCACACTGGGCTGGGACGTGGGAGTGTGTCCTCACACTGGGCTGGGGCGTGGGAGTGTGTCCTCACACTGGGCTGGGGCATGGGAGTGTGTCCTCACACTGGGCTGGGGCGTGGGAGTGTGTCCTCACACTGGGCTGGGGCGTGGGAGTGTGTCCTCACACTGGTGGGGGCGTGGGAGTGTGTCCTCACACTGGTGGGGGCATGGGAGTGTGTCCATACACTGGTGGGGGCATGGGAGTGTGTCCTCACACTGGACTGCCCTGGGATGGACGGGAGCTGCACACAGGCTCTGTTCCACAGCAGGGCTGCACACAATGATGACATCCAGTTTGGATTCAAGTCTGGTCCAGATGGTGGGCAGATAAGTCTGGTCCAGATGGTGGGTAGATAAGTCTGGTCCAGATGGTGGGTAGATAAGTCGGGTCCAGATGGTGGGTAGATAAGTCTGGTCCAGATGGTGGGCAGATAAGTCTGGTCCAGATGGTGGGCAGATAAGTCTGGTCCAGATGGTGGGTAGATAAGTCTGGTCCTGATGGTGGGTAGATAAGTCTGGTCCAGATGGTGGGTAGATAAGTCTGGTCCAGATGGTGGGCAGATAAGTCTGGTCCAGATGGTGGGTAGATAAGTCTGGTCCAGATGGTGGGCAGATAAGTCGGGTCCTGATGGTGGGTAGATAAATGCAGCAGCCCAAGTGCAGCCCAAGGACCCACCCAGTTCCTAGGGTGGTTTTGACCTCCAACACTCACGCTGACATGGGGAGGTCAAGTGTAGTCAGACGTGGACAGAGGACAAGATGGACACGACAAGTGCGGCGCTTGCTTAAGTCGACCGTCTCATCACAGCGACAGCGATACTGCACGGTGTTGGAAGGCAGGAGATTTGCATCCACAGACTGCTGTTTCCCGTTCAGCACTTCGCAGGTAGCTGACATCACGATATTGTCCTGTGGAAAAACAGCAAGACATTTGAAACATTTTGTTTCCATAGCAGGTGGGTGACATCACGACACTGTCCTGCGGAAAAACAGTTTGACATTTGAGACATTTTGTTTCCATATCACACTGGCACAAATATAAAACTTTCATGTCAATGGCGGTAACAAATGACATCTTGTAATCTGCAAGACTGTCCATGCTCATACATTAGGGTGCTGCAGACAACCCAACACAGTAAAAACAAAGTTTGTCATCTCGCACAGCAACTGTCCCACATCTAGTTTGTCATCTTGCAACCCGGTGGGTTGCAGAAGCACTCCTGGAAAGAAGAGTGGTTATGCAGCTTGGAAACTGGAGCTCTGCTCCTCATCAGCTCAAGATGGGCCCACCACAAGGATCACCGCTCTCACCGTCCTCTTCACTGTCGACACCAAGGGCCTGGCAGATCTGAACCAAAACAGACCCAGCAAGATTCTCACAGAGGCAGATGACGGGCTCAGATACAAAACATCCAAGGACTCCCTGGAGGCAGCCAAAGTAATGCAACAACAACTGGATCCAAGTGGCGTCTCGACACCGGATCTCTCATCAATCCAGACAAGGCGCAGACATTGTGGTGCTCGCTTGACAACCAAGCAGCAGGCAAACCAGTGCCAGCAGTCACACTGGATGGAGCTGTGGCTGAACGAACAAGTCAATGAGATACCTTGGGATCCGCTTTGACAGAATGCTGACCACAGAAAACAGGTGGAAACAACAGCACTGAAGTGCAAGAAAGGTCTGAAAGCTATGGCTGCAAAGGGTATCGAACAACACCACCTCTTCCTATTGTATCAAAGTGCGGTGCTCAGTGTCATTGACTATGGACTAGGTAGGCCTCACAACAACAGACAAACCTGCTAAAGCTGGACAGAGTGCAGAACGAGGCAATGCGAGTCATACTGGGAACCACCAAGGACACATCCATTGAGACCGTGAGGTTCATGCTAGACCTCCCACCAATGTAAACAAGACAGAAAGCAGAGCAGGTCAAAACATACTTCAGTGCCGTCAAAAATCCCCACAACCCACACCACAAAGCCGTGAAAGACACAAAGGGATGCAGACTGGGACGGGGCAAGTCTTGGGGCAAGGAGTGGGAAAGGTACCCAAACTGATTCCAGCGTCTCTATGAAACACCCCTGCCAGAAAACTTGGGAAAGTACCGTCGAGAATGGCCAGCAGGCAAAACAGTCAGAGATCAAGCTTCTCATTCAAGAAAACAGCAAACCGCAAGACCTCATAGTGTACACTGATGACTCAATCACCAGAGCAGTCAGGGTGGGGCTTGACTGTCAAGCAAGGTGCGACTACCATCCATGAGGACAGTGCAGCCTGTACGGTCTCAACCTCCAGCTTGACAATGGACGTGGAAGCAGTCACCCGTGCCTTCCGCTGGATTGCCTCAAGAGGTGACGGTCAGACCACACACGCCATCATCCTCACAGAGTCAATGAGCTTGCTACAAAAAGTGGAACGGGAAGCCCAGATTGGAACGTGTTGATGGTTGACATCCACCTTTGAAAACTCTTGTGGGTGTACTGCCCTGGACATGCCGGAGTGAAGGGAAATGACCGAGCAGACAGACTGGCGGGCAAAGCAACCCTCACAAGCGATTTGCTTCTCGGAAAATCTGAAGTGTTGAGAAGCCTGAGGCACCACCTGCGGGCACAAAGCCAAGGACATCGCACCATCGATCGCCTGGAGGAGAGAAGCGTTGAAAGAGGAAGCATTAGACAATCTTCTTTGGAAGGATGAGAAAGGGCCATAGTCAGTCAGATGAACACTGGAACTGTTTAAAAGGCAGTGTTGGGGAAACTTCTAAGAGACAGGGTGAAGCGCGTATGGGCCCCTTCGGGTGCATGCTACCATCTTGAACTGAACTGAACTAAATAGCAGACAAGCAACTAGAAAATGACCCAAATTCCAAGCTGATGACCATATAAAACACACACACACACACACACACACGCACCTTGAGGATGTTGAGCGTTGGTTGCCATGAAGTGTACTCTGCACCAGACTGCAACTGGTAGGAGGTTACCTTGTAGTAAAAACAATGGCTCAGGTTGCCTACTCCAGGTGGGCCCTGTGGAGTAGAACACACACACACTCACACACACGCCCATGCACACACACACACACACACCCATGCACACACACACACACGCACCCATACACACACCCATGCACACACACACACCCATGCACACACACACACACCCATGCACACACACACACACACACCCATGCACACCCATACCCATGCACACACACCCACACACATACACCCACACACATGCACGCAAACCACACACATACGCAAGCAAACAAAAAGCTGAATGAGAAGTCTGCAGTATGCAAACTGATATGTTGATTTAAAAAAAAACAACACAAAAACACAACTGATGTGTAGTACATTACCCGAAGATGGTATGAATGAGAGAAAAGGGACCCTGTCTTGGATGAATGCTTGTTCTTCTTCTTCCTAAGTGCTCTCTTTCATCAAGCTGAAGTCTGACACTGCTGTGTGAACTGTCGTCCCACAATCACATGCTTGGCAGAAAAAGGAGAAGAACATCCTACAAGGTTTTTTGTTGTGATTCTTCTTACTTTTTCTTTCAATGTTTACCCAATGTTTTATCCACCTGATGGGCCAGAAAACAAATCACTGTTCACTGTTCACTAACAAATGACAAACTGCTGTTCACCAACAAATGACCCCCCCCCCCCCCCCCTTAGACTGGTCCTAACGTTTAACTAAAATGTACCTGAGGTCCTGGTGTGAGACTGATGTTGTGGATCTGTTGTTGTAGATCCATGCTGACCGCTTGCATCTGGGAGTGAACCATCCAAACGCTGCTGTTTAGTTGTGCTACCACATCCACAACGCTTTCCGCCCCTGCTGCATCAGAGCTCTGTCCGGGATAAGAACCAGGACTAAAGCATGTGTGATCCCCTCAGAAATGAACTAGCCTTCACAAGGCATGTTTCACCTCAAATGAGAGAGAGAGAGAGTTAGTCAGTAATTAGACTTTAATGTCCTGTCAACCACACAGGGTCATGTCAGGATGACAGACAGACAGACAGACAGACAGACAGACTAGAGACAGACACACACACACAGACAGACAGATGAGATTTTTTTAATGCCCTGTTTATTTTATATCATATTTAGAAAAGTGGTTTTGCACGTGAGACCTAAGAGGGTCAGATGTACACATTTTCCACATGGGGTTCGTGTATCAAAACTGTTCTTTTTAATAAAGCAGTCAGGTGTCACAGCTGGCCTCTAGGACTACTTTCCCCTTCTGTGCTTTCCACAGGCAACGGCAGTATGCATGGCTTATGTCAAAACATCAGAAAAACACGTTTCCAGGGGGCTAGTTCATTTAAAGCGTACTGTCTGGGAGCATGAAAATGGCTTCACCGTACCAGAAATTTCTCTTCAATCAAAAGCACACATATATATATATATATATATATATATATATATATATATATATATATATATATATATATATACAAACACAACACAATACAATTTTCTTGTCCTCATAAGGGGAAATTCATTTTGCAGAAGTAAAACACAGCAAAATATGAAACATCCCACATACTTATGTATAATATGTATAATACATACGCGCATGGAAAGAGTATGGTGGGGATGTTTGAGTCAGTGCATATCTTAAGCAGATGTTTTGTCTTGAGAGTTAGTGACATTGTATGGGTAGTGCACAACCACTGAACAGCACCATTTAAAGTAGCGGTCACCTGGTGCTATTCATCTGTCAATAGAAGTTCTGCAACAGTTTACAAAACCTTCTGCAGTTCTTTATTCAAGTCTCTGATCCTTTTAAGTCCTTTTAAGTCTCTCTGATCACTCACTTGAAACTTCAGCACTAAGTGCAGAGAAATATTAAGGCCCTCACTTGAAACTTCAGCACTAAGTGCAGAGAAACATTAAGGCCCTCACTTGAAACTTCAGCACTAAGTGCAGAGAAACATTAAGGCTAAAGATGAAGAGCAAGACAAACATAAAACACAGGGTCCTACAAAAAGGAAAGCCGTCACTCACTGTACTGTTTGTAAGCAGCTGCTGCAGTGCTCTGCTCTGAAAGCCGAAAGTTAAACTTGAAACAATAACAAAACTGCAGGAAACACCCTCTCTTTCTACATACGCACACACGATGAACAGACACATGCACAGTTACACGCACACACGATGAACAGACACACGCACAGTTACACGCACACACGATGAACAGACACATGCACAGTTACACGCACACACGATGAACAGACACATGCACAGTTACACGCACACACGATGAACAGACACACGCACAGTTACACGCACACACGATGAACAGACACATGCACAGTTACACGCACACACATACGCACTGAACAGACACATGCACAGTTACACGCACACATGATGAACAGACACACGCACAGTTACACGCACACACGATGAACAGACACACGCACAGTTACACGCACACACGATGAACAGACACATGCACAGTTACACGCACACACGATGAACAGACACACGCACAGTTACACGCACACACGATGAACAGACACATGCACAGTTACACGCACACACGATGAACAGACACACGCACAGTTACACGCACACACGATGAACAGACACACGCACAGTTACACGCACACACGATGAACAGACACACGCACAGTTACACGCACACACGATGAACAGACACACGCACACCACCAGAGAGACAGTGCTTGATTTGAAATTTTAAACTATATTTTAAACTATATTTTAAACTATATTTTAAACTATATTTTAAACTATATTTTCCAAGGATTGTTGTTTAGGTTCATTTAGAAAACTGCTTACTAGTCCTTTCTAAAATACTACACATGTGTGCACGTGCAAGAGAGAAAAAGAGAGAGGGACACACACACACACAGACAAATAGAGACAATAAAGAAAGAGAGAGAGACACATACACACACAGAGACAAGAGAGACAAGAAAGAAAGAGAGAGAGAGAGAGAGAGAGAGAGAGAGAGAGAGAGAGAGAGAGAGAGAGAGAGAGAGAGAGAGAGAGACACACACACACACACACACAGAGACAAGAGAGACAATGAGAGACAGACAGAAAAAGAAAAAAAGAGACAGACAGGGAGACAGACAGACAGACAGAGACAGAAACACTCACAAATTGCTAGATAACAAATCAGACTGTGAGTAATAATAATAATAGCAGTCATTTCTATAGCATCGTATCTCACTGATGAGGGCGAGCACACAGCAGTTCACAAGAACAACAATGAATGTTTACATCAAAAAACTCAAAATAATAATTATATAGTCATAAAATTGTATTCCTCACCCCATCCCACCCCCCAACACACACACACACACAAGAAATGTAACCAGGAGTGAGGGGAGGGGAAGGGAGGCCAGTAAGAAGAGAAGTTGACATGGTTTGTTGCGGTACTGTTTGTACAGGTGAGTTCTCAGTGCAGTTTTGAAGGCATGGGAAGACTGAAAGGATGTCAGAAGGGAGGGAATTCCATGGCTTTGGGGCACAGTAAGAGAAACAACGCTGGCCAAGTTTTTGGTTTTAACACGGGGGATACAAAGTAAGAAGCAAAAAACATCAAAACGACTGGTCTCAACTAAAACAATGCTCAGCATAATCAAATAAAAGATTACAGTATTACCTCTTGAGTTAATCTTGCGTAATTTGACCCCATCTCTTTTATCTTGTCTTCCTGGTGGTACATGTCAGCTTGCATACCTAGAGAAAAAAGAATGAAAAAAGGATTAAGGAAAAAAAGAAATATATATATATGCACGTACAGATGCACACAGCCAGCCAGACCCCCCCCCCACACACACACACACACTCACACACACACACACACACACACACACCACACTGTTGTTATGAACAGAAAACCCCATACGTTGTTCATTCAAAGAACAGTTTAAAATAAACTACTTTTGAAGCACTCAATGACACACAAATCACATGTCAAAAGAAATGCAGGAACTGAAGTTTCCACAATGCTTACCTGGAATGAGCAGAAAGAGGATGTAAGTGATGACAGCCAGAAGGAAGATGTTGATAAGAATGGTGATGATGAAGGCACACCATAGGTACCGAAGCTGCCTCTGTGTGGATGACTGCACTTTGCAGTGACATGTGCGAGCATAAAGGCGTGTGGCCGATTTCTCCAAGGCTTCATACATGGGGTTGATTCTGCGTCTGCACACAGCACCATCTTTTCCCATCAGTCTCGCTGTAGCATGGAGAAAAACAGCCACTGTGCACAGACCACATACAAGAAAATGACTGCTTTTTCCGCATTGGGATCTCTTTGGTCATGCGGTCTGTCTAAACCTGAATCGTGCTCACTCACATGAAGTCTGTTATCTTCTCCAGATCTTAGTTGTCCAGCCAGTCCCTCTCACTTGCATTACTTGCAGCAGCCAGTACCATTCTGGTGGTACAAGAACACAAGATGGGGGTGGCTGGGGAAGGATGGGGGGGGGGGGGGGGGGGAGGGGAGGGGAGGACCTAAATACCTAAGCAGAAGGGAAAAAACACACCTACCAACATCATTATCACTGGATACTTTTCCATATAACTTAGACAAAAGGGTCAAACAGTTTTAGAGCATCTTACTTACTGAACAGTAGCACAGCCACAGGCAATCCATGAGGAAATGTAAGTATTCACAAGTGATACCCAGCAGTTAGCGTTGTTACTGAGACACTGAGAGTGAGATACCCAGCAGTTAGCACTGTTACTGAGACACTGTGAGAGTGATACCCAGCAGTTAGCACTGTTACTGAGAGTGTTACCCAGCAGTTAGCACTGTTACTGAGAGTGTTACCCAGCAGTTAACATTGTTACTGAGACACTGTGAGAGTGATACCCAGCAGTTAGCACTGTTACTGAGAGTGTTACCCAGCAGTCAGCACTATTACTGAGTGTTACCCAGCAGTTAGCACTGTTACTGAGACACTGTGAGAGTGATACCCAGCAGTTAGCACTGTTACTGAGAGTGATACCTAGCAGTTAGCATTGTTACTGAGACACTGAGAGTGAGATACCCAGCAGTTAGCATTGTTACTGAGACATTGAGAGTGAGATACCCAGCAGTTAGCACTGTTACTGAGACACTGTGAGAGTGATACCCAGCAGTTAGCACTGTTACTGAGACACTGTGAGAGTGATACCCAGCAGTTAGCACTGTTACTGAGAGTGATACCCAGCAGTTAGCACTGTTACGAGACACTGTGAGAGTGATACCCAGCAGTTAGCACTGTTACTGAGAGTGATACCTAGCAGTTAGCATTGTTACTGAGAGTGTTACCCAGCAGTTAGCACTGTTACTGAGAGTGATACCCAGCAGTTAGCACTGTTACTGAGACACTGTGAGAGTGATACCCAGCAGTTAGCACTGTTACTGAGAGTGATACCCGGCAGTTAGTACTGTTACGAGACACTGTGAGAGTGATACCCAGCAGTTAGCACTGTTACTGAGAGTGATACCTAGCAGTTAGCATTGTTACTGAGAGTGTTACCCAGCAGTTAGCACTGTTACTGAGAGTGATACCCAGCAGTTAGCACTGTTACTGAGACACTGTGAGAGTGATACCCAGCAGTTAGCACTGTTACTGAGAGTAATACCTAGCAGTTAGCATTGTTACTGAGTGTTACCCAGCAGTTAGCACTGTTACTGAGAGTGATACCCAGCAGTTAGCACTGTTACTGAGACACTGTGAGAGTGATACCCAGCAGTTAGCACTGTTACTGAGAGTGATACCCAGCAGTTAGCACTGTTACTGAGACACTGTGAGAGTGATACCCAGCAGTTAGCACTGTTACTGAGAGTGATACCCAGCAGTTAGCACTGTTACAGAGACACTGTGAGAGTCGTAAGTTCCCTTCAAGGAGGCGGACAAGTCTTACCACCGTCACTAGTACAGTTCCATCCTCCGAATTGGACAATTTACATCTGCTGCAACCAATAGATCTTACCTAGCACTGTCAATAGTGCAGTTCTATTCTCAGAGTTGGATAAAACATGCCCTAAGTTTGTTTTTTATTTGTTGTTTATATGAACACTTGTTCAGCAACTGATCTGGGAATATGCCTTATGTGCTTGACAATGGCAACTATATGGTGCTGATCTCCACGTCCATGCAGACACAGTGCGCTCTAGTTGCCTGGCACTCTAGCTCACTGACTGCAGCTTTACACAGCACACTTTTCAATGCCCACCAAAGTGGAGTACTTACAGCCCTGTTTGGTTGTTACATGGCTGGTACCATGAGAAACAGCTGTCATCATGGGGTGCATTCTGTGTCCACACCATACAACCATACACAAGTTTACACCATCACGTTATTGGAAGCCACATCTGTAAGGTGCATCTGTGTTAGCTGTAACCTGCCATCTGCACTTTTGGCAGAATGATCAGGATCTTTTATGTGCTACTCTGGTAACAAAGAGGTGGAGCCGATACCAAAATAAATCAGCACAGAAATGAGAATGCCGATCCTGGAGAAGAAAATTATCCCACCACTCCTGCCGGAACCCTTCAATGGCTGGTGCTGTAACACTGAGCTATCCCCACTCTCCAAGTACTTACAAGTCTTGCCTCTTGCATCCTCACAGTTGGACAAACATCCAGCGTGCACTTAAGTCTTACTTACCACTGTCACCTAGCACAGTCTTAGACCTAAGATCTCCCCTGGACAACTGACCAGGTCTTACCTACACCTAGCACAGTCTTAGACCCAAGATCTCCCCTGGACAACTGACCAGGTCTTACCTACACCTAGCACAGTCTTAGACCCAAGATCTCCCCTGGACAACTGACCAGGTCTTACCTACACCTAGCACAGTCTTAGACCCAAGATCTCCCCTGGACAACTGACCAGGTCTTCCTACATCACAGTCCCCCCCCCCCCCCATAAATTACCAGTCTTACCTAAACTAGCACTGAGTGCTTTTCCACAACAGTCAGACACCCCCCCCCCCCCCCACCCCACATAATTTACCAGTCTCACCTGAAGCAGCAGTGCTCTTTTCCTTACCCCCCCCCCCCCCCCCCCCCGCGCCAAATTACCAGGTGTTGTCTTAGCTAGAACCAGCACTGAGTGCTTTTCCATCAACAGTCAGACCCATGCCCTGTGTCGAGTTTACAAGGTCTTCTTACCTGGCACTGTCACTGTTTGCAGTTCCATCTTCAGAGTTGAAGACAGTGTCTCCATTGTACAGCACACTGCCAGCTGTGGCGGAGGAGACGCCAGAGGAGCTACCCTCAGCCTGCGGGATGCTGCCCTGGCTCAAGTTGTGAGGCCTACCAAAGAATCAGCAGTAAGAACGCTGATACTCCATGATTAACCAACCCCCCCTACCCCAACATAACACACACATGCACAAGTTCGATTCAGACGATTGTAATTTTTGCAATTCCTTTACTTTCACGATATTTTCATGAAATTTCAGTTATTCCTCTAGAACACTAAAAATATGCACACCCATGCACCCACACATGCACCCCCCACCCCCACACCCACTTAATGTAAAAAAGTCAGAAAAAATCACTTTTGTCTGCTCCTATTTCCATGACAAATAAGCACCCACACAGTTTTGTTGTGAGATGACCCTATGTTCTTGATGTGATGCCCAAATCCAAGAACTAACCCATACAGTTCAAATTCTAGAAATGTTTCAGTCATTCTTCTTCTTACAGAAGTTACAGTATTGCCACTTTAAGCCCACAGCGTTTTGATGCTGTCAGCGTCTCTGCAGCCTGATTAGTGCCCTTTCCCCCTTCTCTTTTACACACAGACGGTAAAACACGCACCACCTACCTTGAGTCAACAGTTACGTCTTTAGGGTCAATATATTCATAGACTGTCGAGGATCGTGGTGCTGTGCTTGTGGAAGATGTTGGACTTCTCGGGGAATCGGTCACAATGCCTTCAACCACAACCAAGAGACATGTAATAAGACAAGCAGGCATGTCATTTTGCCCTCCATTACTTCAAGACAGAGTGTGTGTTTTGCATGTTGTGATTTACCATTCTAGCTGAGATACAATGCAGCCAGGAACTTAAAGAAGAGCTGAAGACGAAGCCACATGTATTATTACCCTGTTACTATGTTAGATTTCAAGCATACATATTAGTCATATATACCTACACTAACAGCGACAAATTTGTACCTGTGAGAACAAGCAAACAACAACAAACAACCCTGTATAACACATGAAGTGAACACACACTCACACAAAATGCATGATTCATGATGACTGACTTCCACCTGCAGACATGATGCATGTAACACACAGTCACAGACACACACAGTCAGACACACACACACACACAGACACAAGACACCAAGAAGTGACAGCCAAAAACAGACTTACCAGAGTCAGCTCTGGGGAAACTCTGGAATGGGTGATGGCTGTTATTACTCTGAGGTCCATGCGGCTGGGACTGCGATTGATCGAAGCTGGCTGGAAGTGATGGCAGGAGCAGTGGCAGGTCGGGCACAGGGCTGGTGGGGGTCAGGGCTTGACTTCCCAGAACTCTGTGCGGCTGGGACTGCAACTGACCAAAGCTGGCTGGGAATGACGGCAGCGGTGGAGGCTGGTCTGACGCGGGGCTGGTGGGGGTCAGGTAGTCATCAGTGCGCTGGTTGCTGTATGCCACTAGGGGCTGACCACACACAGACGTGCCCAGGAACACGTTGTTGCCGCTCTGCCGTGTTCCGTCCATGCATGTGTAGCCAGCCTGTTCCATGCTTTCCAACCTGAGTCAGTTATATCAGTTTGTTAGTGTTGGTGATGGAGACCCTGTGTGTGTGTGTGTGTGTGTGTGTGTGTGTGTGTGTGTGTGTGTGTGTGTGTGTGTGTGTGTGGTGTGTGTGTGGGTTGTGTGTGTGTGTGTGTGTGTGTGTGTGTGTGTGTGTGTGTGTTTACATGTGTGCACGTGTTTAGGTACGGTGGAAATCCAAGTGACCTGACTGCAATTCATAGTAAAGTCTCACTCAATGCCCCCCTAACCATGTCCTGACTGTACACACAACATCCCACACAATACACAATGAACACTGACTGCAGTAAAGTCTCACTCAATGCCCCCCTAACCATGTCCTGACTGTACACACAACATCCACACAATACACAATGAACACTGACTGCAGTAAAGTCTCACTCAATGCCCCCCTAACCATGTCCTGACTGTACACACAACATCCCACACAATACACAATGGACACTGACTGCAGTAAAGTCTCACTCAATGCCCCCCTAACCATGTCCTGACTGTACACACAACATCCCACACAATACACAATGAACACTGACTGCAGTAAAGTCTCACTCAATGCCCCCCTAACCATGTCCTGACTGTACACACAACATCCCACACAATACACAATGGACACTGACTGCAGTAAACTGTAAAACCTCAATCAATGCCCCCCTAACCATGTCCTCACTGTACACACAACATCCCACACAATACACAATGGACACTGACTGCAGGACAAAGTCCCTGGCCTTCACATGCATGTGTACAGTGCTCCAGTCTCAATCAGCCACTCCCTCACTGTAGCAATGTCAACAGAAAACCTGATGACAAGAGCCCCTCAGTGGTAACATGATGAAGTATGCAAACATTGCCAGTTTGTTGTCTTCCCAGTGAGTCAATCATTTACCCTCTTAGTTTTGCACCAAGCTGCTAGAAGATTGCAAGACCCACACACACACGTTGTATAACAAATATGTGAGGTTGTGTTCACTGGAAAAGATCGACAACAGGAAACTAATCAAACATTTTGATCAAATTTGTTTGCCATAACCCCCCACCCCCCTCCTCCACCACCCTTGTGGTCTTACTCACCTCAAGGCTTAACTTTTCCTCATCAAATAATGCCACAGTGCCTCCATAAGTAGACCCACCATATACAACATCAGGATATTGTCATATTTTGTTGAAGGCATTTTGCCTGAAAGTGGGCCCACATTTAAAGGTACTGTGACCTAATTTCATGAGAAACAAGTTATTTTTGTGTGTGAAATGGACAGTGAAACTGAAAAGATTGCCCACTTTAAATCTGTACGAAAACATTCCATTTTCTTACCTTTTACTCTATACTGAAACATGTTCATTGCCTTATGTTCAGATAATTCAATGACAGGTTTATAGTAGTCTAAGTATGCTATAACACTGAAATGCAAGTAAAATTTGTAGGCTCTTTTATAATATTAAAAAATCTAGGAATTTTTGCCCTCTATCATTTTTTTTATCTAAGAGACACACTCTCTGAAACATTTCTGCTAGTAAACTCTAGTAAATTAAAGTGTCAGAAAATATTTTAAAACTTTTATTTTTTTTAAATCAGTTAATTAATATAACTGAAATTTGGGTACACGCAACTTTGATTTTTATTCTCCTGTTAGAACTACTTATAACCTCATACCGGTGCTTAGCTGGTAGCACTCTAACTGGCAATGAATTTTTATCTGGCAGACTAACCCTGCACCCCCCCCCCCCCCCCTCTCTCCCTCTCTCTCTCTTGTAACTTCACACCTTTGGACAATTCTGACTGCAGTTTACTGCATGCAGTCTGTTTCCCTGAAGTTGGAATATGAAATGCAGCTGCCTGAATTGTGGAGTTACACTGCATCCGTAACAATGTATGACTTGCAGGTTTCTATAAAACTGGTACTTTGTAACTAGGTATTATAATACATGGGGTAGATATTTATACATTATTAAAATTATACATACTATTATATGCATGTAACATTACTATACTACTGTACTTGACACTGTACTTTATTGCCAAGTGTTGATACAACTGCATTAGGAATTATACGCTATGCAAATCACTTCTATTTCTTGTTTAACCTATGTTGTTTACACACACACACAACTGTAAGAAATAGAAGCGGCGTATAATTCCTAGTGCAGTTGTATCAACACTTGGCAATAAAGTTGTGTATGTCTGGAAGCATCAGGTATCTGCTGATAATCTATAACTACACATGTACAAATCACATGCAGTGGCAAACACAATGGGTAAAATCTGAACACAGCTAATTATCTCTTAATAAGATATTGCTTTGGACCCCACATTTGGAATTCACTCCCACAAGACCTTAGACACTGCTCAACCCTGTCATCTTTTAAAGCCAAACTGAAAACCTTCCTCTTCTCACAGTATTTCCATCCTAACTAATAAGTAATATCAGTACCCACTACAACCACCACCCCATCTTCCTAACACACATGTATCAAACGAAGTGTTGCAAATAAACCAGATTATGGGGATGAAAATCATTTAAAGATACAACTGACTCAGACTACAGAAAAACCAAAAGTAGTTTCTGAGAAGAAGAATATTACCATTAATAACACTGACAGCAACACTCACTACTACCAACAACAAACCCAACCAGGAAATATCAAGGAATCCTCTTGCAGCTAAATAAAACAAAACAAAAACAACAAACACTTTGAGAATTACTATTAAAACCAAACAAACAAACAACCAAACAAAGACATAAAAACACTTCTTTGAACTTTTTGTAAAAAATAATAATCTAATAATTAATATTAAAGTGGAAAGAGAAAAAAGACACAAACTACAACTTTAGTGCCATTCCTCTGGATACTGAAATGACACACACTTTCTTCTTCTTTTGTCTACTCTAGTACTAATGTCCAATGGACCAAATCAAGCTGTTAGTTTTGCACACATGGAATTTAGACAGAAAAACAAAAGGACTAGACTAGGCTGTACATTATAACTCAATTCAGAATTGCCACGTACATTATACCTCAATTCAGAATTGCCATACACACTGACCACAGGAGAGAAGTGTCACACCAGCAGCTGAGTATGGTCAGGATCAGTAACACTTGCACTTGTCAAACGGGGTGCTACTGCTACTAGTGCTAGAGACTAGAGCGGAGGTTGAACAAAGTCGCACTTCACAACATTCCCAGAACCAACTGAATCCTTAGTTACGCGGACAAGTGATGATCCTGCTGCGAACTAGGCCAGTCAAAATAAGCCAAGTGATATTTTGCAGTGCGGAAATAATGACATCGCATGGGCTTCCCGTTGGCTGCCTACTTTCACACTGAAGCAGATTATTGAAACAGGGACGACAGCGAGTTTCCACTTCCGTACGGGACTGTCACTAATGATAGTAATGTCAGTTTATTACCTCTTAACAAATCCGGGCAAGTCGACAAGCACTTGACAAAAGGTCAACTGTGTGGGTGCATCACTCAAGTACTACCATGCGTGCAGTCCCTCTTCAGTCTGGCTCAAAACAACTTGTTCTCCGATCGAGATTCTCAGCTCCACTTGTCCCTATTCACTGCGTCCCGTTATCGTTTTTGCTAAACCCGAGAGGCCTAATCTAGGTAACATACACATCATCTTAACATATTTCTGTCATTCCTTATCGACAGATTTGAAGAGTGAATTAAAATACAGACCATGAACGAAAAATATAAAACAAGTAACTCACCGATAATCTACATGGACCAACTGATAAGACTTTTGAAAAGAAACGAAACAGGATCAACAAGTGGTTTCTCGTCATAGTTTGGTTACAAAAATTAATTCGAGTTATCTACCGTCCGCTCCCCCTCCCACGCACCCCCCCACCCCACCCCACCCCACCCACCAATGAGCCCCTTGCAGAGGGGGCGTTGTGAAAAGGAAAATCTTGGCAATTCAAAGCATAATGTTCCCGTTTGCAAAAATTACCGTGTAAACGGCCTACCGTGCATCCATCTAGAGTACCAACATTTCTGACCTTGATTTGTATACTTTTTCTTTTCTTTTTCAGTTCCACGAAAGTCCCTTTCAAGTTATTCCACTGAATCTGTATCATATATTTTCATAGTTAGTGTCTACAGCTCTATGGTCTGTCGGTTGAGATTGGCATTTGTAGTGTCTCTGACAGGATCAGTCAGATCTAGAACCCTATACTGACCAACTGTCCTATATATTGTGTATTATGTTCAACCTGTCTCTGTTTCAATGCAAGATTTCTAAAACCTGGAAAACGGCTTGTATTATAATTTACTGGACTGTGTTACTGGTTCTCACACAGTGACTGTAAAATTACTTCAACCGCGGTCTACCAAAACCAAAATATAAAAACCGGAAATCACATGACACAATTGCGGGAAATATGGAAAAGAAGTCTAAACAATGAGTTTGAAACCAGCCCCTCTGCGAGAAACACAAGAAAGCTACGAACAGAGGTTTGTTGGTTACTTTTTCATGAGGAAATTTGTTCCATAATGAAATTGTAGTGCTGCGACAGTTTGTGTTGTTGGAACTGGTGTCTTCTTCTTCATCTTCGATTTATCTTGTTTTTTTGAATTGGTGACCACAATCATGTCGGAAAGATGCAGATTGACTACACTGCCACTGAGGGTCTGACAAAAAACAAAAAACAAATAACAACAAAAAACACTACTGCATTCTACAATTTTAAAATTCCCTGCTGGTGTTTTCAGTTAAGTCAAGTCTGACTAGTTCTCCCCGGCTTGCCCAGTAACATACTAACAAGCAATCAGGGCTTTCCATTCTTTACGACTCTAGGGGTAGCCCTACCCGTATCTTGCAATTTCAAAGGGCATTTTCACGTTTTTCAAAAGATTCTAAAGGTATCCGTTGTTCATTTTTGGTTCTTGTGGTTTTCTGTTTGTTTTGTTTTTATTTTGGAAGTTCTTCCGTTAATGACCATCGGCCACAAAGCTGGCCATTACTGTCATTTTTAGTGCCTGCTGGGTTATTTTGTTGTATCCATAGGCCACCGAACTCTGACATGGACTACAGGATCTTTAATGTGTGTATGTGATCTTTTTGCATGCCTACATGGCTATACACATGGGGGACCTCGGTTTATAGTCTCATCCGAAGGACTTTTGTGGAGTCTGCACAGAATTTGGCTCTGGAGAAATTTGAGGGTGGGCGCAATGCTTAGCACATAACAGCCACCCATCCATTTGGTGACCATGCTCGATCATGCTTAACTCGGGTTTTCAAGAACAATTTTTGCTCTGTGCCACTGACTCTCCCAAAGTTTGTGTCACTGTCAGTGTCACTGTCAGGGCACCATATCACTGTATGAGTACTTTGACAGGAATAAGATTGAGCAACAAATTTCAAACCAGAAAGATTGTGCACAGTAAACATAAATTGTGATAAGGGCTGCTCTAAGCTGGGTGTAAAGCACTGTTACTGTGCACTGTAAGTGTAAGTCACAGTGTAAGTGTACTGTGTGTGTGTGTGCTTCCATGTTTTGAACCTGTAATTTATTGTAAAGGCATGAAGTTCCAAGGACAGTGTGCTTTTTTCCCTTTGACTGGTCCTTCCATCACGAACAAGCTTCCTGTCTCTAAGGTGCGACATTGCCTTGCCATTATAATGTTCACACTTGTTGTCATCAATGTCATACATTTGATAAACATAGTATATGTGGGTTCATTTTGTGCCAAGTCAGTAAGTAAGTCACTAACTGACTAAGTGACATGGCAATCTGGATGTGTCATTATGACATATTCATGAAAGCTGCTCTTTTTTTTTCCCCCAAGGTACAACTGTGCCGTATGCCTCTGTGCTCGCCTTCAGATGGTCTGGGGGATGTGTCAGCACCGACTGTGTGTGGACTGTCTCTACGATGAAGAAAATGTGCTCCGCAAGACTTTCAACCAGTGTCCTGTCTGCCAGTGTTGTGAAGCATTCCCACCAGTAAGGTAAGTCAGTTCTTTTACTGTAGGCTAGATACTGTAGGTTTGTAATGTAATTTTAAACACACCAACAAAAACAAAACCCATCAGGGTCCAAATCAAAATCTGGAAAAAAATTCTACTGGTTACCTGGTAGAAATTAAAATTGAGATTTCTCGTGGGAAAAATCAAAATTGTGATCTCTGCCAGAAGGCTGTTATATCATCATGCCAGTACAGATCACAGTTTTGACTTCTAGTTGTACTGGTGATTACTGAAACGATTTATTGAACTAGGCCATTGGGCCCATGTCCAACTGATAGATGGGCAGTGAAGGCAGGAGTACAAATAATCCAACCCGATCCATGTACATGCTGTCAATCAGTGAATCACCCACCACACACACAGTGACACACTTTCTCTCTCCATTTTCTCTTTACTTGCACCAGTTTCAGCTGGTCAGATTTTAATTTTGTCAGTGAAATTTGTAATTTATTTCAACACTCATCCAATTCCAAATTGGAATTTCTCCTGGTAGAGATCCAAACTGATCTGTACTGAGATGATTTAAAATCCTACATATATATATATATAATATATATACATACAGTTATTGATTTACCCCAAAAGTTTACTCATGAATATCTTACTCTTAGAGTTAGTGCATCAAGATTTTACACACTGTTGTGTTTTTGTCATGTGCATGGTAATTGGTACTGATCACCTGTGCTCGTTTTGTTTGTTTTTACTAATTTTAGGCCAGATATCCCTGAAGACAACATAGCGATGATGTGGTGTTTGGGGGTGCGAGAGTGTCCAAACCAGCTTTCTGGCTGTGCCATGCAGATGTGGGAGTGGGAGATGGAAGACCATATGAGGTACAGTATGACAGTGATTGATACTATGAATTATTTGAATAATTTCTTGACTTGTATAAAAATGAAATCTTTTCAAGCATGCATGACAAAACACTCCAGTAGACCTCACACTTTCATATGCAGTTCTCCATTTTCATGCTCACTTCTTACTTTCTTTCATTATTCAAATAAATATAATCTCATTTCCATGGCTCCAATAATAACATTTTTAAGGCAGCATCATTCAAAAGACAAAGTTGATACTGTACAGGTTTGAATGTGTTCAATTATGTGATTCAGCTGGTATCGTAATTCTGTGCTGTTTTGGCTGATTATCATAAATAAAGTTGTCCAAAAAGACTCACACAAGAAAAATGCACCGGATCAAATTTAAACTTGCATGGTTGTTGTTGTTAATGTACATGAACACAATGATGCACAGTCCTTGCACTGACCACTGTTGCACTGGCAATAATAATGACGTGCAGGAAGTACTGGTGATGAGTGTCAGTGTGTAGACATCAGATGAGATCCTCTGCTCCCACCCCAACACCCCAACCCTACTTTTCCCTCTCCTCCCTCCCTCCCCACCCCAACCCTGCTTTCCCTCTCCTACTTCCCTCCCCAAAACCCCAACCCTACTTTCCCCTCTCCTCCCTCCCTCCCCACCCCAACCCTGCTTTCCCTCCTACTTCCCTCCCCACCCACCCTACTTTCCCCTCCCTCCCACCCTCCCCACCCCAACCCTACTTTCCCTCTCCTACTTCCCTCCCCAAAACCCCAACCCTCTTTCCCTCTCCTCCCTCCCCCCACCCCAACCCTGCTTTCCCTCTCCTACTTCCCTCCCCAAAACCCCAACCCTACTTTCCCCTCTCCTCCCTCCCTCCCCACCCCAACCCTGCTTTCCCTCTCCTACTCCCTCCCCAAACCCCAACCCTACTTTCCCCTCTCCTCCCTCCCTCCCCACCCCAACCCTGCTTCCCTCCCTCTTCCCTCCCCAACCCCAACCCACTTTCCCCTCTCCTCCTCCCTCCCCACCCCAACCCTGCTTTCCCTCTCCTACCTTCCCTCCCCACCCCAACCCTACTTTCCCCTCTCCTCCCTCCCTCCCCACCCCACTTTCCCTCTCCTACTTCCCTCCCCAAACCCCAACCCTACTTTCCCCCTCCTCCCTCCCTCCCCACCCCAACCTCTTTCCCTCTCCTCTCTCCCTCCCCACCCCAACCCTACTTTCCCCTCTCCTCCCTCCCTCCCCACCCCAACCCTTTCCTCTCCTTCCTCCCCACCCCAACCCAGTTTCCCCTTCCTCTCCCCCCCACCCAACCCTACTTTCCCTCTCCTCCCTCCCTCCCCACCCCACTACTTCCCCTCTTACACTCCTCCCTCACCACCCCACCCATTTCCCTTCTCACCCACACTCCCTCCCTCACCACCCACCACCCCCACTTTCCCCTTCCCCTCCCTCACCACCCCCACTTTCCCCTTCACACCCTCCCTCACCACCCCACCCCCCACCTTTCCCCTTTACACCCTCCCTCACCACCCACCCCCCCCTCCCCCCCCCACCCCCCACTTTCCCCTTTACACCCTCCCTCACCACCCCACCCCCACTTTCCCCTCTCCCTCACCACCTCCACTTTCCCCTTCACACCCTCCCCCACCACCCCACCCCCACTTTCCCCTTTACACCCTCCCTCACCACCCCCACTTTCCCCTTCACACCCTCCCTCACCACCCCCCACTTTCCCCTTTACACCCTCCCTCACCACCCCACCCCCACTTTCCCCTCTCCTCCCGCCCTCACCACCCCAACCCCACTTTCCCCTAACTCCACTTTCCCCCTCCCCACCCCAATTTCCCCCTCCCCACCCCACTTCCCCCCCTCCCCACCCCACCCAATTTCCCCTCCCCACCCCATTCCCCCTCCCCCCCCACTTTCCCCCCTCCCCACCCCACCCCAATTTCCCCCTCCTCACCCCACTTTCCCCCCTCCCCACCCCACTTTCCCCCCTCCCCACCCCACCCCCAATTTCCCCCTCCTCACCCCACTTTCCTCCTCCCCACCCCAATTTCCCCCTCCTCACCCCACTTTCCTCCTCCTCCCCACCCCACTTTCCCCCCTCCCCACCCCACCCCAATTTCCCCCTCCTCCCCCACTTTCCTCCTCCCCACCCCAACGGCAGGGTCATGTTTGTACACATTGATACAGTTGAGTGTATTTTTATGATGGCCCTCTTCAGGTCATGCAAGTGGAAACAGCCTACCGTTCAGCAAGACGTCACTTTGCCAAAAATAAAACGGGGCTTTTCTGAGAAACGGCAGTCCCTCAAAGCACAGAGACGACCGGCTACACGATCAACCAGCAGATGTTACAGCCTACGCTCAAGCTCAAAGTGAAAATTGACAATGTGTGTCTGCATGTGCACGTGTATGTATTCACGTATATGAATGTGTGTGTGTGTGGACCACTCAGAAACTGTACAGTTTACCCTGATCACATGCATGTATGTGGTTGTGCGTGTGTACAATACATTTGTGTGTGTGTGTATGCATTTGTGTCCTTTTTCAGTATTTTGTGCATTGTATCATGCACATGTTTGAAGGATTCCATGTGTGTGCATTTCAGTATGCTTTGGATGAATACTTGTATACTGTATATGCTTCTCATTATACTATATAAATTATGTGTCTATTGCCATTTGAATTTTTATGTTATTTATGCTTTTCTTTGTCAGTTTGTGTAACTATGTGTTCCATACTTTTGTACATACTTCAGTTTAAGTATTTGTGTTGTATAAATTTGTAAGATTAAAAGACAAAAATGAAAGTGTTGTGACATGCAGTACTAATGAACTATTAAAATTACTAATGATTTACCTTAATCTGTGTAATTTAATGAAACATAATGATCAGTGTTAGGTTGGCTGGCCAACTTCCATGGCAGACACTGAAGTGGTGTGATTTTTGGGGACACACTAGGCTCTTATTGGGAGTCAAACTGCGTTGTGGTAGTTCATTAGTAGTAATATTTTAGTATGGCACTTACTGACAGTTATCTGTTCATAGCTTTTTAATGACCTTGGCTTGGCTTCAAGGTCCCAGGAGCATTAAACAGTTGGATTTAAATGCCATATTACTATAAGTGTATCATTTTTCTTCTAGAAATATGTAATTGCTTGGCCAAGACTGACTCTTACAGAAATAAAGGAAATCCATTGGCAATTTGTCATATTACCTTCTACAATGACCATGTCTGCATAATTACTATGTTCTGTCTGCACTCTGCATAATTACTGTGTTCTGTCTGCACTCTGTACAGTTACTATACAGGTGTTCTGTCTGCACTCTGTACAGTTACTATACAGGTGTTCTGTCTGCACCCAGTACAGTTACTATACAGGTGTTCTGTCTGCACTCTGTAGTTACTATACAGGTGTTCTGTCTGCACTCTGTACAGTTACTATACAGCTGTTCTGTCTGCACTCAGTACAGTTACTATACAGGTGTTCTGTCTGCACTCTGTACAGTTACTATACAGGTGTTCTGTCTGCACTCTGTACAGTTACTATACAGGTGTTCTGTCTACACTCTGCATGGTTACTATGTGTTCTGTCTACACTCTGCACAATGAGTGTGTTCTGTCAGCACTGCATAATTACTATGAGTTTTGTCTGCACTCTGCTGTATAATTACTATGAGTTTTGTCTGCACTCTGCTGTATAATTACTGTGTTCTGTCTACACTCCGCACAGTGAGTGTGTTCTGTTTGCACTCTGCATAATTACTACGCGTTTTGTCTGCAATCTGCTGCATAATTACTATGTGTTCTGTGCACTCTGCATAATTACTGTGTGTTCTGTCTGCACTCTGCATAATTAGTGTGTTCTGTTTGCACAAACACTCTCACACAAAGGTAAAAATAATCTGTAAATAAAGACTTGTTATTACTTCGAGGTATCATTTTAAATTTTAATCTAAATAACAATACCAGTTCCTAGGACACTGGACAAACTACCAAAGAACAGAACAAATATTGCTGCATTTTGAGAGTGCAGAGAGCACACACAGTCTGGGGGTCTATTTTAATGTGGGAGCAACAAATGTTCTGTCAGTTTCTACAATGTGCTACACTGTTAACAATGAAAATACTGGCAAGTCAAAAACAAAATAAAGGCATGAGCAGTACAAATGTTTGATCAGTTTCTAAACATTTATTCAATTGTTAACAATGAAAATATTGATTGGAAGAGAAAAAAACAATTGCATACAAGTAAAGAGATAAACAACGTAAAAGTAAGTCTATAAAGTGGTATACATAATATTGTACATAGGTTTTCTGTGTAGGTATTGATACTTTTTCTTCTTTTAAAAAAAAAAAAAAAATGAAATGAAAGCATAATATTGTATATCTCAATAGATTTTCTGTGTAGGTGTTGGGGATCTTTTCTTTTTTTCTTCTTTTTCTTTTTTCTCTCAATAAAACCACACTTCACATACTGAGAAGGGAGAATCAATCCACCTTCCTGCCCCACAAATTTAACTGATCAGAAATGATCATCTGCAATAATAACTGCTCCTAAACTTTTTTCTTTCAAAAAGCCACCTAAAAAATACTCTAATAAATGCTCTACACTCTGCGGATCACCTGGAGACTTGTAGCCAATTTGTAAAACTCTTCACACTGCAGCTGATTTCATGTGATTCAAAGGCATACATACAAAATTGTAGGAGTAGTCCACACTAAAAGAATAAATGCTACAGTTCTATTTAACTTGCAGTTTAAAGGTATATTTCTGTGTGTGTGCCTAGGTAGACCCGAAATGTGCAGATGAGGTAGGTAGGTCACACACTCCAGTCCAAGCCTCATTTTCCTTCCAACTCTGCCAAATGGTTCTGCCACTGAAGTGGCACTGCTTACCACTGTGCATCGTCTCCATGACTCTCCCTACAATTTGTATAAATCTCAAGCTGTCAGTGCCCTCTGTACAGTTTGTTAAATGTTTCAGTACCAAGACCAAAAGCGTTAAAGCATACATGTAAACATAAGGCATATCCACCCCAGGTAAAAACTGCTTCTGTCTCAGTTCAAATGATTTTGATTTTATTTGTGCTGGCATAAGTGCTGTCAGTAGTTACAAGAGAAATGCAGTCAAGTATGACCTGAGTTGTCTGTGTGGTTGCAGCTTACTGTCATTGGTGTTACAAAGAACAGCTGACAGTGTTTGAAGACCTAAGGTAAAAAGAACGCAGTTACCCGACAGTTTTTGAAGATCTATGGTAAAAAGAACAGTTACCTGACAGTGTTTGAAGATCTATGGTAAAAAGAACACAGTTACCTGACAGTGTTTGAAGATCTACGGTAAAAAGAACAGTTACCCGACAGTGTTTGAAGACCTATGGTAAAAAGAACACAGTTAACCGACAGTGTTTGAAGATCTATGATAAAAAGAACACAGTTACCCGACAGTGTTTGAAGATCTACGGTAAAAAGAACACAGTTACCTGACAGTGTTTGAAGACCTACGGTAAAAAGAACACAGTTACCCGACTGTTTGAAGACCTACGGTAAAAAGAACAGTTACCCAACAGCGTTTGAAGACCTACGGTAAAAAGAACACAGTTACCCGACTGTTTGAAGACCTACGGTAAAAAGAACAGTTACCCGACAGTGAAGATCTACGGTAAAAAGAACACAGTTACCTGACAGTGTTTGAAGACCTACGGTAAAAAGAACACAGTTACCCGACAGTGTTTGAAGACCTATGGCATAAATAATGATGGCAGTGGTTGGAGGCAGGATGTCATCCATAAGTACTATTTTTCTATGAGGGTATTTTTGCCCATTTCAGTAGTTATTTTATGTGTGTGCTTGGAAAATGCTGTCAGACCAGCACAAACAGTATATTTTTGTATCTTACTACAGTCACACCTCTAGCTCTGGAATATGTATATGCACACATTCTTTCATTTATACTGTGTAGTGGGGGGGAAACCCCACCACATTATCTGACTGAATTGTATACGCTTTTTTTGTATAGCCACACTAATATAAGACTTAGTAAAAGGAAGTGTTATGTTCAATCTATTTTTATACATATTATTCCACAATACAACATCACTATAATCAACTTTACCAGATACCTGTCAACATCATTACATGTACAATGTTGCATGTAAATTACAGTTATTTCTAAAAACTACAGAAATTATTTTTTGAAAAATATGCTAGTTAAAAAAAGAATGCATACAATATTTCACACTAAGTAGTTTTGATCATCATGAGCCATGAACAAGGAAAAACACAAGATTAGTTCAATCCGGAAGTGTTTGAAAACTACATGCACTGAATAATAATCATATGCAAGAAGTGTTTGATAGGGTTCTACATCAACTTTTCCCTTGATTTTTTTCATTTTGAATGAAATCATGTAGTGATGTAGAGGAAGTTATACTTGAAAATGCACTGCTCGGCAGTTGTATTTGAATGCTCAAATATTTGAAATAACAAGTAGGGGTCGGGGGGAAGGTTCACCAAGTCTATCAATTTTTAAAGCACCTGTCCAAGAGCAGAGAGTGGTCATTCCATCCAATAAAACTCGGTTTACATTGGTAAACTGTCATCCACTGCACGTCATTCCATCCAATAAAACCTGGTTTACATTGGTAAACTGTCATCCACCGCATGTCATTCCATCCAATAAAACCCGGTTTACATTGGTAAACTGTCATCCACCATGTCATTCCATCCAATAAAACCCGGTTTACATTGGTAAACTTATCCACTGCGTGTCATTCCATCCAATAAAACCAGGTTTACATTGGTAAACCGTCATCCACTGCGTGTCATTCCATCCAATAAAACCAGGTTTACATTGGTAAACCGTCATCCACTGCGTGTCATTCCATCCAATAAAACCAGGTTTACATTGGTAAACCGTCATCCACTGCGTCATTCCATCCAATAAAACCAGGTTTACATTGGTAAACCGTCATCCGCTGCGTGTCATTCCATCCAATAAAACCAGGTTTACATTGGTAAACCGTCATCCGCTGCATGTCATTCCGACCCAAAATGTGCCCAGGCAGCTTTCTGTGCTGAGCAGCTGTGCATGGAAGACTTCCACCATTCACAACCTCTAGATGGACTGACAACTTCACGCTCAAACATTTGGCGGGAACAGACGGACAGGATGGAAGTTACTTAAAACGTATCTTTTGGTTGTGGTTTCTGCAGAAATCTAAATAGCTCCTGTCTGTTCTGCTGTTGTTGTTGTAACATAACTTCTCTTCTGATTGGTGTGAGTGTACTTGGCACCATCAGATACTCCCTGTGCAGTAACTTTGACACTTTATACTTAATTACACAGTCAGAAGCTAATCAATAGAGAAAGAAAGAACTGCATACACACATAGCGCACAGACTACAACCTCACGCTATTTGTACAAAGATGCAGTAAATGATCAGGCACAAGTGACAACACCTAGCTGGGCAGTGACACATAGCTATAGAAACCAGCGCAGTTGGTGCGCATCACCTTCACAAACCATTCACAATGTGGCTACAAGATGTGCATCACCTTCACAAACCATTCACAATGTGGCTACAAGATGTGCATCACCTTCACAAACCATTCACAATGTTGGTACAAGATGTGCATCACCTTCACAAACCATTCACAATGTGGCTACAAGATGTGCATCACCTTCACAAACCATTCACAAAGACAGTGTCAGTATGAGATGAACATCTTAAACCATTCACAATGAAGACTGTACACGACATGCCAACAGTCTTCTCTTCTGACACAGTCACACGGGCAATGTTGACAGGGGCAGACGCTAATGTAAACAAAGTCTCCTTTGGTATCACTTTCTTTGACATCAAGTATTTCTTTGACAGAAAAGCAAGCATGTTACTCACGATCGACTCGTGCACACTGTACACACAGGCACTGTACAGAGCGGATGAATATCAGACCGTCAACCCATCCAAACGAAACTGATGGACATTTTCAACTTTCAGCACAAAATGATAATCAACAAGGTTAGTCTCTCCATGAAAAGTGATTTTTAGTTCATGAATACATTATCAGAGAAGAATACGGACATATACAATTTTCATGAACAAGTAAAAATACTGAATGCAATGAATGGATTACATTTTGGTTCAATACCCATTTTCTGAAGCAAATCTGATCACTTTAGAGGGAGAGATAACATGGGGTGGGAGGGGGAGCATTTGTACACCAGCCCATAGAAACAAAAGAAGAAAAATCCCACCCAGTATAATGAACACAAAACATTCCTCCGGCTCACTGCAATAGTGACAGATATTAAATCAGAACTGTGCCACATGCTGAACAACACAAAGTGGGGAAAGCATTACTAACTTCAAGGTTAATATTCTTTCTCTTCTCTTGTTTAAAGTCTTCTTCTTGTCACAATGACACTATAGATGCTGGGTTACAGTGATAAGCTGTAAAAATGAAAAGAAACAGGAATGCATTATTAACACTGCAAGGTAGCAGATGAATGTGTGTGCTGACAACTGGCAAGGACCCATAAGCCATGAAGAGCTCTGTGGGATCCACATCAAAACAGTCTAATAGTCTTCTACATTCACAAACGCTTCACACTGACCCACTTTCTAGTCTTCTACGTGATACTGATCCTCACGCTAATTAATGCTAAAGAGGCTTTGTTTTCATTGCCATGTTCACTTCTGTGTGTAAAGTGTAAACATTTGAAACACGCACATTTACAGCTGGCAATATCTTGGTGTTTTTACATTTTTCATGAACATTTACTGAGACAGCGGAAGCCAAGTTGACCCAAGAGATCCGACCTAAATGAATGCCTCAACAATAGATTACTTCTTTGTTGGTGCCTGCTGTAGTACACTTTGTCCTAAAGCATTAGCATTTTCTCTGTAGTTTGGGCTCAGTCAGTCCAACAGTTCTGGCTGCTTTGTAACAAATCATGCTCAGTGGCAAACAAAACTAACAAACTGATTGCAAAATTCTAGAAACCCAAAACATGTATGCACAAGGTATTACACATAAACAATATAAGTAAGCAATATTGTTGTTAGTATTGTTTGCACATACACCATAACAAAATACTATAATGGAAGGGAGTAAAATATCCCCCTCTTAACCCACCCCCAAAGAAAACTCCAACCGCATGAACACAACTTAAACATTGTATAAGTAACTAATAATATACAAAGTCCAGGAAGATTGTACAGAATGAATCTGAACAATGCTTACAGACTTCAGAAGAGAACTGGGCAGGGAAGGCAACAAGCAACTACAAACAACACGAGACAGAGACAGCGACATTCATGGCATCTTCAATGTTGCAAGTCAGCATATGACTGCAGTCTAACAGTTTGCTAAAGGTCTACAAAAGTCTACATGGTCATTTAAAAAAAAATTTTTTTAGTATGATTAGAATGAGGCCACACAAAGCATCCCAGTCCTGAGTGCTTTTTCTTTTTTTAATAGTAAACTGACCTCCCACCCACCCCTCCAAAAAACCAACAACAACAAAAAACTTCACAAAACTACTCCTCAGCATGCAACACACGTCATTATAATGCCTGTTTAAAGTGGATAGTCCACATGTCTATGAATAACTGAAAATGTGAAATCCATTCTCACTTTTCTCTTGGATCTTTCTCATTATATAAAATGGTCCTCACATACAATGCCATCTCAATTGATTCTGTCAAAATGTCAGTGTCAGGATAAACCCAATTCACCGCGACACTATTACCAGCTGAATAAAACGGACTGACGGCGAACATTAACCATTATCCCAATTCTCTTGCAGAGAATCTTGTGTAAACTTAAAAAATGGCATGAGACTGTGGAGCTTCAAGGATACAAATGGTTTTGCTGAAGCCTCAACAAACCCAGATGCACACCCCAAAATGCCCAGTAACTTTACCAGCTAAGTTCTAAACACGAAACATGTTTGGCATTGCACAGCAGCTTCAGTGAAATGAGGACCCCTCTGAGCATGACCTCGGTCACCCCCCTACAGAGCTGGGGGCGGGGCTTGCTCCGGTTCTGGCACGAACATGTCCCGGATGTCGTCGGGGATCTGACTGACGTACCAGTCGTGGTTGGCGACCGTGGCCAGAACGCCGGAAGAGTTGGGGTACTTGACGTGCGCGCCGTAGGGGATGGGCTTGCCGAGAAGGTCCGTCAGGCGGCCACCCACGGCGTGGAGAACGGCCTCCGGGGCGCACGTGTCCCACTTCTTGCAGCCCTTGCTGGCAAAGACGTAGGCGTGCACCTTGCCCTCGATCAACAGCAGCACCTGTTGCAGGTCAACACAAACTGGGTCAGTGACAGCACTCTGCCTACTGATTTGATCCACTTATTGATTGATGAATGGATGGGTCAGTGAGGACAGCACTCTATTGATTTTATTCACTTACTGATGAATGAATGGATGGGTCAGTGACAGCATTTTGCCTATTGATTTGATTCACTTACTGATTTAATGAATGGATGGGTCAGTGACAGCAATCTGCCTATTGATTTTATTCACTTATTGATTAATGAATGAAGGGGTCAGTGAGGACAGCACTCTGCCTATTGATTTAATCCACTTACTGATTAATGAATGGATGGGTCAGTGATAGCACTCTGTTTGATTTATTCACTTATTAATGAATGGATGGGTCAGTTACAGCACTCTGCCTACTGATTTATTATTAATAAATGGATGTGTCAGTGATAGCACTCTGTCTATAGATTTATTTACTTATTGATAAATGAACGGATGGGTCAGTGACAGCACTCTATTGATTTTATCCATTTGTTAATGATTTAATGGGTCAGTGACAGCACTATTATTTATTTATTTTCTTAATTAATTAATTGATAGGTCAGTGATAGCAGTTTTATTTTATTCACTTATTAATTAACTGGACAGTCACAGTGCTGTGTTTATCTTTATTTTATCCCTTTATCAATTAAGTACTCAAACTATCCATCAAATAATTAATCACCTATTTTTGCCTGTACAGCAAAACCTTCCTAAGACAAACTCCTTTACAATGCTAGATCAACTGATTCAGTTCACACTTGCTATACTCTTCCTCTCTATTCTATAACTATAAGGCACACTTGCGTTCCGAAGAACTAACTCTGATGGCCCAAGCCACTTGAGACTATAAACGGTCTCCACTTTGGAAGCTTGACTGTCCTTTGAGGAAAATTGGAATCTCTTCTTGAAGAACACAAAAAGATCATTCTACTAATCTACAGCATTTGCCTCGGAATTCTCAAATGCCAGCCCTCCTCAGAAGACAGTGTGTGGGTGCCCATGTGATAGGGTAATAAACAACAGTCACACATGCAGTCCTCTCATATATGGAATGCATGTGTCAATATACAGCTGCATATACCAGACAGTGTTCACCTGGGGAACACTTCAACAAGAGTTGGCCTTTCACTTTCTCCTTAAGCCAGTCACAGTTCTTGACTGGTTCAGCTGGGGAACACTTCAAGAAATGTTAGCCTTTCACCTTCTCCTTAAGCCAGTCACAGTTCTTCACTGGAATTTCCATACCAACACTCCCATAGGTCAGCATTTTATATCATGTGACTTGACCTCCAACTACGATGAAAGTTTGTCAATATTTTAGAATCACCATGTCTGGACACCTTGATGAGATAACAATATGCATGTCACTTAACCCACAGTGAATGAAGGACCACTCTGTCCTGACAAGGTAACTATATCTGCATGACTTAACCCACAGTGAATGAAGGACCATTTTGTCCCAGCAAGGTAACCAAGTCTGCATGACTTAACCCAGTGCCCCACAGTGAATGAAGGACCATTTTGTCCCAGCAAGGTAACCAAGTCTGCATGACTTAACCCAGTGCCCCACAGTGAATGAAGGATCACTTTGTCCTGACAAGGTAACCAAGTCTGCATGACTTATCCCAGTGCCCCACAGTGAATGAAGGATCACTTTGTCCTGACAAGGTAACCAAGTCTGCATGACTTAACCCAGTGCCCCACAGTGAATGAAGGATCATTTTGTCCTGACAAGGTAACTATGTCTGCATGACTTAACCCACAATGAATGAAGGACCACTTTGTCCCAGCAAGGTAACCAAGTCTGCATGACTTAACCCAGTGCCCCACAGTGAATGAAGGATCACTTTGTCCTGACAAGGTAACCAAGTCTGCATGACTTAACCCAGTGCCCCACAGTGAATGAAGGATCACTTTGTCCTGACAAGGTAACCAAGTCTGCATGACTTAACCCACAGTGAATGAAGGACCACTTTGTCCCAGAAAGGTAACCAAGTCTGCATGACTTAACCCAGTGCCCCACAGAGAATGAAGGATCACTTTGTCCTGACAAGGTAACCAAGTCTGCATGACTTAATCCAGTGCCCCACAGAGAATGAAGGATCACTTTGTCCTGACAAGGTAACCAAGCCTGCATGACTTAACCCAGTGCCCCACAGTGAATGAAGGATCACTTTGTCCTGACAAGGTAACCAAGTCTGCATGACTTAACCCACAGCTCTTCGTCAGACACATGCATGCTCAAACTCCAACACTTCAACCGCAAAACCCATGGCTTTTGCACTTTCTCTCACTTTGGACCCCACATCTGGAACAATCTCCCGAAAGACATCAGGTACTCTGCTATTCCCTCTTCCTTCAAAACAAACTCAAGACATTCCTCTTCTCAGAATATGTCAGTTAAGCAACATTGTCCTTCACCCCTATCTGTCTGCACAGTGTGTGCCTGCGTGCATGTGTGTGTGCATCTTTTGCATAGTTATGCTTGAACCCTTGTTGATGTCTACATTATGCTTTTTGTTTAGTTTTTTCTTTCTGATAACATTTTCCACCTCGATGTACATTATGTGCATTATACTATGCTTGTTTAGTGCTTTGAGCTGCAGGGTAGGCACTTTACAAATTTCCATTATAATTAACGATTACTTTGTCCTTGTCTGCATGACTTAACCCACAGTGAATGAAGGACCACTTTGTCCTAACAAGGTAACCAAGTCTGCATGACTTAACCCACAGTGAATGAAGGACCACTTTGTCCTAACAAGGTAACCAAGTCTGCATGACTTAACCCACAGTGAATGAAGGACCACTTTGTCCTGACAAGGTAACCAAGCTGCATGACTTAACCCACAGTGAATGAAAGACCACTTTGTCTGGACACAGAGAGTGGAAGGCAGTCTTTGTCAGTGCCCACTTCTTTTTTTGTCCCATTGATGATGCTATTGGCAGTCTTTACACACACGAGTCTGTAACCCTGTATCATGAACCTGGATTATGAAATGGTGTGAGCATGACTGTCTACCATGAACTATAACCATGACCCCATACTATGAAATCATGACCCTGTATTATGAAACAATGTGAGCATGATTATCTGTGATGAAATATAACCATGACCCCATACTATGAAATAGTGTGACTGTGACCCTGTATTATGAAATTGTATCATCATGATTACCTACCATGAAATATAATCATGACCCCATACTATGAAATAGTCTGACTGTGACCCTGTATAATGAAGCAGTGTGAGCATGATTGTCTACCATGAAATATAACCATGTCCCTGTACCATGAAATATAACCGTGACCCTGGACCATGAAATGGTGTGATTGTGACCCTGTACCCTGAAATAATGTGACTGTGACCCTGTGTTATGAAACAGTGTGACCATGACCCTGTACCATGAAATAATATGACCAAGACCCTGTGTTATGAAATAGTGTGACCATGACCATGTAATAGTGTGACTGTGACCCCGTATTATGAAATAGTGTGACTGTGACCCTGTATTATGAAACAGTGTGACTGTGACCCTGCATCATGAAACAGTGTGACCATGACCATGTGTTATAAAATAGTGTGACCATGACCGTGTACCATGAAATATTGTGACTGTGACCCTGTATTATGAAACAGTATGACCATGACCATGAAATAGTGTGACCCTACACCATGAAATAGTGTGACACACTACCATGAAATAGAGTGACCATGTACCATGAAACAGCGTGACCATGCACCATGAAATAGTGTGACCCTGCACCATGAAATAGTGTGACCATGCACCATGAAATAGAGTGACCATGTACCATGAAAAAGTGTGACCATGCACCATGAAATAGTGTGACCATGCACCATGAAATAGTGTGACACATTTACCATGAAATAGTGTGACCCTGCACCATGAAACAGTGTTACCCTGCACCATGAAACAGTGTGACCCTGCACCATGAAATAGTGTGACCCTGTGCCATGAAATAGTGTGACCATGCACCATGAAATAGTGTGACCATGCACCATGAAATAGTGTTACCCTGCACCACAAAACAGTGTGACCATGTACCATGAAATAGTGTGACCCAGCACCATGAAATAGTGTGACCCTGCACCATGAATAGTGTGACCATGTACCTTGTGGCCTGCACCCCCGACTCGCACCACCTCTGATGGCTGACATGACTCCACGGCTTCTGTGACAGCACGGTTAGAGTGAGACCTTGTGGTGGTGATGATGTTCTTGCCTTCTGGCGGATTTTGACGCTCAAACCCAAAAGAACCTAAAACAAACCCCAAAAGAACAATGAATGAGTGAATGAATGAAAAATCAAAAACAAAAATATTTACTATATGGATGCCTTAGTTGTCACAACTAAACAAGTGTAGTTTGAAATATGTATATGAATCAATTAGTTTGAAATATATATTTTATATATATATATATATATATATATATATATATATATATATATATATATATATATATATATGAATCATTCAAATATGTTCCACCATCCTCGTAAATGTAAGAGTTTCATGAGAGATTCCAGACAAACAAACAAAATCAACCTTTTTTAATTGCGACTAACCGAAGATTACAAGATGACACGCAACCTTCTGTTGACTTAAAGTTCTTTGTTCGTGGCAGCCAGTGATGGACTGTAATAGAAGCAGAGACAGGCAGAGAGACAGAGACAGGCAGAGAACTCAAACTCGAAAACTTTATTTTCCAAGGATTGTAGTTTAGGTTCATTTAGACCTGTCTAACTAACAACTAGTCCTTGCTAAACTACTGAATAAGTGAAACATGGAGAAACATTTATATGAAAACAAAAAACAAAGACAAACAACAACAAAACTTTACAAACTTGATTAATATTTAAACATGATAAACAATATACAAACAAATAAAATATAACACTACCCCTATTAATAGTAATAAACATACAGGAACAGCAAAATCAGGGAAAATACTTTGAGAGAGTGAGAGAACTCGAACTCTATTTTCCAAGGATTGTAGTTTAGGTTCATTTAGACCTGTCTAACAACTAGTCCTTGCTAAGCTGTCGAATAAGTGAAAACTGGAGAAACAATTACATAAAAATAAAAATAAAAATGTTTTATAAACTCGATTAATATTTAAACAGGATAAACAATATATAAACAAATAAAATATAATACTACCACTATTAATAGTAATAAACATACGGGAACAGCAAAATTATTGAAAATACTTTGAAATGACAATGAATAAATAAGATGTATACATAGCAAAAATGGTGTTGACGTATCTCGCAATTATTTGTAAATCATGAAAACATAACATGGTTCAGTGATACGTGGGGGGGGGGGGGGGGGGGGGGAAGAAGAAGAAAAGAAATAAAAGAGAAAAAAAAATGTTGATCAGATCATAAATCACAGTAGGCAATGCTGCATTCACTCACACACAGATACACACACACACACACACAGCGCAGTAGCAACAGTAAATCACTTTTCAGTGATGTGATAAACGATAATACCAGCATCTGTATAGCAAGCACTGGTCTACAGAGTAAAATGGGGGGGTTGGGGGGGGGGGGGGGGGGGGTTATAAGCTGTCTTATAGGTTGTGTTAAGGTGCTCACGGAGGTTTCTCTTGAAGGAGCTGAGTGAGTGACATGATCTGAGGTGCACTGGAAGATTATTTCAAAACAGGGCACCAGAAAAGGCCATGCTTGTTTTGAATAAATCTATTCTTGGCTTTGGTAACTGAAGGTAGTTGTTTCTGGAGCTAGAGTGGGGAGCTTTGTACAAGCTAGATAAGTACACTGGCGCACTGTTGGTAAGTGCCCTATACATAAAAACACCCGTGTTGTAGTCCAGTTGTTTGTGAAGGCTCAATATTCCTATCTTATTCAGTTTCTGGTCAGTGGTTAGATTTTTATCTGGAAGGATTAGCTTTCCGTCTCTTCTTAGTAGAGAATTTAATCGTTTTTTGAGAGCATCACTACAGCCGCCCCACACTACGGATGCGTAGTCCATGTGGGATTTAACGTGGGCATTGAAGAAAAGCTTTAAAGTATCAGTGTCAACAATGTACTTTAGCTTAGATAGAAGGAAGACACGCTTAGAGAGTGTTTTGCACAGTGTGTCAGTATGTGTATCCCACAGAAGTTTGTTGTCTATAATTACTCCTAAAAGTTGGTGTTCTGCCACTTGTTCAACTTTCACTCCATGTAGTAACAGATCAAGCGATAAAGGGACAGAGACAGGCAGAGAGAGAGACACAGAGATAAATCAAACTTAAAAACTTTATTTTACAAGGATTGTAGTCTAAGCTCAGTCAAAAACCTGTCCTTACAGGGCAGCATTTATATATAGTCATGAATGAGTGAAATTTTATACACAAGAATTTATAAGAATTTCCACACAAAAGAGAGAAAGAGATAGATAAGATAAGATAATACTTTATTACACAGGGATAAAGATTTAAGCACGTGTCGGCTTTTTTACAAATCTGTCCCTGATGACAAACACAGCAACACTCAATACATCAAACAAGAATTCCATTAAATACGCTAGAGAAAAAACGACTTAAAAACAAAACAAAACTAATTTCTGTCTAAAACATCACATCATACGAACAGACAATAATAAGGCAAAGTAAGACCAATTCAAAACAATTTTTTAGGGAGAGAGAGAGAGAGAGAGAGAGAGAGAGAGAGAGAGAGAGAGAGAATTACAAAAACATATTAACGAATAATGGAAAGCGACAGAATAGTGGCTATCTCACTATCTACGTATAAAACAAGATCACATCTAACAGGATTGGAAGCTAAGCAATGGCGCATTATACACACCTAACCAAAATCAAAGCACATCACACATACCAACAATCATATATATGCAAACATTAAATTTGAATTAAAAAATTAAAAAAATATGACCACAGGAAAAGTAAAAGTAAATATTTCATGAAAATACAAACAAACAAACAAAAATCTAAAACTTTACAAGAAGAGCAAGGAAGGGAAAACAATAACAACATTCTATACATTTTGTGTCAAGCTGTCTGACAAGCGAGAAAAGAAAAGAGAGAGAGAGAGAGACAGACAGACAGACAGACAGAGAGAGAGAGGGGTCAACAGAGGCCAAGAAAAAGAGAGAGACAGCAAGAATGAGGCAGACAGAAACCAAAAGAGAGAAAGACAGGTTCAGACTAACAGAGACACAGAGACCATGAGAAATACTCAAACAACCAGAGAGACTGAGATCAAGAGAGACAAAGACAATGACAGAGCAAAGAGAGAGAGAGAGAGCATGGAAAAGAGAGGCAGGCAGGCCGACCAACCTAATCCCACCAGCCCCCATATACATCTGCCCAGCTTGGCATCAGGGCCAGCCTGGTAGTTGTAGTAGGGTTGGTTGATGACGCCCCCTGTCGCTATGCCGTTGACTGCCACACCAATCAGCACAGTGACATGGTCCAGCAGCCCTGTACAAAAAAGAGAAAAGCCATGGTTACACAGCTGACATAATGACCACACACACACAAAAAGTGACATAATGACCACACACAAAAAAGAGAAAAGCCATGGTTACACAGCTGACATAATGACCACACACACACAAAAAGTGACATAATGACCACACACAAAAAAGAGAAAAGCCAAGGGTACACAGCTGACATAATGACCACACACACACAAAAAGTGACATAATGACCACACAAAAAAAAGAGAAAAGCCAAGGGTACACAGCTGACATAATGACCACACACACACAAAAAGTGACATAATGACCACTCACAAAAAAAAGAGAGAGCAAAGCCATGGTTACACAGCTGACATAATGACCACACCCACACAAAAAGTGACATAATGACCACTCACAAAAAAGAGAGAGAGCAAAGCCATGGTTACACAGCTGACATAATGACCACACCACACAAAAAATGACATAATGACCACTCACAAAAAGAGAGAGAGAAAAGCCATGGTTACACAGCTGACATAATGACCACACACACACAAAAGTGACATAATGACCACTCACAAAAAAGAGAGAGAGAAAAGCCATGGTACACAGCTGACATAATGACCACACACACACACAAAAGTGACATAATGACCACATCAAAAGAGAGAGAGAGAGAGAGAGAGAGAGAGAGAGAGAGAGAGAGAGAGAAGAGAGAGGAGAGAGAGAGAGAGAACCATGCTACACAGCTGACATAATGACACAACACAAAAAAGAGCAAACAAGTACTATCCACAAAAAGAGAGAGAGAGAGAGAGAGAGAGAGAGAGAGAGAGAGAGAGAGAGAGAGAGAGAGAGAGAGAGAAGGGGAAGAAAAAAAATGACCACACACTAAAAACAGCAAAAAAAGCCATGGTTACACAGCTGACATAATGACCACACACATACAAGAGAGAGAGAGAGAGAGAGAGAGAGAGAGAGAGAGAGAGAGAGAGAGAGGAGAGAGAGAGGCCATGGTTACACAGCTGACATAATGACCACAGAAAGTTAATTATGGAGAGTGAAAACTAGTGTGTTCAAATTTCATACTGCCTTTGTTTATCCAACACATTAAAAATTACTGTAACTATGAACTTTTAATTAATTTTACACCAGTCACAAAAGAAGTATAAAATCTGAATGGGGGATAAAAAGCATCGAAAGAAATACCAACCATGCTGCACACCTATAAATATCAACAAATTGCTGACATTCTCAATCTCAGCCTGTCAACTTGGAATGTACATGAATGTGACACTAATAAAAAATATATTTAAAAAATGCTTGTATTTCATGCGAGTTCCGGTCTATTAGGAAATGTAATCAAACATGATTTTTCTTCTTCTGGTTGATACACGATATAATTATATGCTAAAACAGCATTTTATAAGACAGGTTGTTTGGCTTACACAAGCCTTCTGCCAGTTCTGGTTGGTACACTATTACTAAGTCTATATAATGCATAACGCTATAAAAGCATTTTATAACACAGGTTGTTTGGCTTACACAAGCCTTCTGCTTGGTACACTATATGCATAATGCCATAAGAATAATGAGCATCTTATAACACAGGTCATTTGGCTTACACAAGCCTTCTGCTTGGTACACTATATGCATAATGCCATAAGAATAAAGAGCATCTTATAACACAGGTCGTTTGGCTTACACAAGCCTACAACTAACTGTTCCCCAGGAGGAAATGTTTTCAAAATAACACAAAGATGACATTTTACTTGGAAAAACTTCACAGTTTTAAAATAAAGCACTCTGTCAACACCCACACCCACAAACAACAGCAAACACATGTAGACAAGAAGCTAGTAAATTAGAATCATTAGAAAAGAAAGCAGATGCTGGAATAAAACTGCCGCCTCCAAGTGTCTTAAAAACTGAAATCCCATAGTTCTTTAGTCTTATACATATATACACATTTATAAGTCACATTCAGGAAACCAATAATGAGCACTACACCACTAGCTGTTTCAAAAAAAAGAAGAAGAAATGCATTGCTGTCTTTAAAACAAGCCTGTCACAAATGTTTAATACAGAAAGCTGCTGCTGGTCCATCATGCTGATGTAAATATAAATTTTTCTTTTAAATTTACATTTGCCTGACACACTAAGATTGCCCTATCTGACAGAGATCAGAGCACTAAATAATGCAAGCATAGAAAACAACCAGTATGTTTTATCAACATTAATGATTTCAGTTATCTCTGTCTCAATCTCATATTTAAAATAATAATTTTCAAAGAACAAACAAACAACAGCAACATCAGAAAACAAAAATCAAACAACAGCAAGAACCCCCCCCCCCCCCAGGATAAAATGTCTGAGTTTCCATGTGGTTGTGTGTGTGTGAGATTGTGTGTGTGTGTGTGTGTGTGTGTGTGTGTGTGTGTGTGTGTGTGTGTGTGTGTGGTGAGATGTGTGTGTGTATGTGTATGTGTGTGTGTGCTAAAGTTAAGTTCATAATCAACTGCAGTTCCAAGGTATTTATAACCACTAACAGTGAATAGTTTCACTGTAAAATGACAGTTGGATGGCAGTTCCAAGGTATTCACCAAACCACTAACAGTGAACAGTTTCATTGTAAAATGACAGTTCCAAGGTATTTATAACCATTAACAGTCAACAGTTTCACCGTAAAATGACAGTTGGATGGCAGTTCCAAGGTATTTATCTAACCACTAACTCTGCACTCATCCCAAGGTGCCTCTGTGTATCCACAGGTTGGCGAAGGCTGCCTCACTCTGTCCTCCACACACACATGACAACAGCTTGTTGCGGCAGCTGTATACAACAATGTTAACAACATAATCCTCAAATCTAAACCTAATTTGCAAATAACACATCAGCACATTCAGGAGGGAGAGAACCATGTTCAGGATGTTGCATACAAATGACACTGCCGTCTGATCTTTTAGCTCGACTAGGCACAGAATGTTGCATACAAATGACACTGCCGTCTGACCTGTCAGCTCAACTAGGCACAGGGTGTTGCATACACATCACACTGCTGTCTGATCTTTTAACTCAACTAGGCACAGGGTGTTGCATACAAATGACACTGCCGTCTGATCTTTTAGCTCGACTAGGCACAGAATGTTGCATACACATCACACTGCTGTCTGATCTTTTAGCTCGACTAGGCACAGGGTGTTGCATACACATCACACTGCTGTCTGATCTTTTAGCTCGACTAGGCACAGGGTGTTGCACAGGGCACAGGGTGTTGCATACAAATCACACTGCTGTCTGATCTTTTAGCTCGACTAGGCACAGGGTGTTGCACAGGGCACAGGGTGTTGCATACAAATCACACTGCTGTCTGATCTTTTAGCTCGACTAGGCACAGGCAGCCATAAGGAAACAAGTCACGCTCACCGCATCTCCAGCAACATAACAGCACACATAGTGACATATATTTCATAAAATTAATGGAACACACATAATTAAACATCAAAGTAAAACAACAAAACATTGAGAGAATGACCATTCACGTGGCAAACCAGCTAATAAAACTGCAAACAGCAACACTCAAAATCTGAACAGAGCACATCATGCAGACACACACGCTATCATTACACTCTTCTTCCAGTTTCAAAGGAACTGAAGAGTGCTAATTATTCAAATTTCAATGCAAACCAAATCATTTTGTAAAAAACAGCAACACATAGATAATTCCTTTACCTTCTTCACTAAACAGATTATGTCAGCTTATGCCAAAGGATTTCTAAAAAGATACCCCACAGTTTTAAGTGAGAGTTTTGGAAATGAGCACTGCCATTCTGTAGTAACATGGCAGACAGATGAGAATCATACCCCACTGTTTTAAGTGAGAGTTTCGGAAATGAGCATGGCCATTCTGTAGTAACACGGCAGACAGATGAGAATCAAGATGGAGTGACTCTGCGGCTAAGACACTGGACTTAGGATCAAATGGCTGTAGGATTGAATCTCAGTCTGGGCAGTAACATTCCTCCCTCCCTGCTTTGTCTAAGGGTGGAGGACTCCGTGTCTAGTCCTTCACTTGTGTCAACAATAAAAAAGAGGACTCCTACTGAGTGTTACACGTTTACTCAGTAGATTGTCATTTGGAAGGGCAGTTAACTCAGTAGGTTTTGGTCTTGGAAGGGCAGCTAACTCAGTAGGTTTTGGAAGGGCAGTTAACTCAGCAGGTTTTGGTCTTGGAAGGGCAGCTAACTCAGTAGGTTTTGGAAGGGCAGTTAACTCAGTAGGTTGTGGTTTTTGAAGGGCAGTTAACTCAGTAGGTCATAGTTTGGGAAGGGCAGATAATTCAGTGGGTTTTCATTTTGGAAGGGCAGATAAACTGGGTTTCTTCTGTGTGCAAGTAAGTTTTCCATCGGTTTTAATGGGGAAAAACAGATGAACAACTCTTTTTTCATGCAGTACACTACTGGATGCAAGTCAACACTGACATTACCTGGGCTGTTTGTCAAAAGGGCTGGTGCAGTGAAAAGCAATGACAGAAATAGACACAGAGAATGATTCAGCTGGGGAAACCAGATGAAACAATGCATTTAGAACATCAAACATACATTACATTTGCAGCATAAGAATGTACACAATAATCTAACTCATCCAGTTTTACAAACAGGTCAAAGATCTAGAATATAACAAATGTAGGCCACTAAATGTACAGCTGGAATAAAGTGCATCAGGAAATAAAGGAATATGTTTTGGTCAGTTAGCTCTTGGATTTTACTGCCCTGCCAACCACACAGGGCCACCTCAGGATGAATATGTTTAGGTGCATTTCTGTGTTCTCATACATTGTTACGAAAACTATCTTCATATGATAGCATAGATTCATGTATCCTTGTTTTCAGTGTAATTCCACTAGTTATTATTTCACTATTTGTTATTTCACTGTCAATTTGTGTCATTTCTCGGAGTTCCATTACTGGGTAAAAATATGCATTCAATAGTTCAGCTTACTTAAGTGTTTTTTGTTTGTTTGTTTCTTCTTTGTTTGTCTGTTTGTTTTTTCTTTCAAACTGGTTGTATAATTCAACAACTTCCAGCACACCAGTGTGTCTGTGCTCGTGACAAAGAAAGCACATACAAAACACAAACCAGTGACAGTAGAAATACAAACACAGTAAACAAAATCAGAATTTCTCAAAAACTTAAAACCCAAAGACACTGATTTACAGTTATGACCGAAAATGAACAGTTAGTTTTAAACTTTTATGACACCTACATTAATCTAATGAGCAAAGTAAAACCAAGCACATGTTCAATATTAATTTACCTTGTGTATATTCTGCAGTGCCATCAACAGGGTCGACCCATATGACAATCTGAAACATTGAACCACAAACAATTCACACAACTTCCTTTCATTTTCTTATCACTGTTCATCTTGTTGTCTCTAAAACCTGTCTGTGATAGCACCCCTGTCTGGAATCTCACCCCTGTCTGGAATCTCAGGGCTGTCATCTGATTCCCATTTTCTATCCCCTCTCTTGTTTTTCTACCTAGTCCTCTTGCTCTTTCTACCTAGTCCTCTTGCTCTTTCTACCTAGTCCTCTTGCTCTTTCTCAGTGTCCCTCTTGTCATTTTTCTGGCAATGGTGGCAGGCTCTTTTTTCAAGAGAGTTCTCCACCATTGTTTTCGTTTAGAAATAGGTTCTTTTTGTACGGCTCTTGTTGAGCAGCTAGGAGATGCTAGGAGGTGGGTGGTAGGTGCAGCCTGCTGCCATATGGCACCGGTATTCTCCGTTATGCATTTATATAACCTTTTCATTGTTAAAATTACTTCTGTCCAGTCCTTAAAAACACACTTTAATCTGGTATTGATAAATTAGTCACTGATACCAGCATGTCCTAGCCTTACATGTATATTTTAACAGGGGCAACAGTGAAGGGACTAAGTCTTCAAACATTTGTGTTGGGTGTTTGTGTATGTTTGGTTTTATCATCTGTGTAAGGATTGATTGCATGGATTTGACTTGAGAAAGGGTTTACACATATATACATCAGAAGAGTTTCGGAAGGTGTATTTGCTTATGACAGAGTTTGATCATTCTGAGGTGACCGTGTGCAGTTAACAGGATGTTAAAATCTAATGACCAAGTAACTCTTTATAAGCTGCTTTGCTGGTTATATAGCTAAACAGTTGTTTTAAATGCATGCAAGCATGAACAATAATCCTTTAAACCAACTTACTAGACAATCTTAAGTCATGCAGCTGCTTCTTGCACCATGAATAAAGGATAAACATTTTAATTTACCACCAATGTGACAAGTTACAACCACAGTTGTTGTTGTTGATTGCTTTTATACAGCGCTGTTCTCCGCTCTCGAGTAGACTCGCTGTGCTCGCATGTGATTCTGCATGAGTGAATAGCTTTTGACTATCCACTGAAGTGGTATACTTACAGCGCTGGCATGGCTGGTGCCACATGAAACTGCTGCCGTCTCGGCGCGTTCTGTGTATACCATACAACCATGCACCATGTCACAGTCAATCTTGCCCTGACAACCTGTTTGTGTTTAAATTATTAGCAACTGCTTTTTGCCACCAGCATCTGAAAACTAACAGGACACAACTACCCCCCCCCCCCCAACACACACACACAACAGTATCTTAAGGAGACTACAATGCTGATGGATGTGCTACCTTTTCATCTAACTAGACTGCACCAAGGATTCCAAGTTATGAATGGTTTCTGTGAGACAGCTGTCAAACCATGGCTGACCCAATGAAAACACCAGTCAACACATACTGCCAGAAAAGTGAGATGTAAAATGATCATGATATACACTGTCACACAACAACAGGCTGACAGCTGCCGTTATGTACTAAGCTTATGATGCAGCTGAGTGTGAACATCATATATCACACTACCAAAATCCTATACACTCACACGGTACTGTTCAAAGAAATGCATGTGCATGCGCACACACACACACACATGCAGAGAAAGAGACAGAGGGGGGTAGACAGATGGACGGACGGAGAGTTTACTTAACTCTGAGTGCAGTTACTTGTTACTGGCAATGATCAGGTTAAAGAGAATATCCTCTTCTTCTTTTTTTCCACATGACTGTAGGTGAAACATACCTCTTCATCTTTGACGTTAAGCAAGCTTGAGGGACATGTCTGCTTCAAAACCTCCGGAGCCAGCGAAGTCTCTATGAAGTCATCTGGAATGGTGTCTGTGGGATCCAGACTCTGTGGAACCCGCAGCAGCACATCTTTATCTTAGGTTTACAATGAAGGACAAAGCACAATTATCAAAGGGAAACAGCTTGTAATTGTGCAATAAAAACAAAAGTGATCCCACCAAAGTTGACTGCATTTTCATACAATACAGATACAAATTATATTAAATCGGTCTCCAGAGGATTGGCCCAGTTTGAATGTTGAACTCAGCGTGTGTTGGAGTTTGAAGAGTCCGAGGGAAACCTACCTCTTCCCCGTGGATGGCCACTTTGGGGAACTGTCTGTGCAGTGAAGCCACAATACATCTCTGGGCTGCTCGATCCGCCTCCGTCTGGAAGTCGTTCTTGCCCTGAACACAGAATAGTCCCATTTTTCCTGTTATTCGTCTTCTCTCTTTCTCTCCTACCCTTGCCCTCATCCCATCTTTGCCAGTTTGCTACGCACTGTTTCATTCTCTGTATGCTGGCCATCCACACCCTGCATGCTACACACTGTTTCATTCCCTGTATGCTGGCCAGCCACACCTTGCTATGCACCGTTTCATTCCCTGTATGCTGGCCATCCACACCTTGCTACGCACTGTTTCATTCCCCGTATGCTGGCCAGCCACACCTTGCTACGCACTGTTTCATTCCCCGTATGCTGGCCAGCCACACCTTGCTACGCACCATTTCATTCCCTGTATGCTGGCCAGCCACACCTTGCTACGCACCGTTTCATTCCCTGTATGCTGGCCAGCCACACCTTGCTACGCACCGTTTCATTCCCTGTATGCTGGCCAGCCACACCTTGCTACGCACCGTTTCATTTCCTGTATGCTGGCCAGCCACACCTTGCTACGCACCATTTCATTCCCTGTATGCTGGCCAGCCACACCTTGCTACGCACTGTTTCATTCCCTGTATGCTGGCCAGCCACACCTTGCTACGCACCGTTTCATTCCCTGTATGCTTGCCAGCCACACCTTGCTACGCACCGTTTCATTCCCTGTATGCTGGCCACCCCACTACAAACGAAACACACCGGTTTAATGATTGTGCTGCGCTGTGATGGTAACATAATCATCAATCTGCTACATTTTTGTTCAAACTATTCTCTTCTTCAGTCTGAAAGAATCTCCTTTCCATTCAAACAAAATGAACTGGTTGTCAACAATGCACTAAAACTTCAACAGGTCCCCCTCATGGCTGCAGAAAGCATGGGGTGGGGGGGTGGGGGGGGGGTGGGGGGGGGGGTCAGTGGATGGACAGGAGGGGTGGGGGAGGTCAGTGGATGGACAGGAGGGGGTGGGGGGGTGGATGGACAGGAGGGGTGGGGGAGCAGGAGGAGGGGGTGGGGGGGGGGGTCAGTGGATGGACAGGAGGGGTGGGGGGGGGGTCAGTGGATGGACAGGAGGGGTGGGGGAGGTCAGTGGATGGACAGGAGGGGTGGGGGGTCAGTGGATGGACAGGAGGGGTGGGGGGGGGTCAGTGGATGGACAGGAGGGGTGGGGGAGGTCAGTGGATGGACGGAGGGAGTGGGTGGGGGGAGGGTCGTGGGGGTGGGGAGGTGGGATGGGACAGGAGGGGTGGGTGGGTGGGGGGGTCAGTGGATGGACAGGAGGGGTGGGGTGGGTGGGGGGAAGGGATGGACAGGAGTGGGTGGGGGGGGGGGGGGGGGTCAGTGGAGGAGGAGGGGTGGGGGAGGTCAGTGGAAGAAAGGAGGGGTGGGGGAGGTCAGTGGAGGGACAGGAGGGGGGGGGGAGGTCAGTGGACAGAAAGAAGGGGTGGGAGGTCAGTGGACAGAAAGAAGGGGTGGGGAGGTCAGTGGGCAGAAAGAAGGGAGTGGTGGGGTCAGTGGAGGGACAGGGGGGGGTGGGTGAGGCAGTGGACAGAAAGAAGGGGGTGGGGGAGGTCAGTGGACAGAAAGAAGGGGGTGGTGGAGGTCAGTGGAGGGGAAACAGGGCCCAATGCCTTCATGAGCATGACAAGTGCTGTCAAGCCCAGGAGGCAGTGCACTGAATGCATCTCTGTACCTTGTGTTCTACTAGTGTGTGTGTGTGTGTGTGTGTGTGTGTGTGAGAGAGAGAGAGAGAGAGAGAGAGAGAGAGGAGAGAGAGAGAGAGAGAGAGAGACAGAGACAGAGACAGAGACAGAGACAGAGACAGAGACAGAGACTGACAGACAGACAGACAGAAACACTACTATCACTGTTTAATTACAGAAGCTTGTGTTTACTCTTCAATGCTGTGATAATGTGTGTTTGGTCTGCTTTAGATTTTGTTGTTGTGTACAAATATTAGTCTATTGTTTATTCAGTTTTTTACTGTGCACCATGAGACAAAATTCTGTGTAAACCTGTAGAGGGACAGTAACTATTCTGACTGTGATTGTGAAAGCCTGGTCAGGGTCAGGCCTGTACACCCCACAGCAGGCAAGACTGGCCATGTCCACCTGTACGGAGCTAAGTCAACAAACAGCACTGGCCATGTCCACCTGTACGGAGCTAAGTCAACAAACAGCACTGGCCATGTCCACCTGTATCAGCTAAGTCAACAAACAGCACTGGCCATGTCCACCTGTACGGAGCTAAGTCAACAAACAGCACTGGCCATGTCCACCTGAACGGAGCTAAGTCAACAAACAGCACTGGCTATGTCCACCTGTATCAGCTAAGTCAACAAACAGCACTGGCTATGTACACCTGTACGGAGCTAAGTCAACAAACAGCACTGGCCATGTCCACCTGTATCAGCTAAGTCAACAAACAGCACTGGCCATGTCCACCTGTACGGAGCTAAGTCAACAAACAGCACTGGCCATGTCCACCTGTAGGAGCTAAGTCAACAAACAGCACTGGCCATGTCCACCTGTACGGAGCTAAGTCAACAAACAGCACTGGCCATGTCCACCTGTATCAGCAAAGTCAACAAACAGCACTGGCTATGTACACCTGTACGGAGCTAAGTCAACCAACAGCACTGGCCATGTCCACCTGTATGGAGCTAAGTCAACAAACAGCACTGGCCATGTCCACCTGTAGGAGCTAAGTCAACAAACAGCACTGGCCAGCGTCCCAAGTAGGGACTATCACCCCTTCACAGCAGCCTACAAGACAAGGAATATCAGCAAGTCAGGGCAGAGATCTTGAAGTCTAGGAGCTGGGCCAGGTACTTTTAGCACAGTGAAGACTTAGCAACAACCTGCCAGCTGACTTGGTCTGTGCAAGAGGGCAATGAAAGCAACCAAGGTTATTGTTATCAGGATTACAATATATGTATATATATATATATAATGGCCTGTAAGTGTAACAGTGTAAGACCAGTGTTCAGTATCGTTATCACTGTATCAACTCCCTGTCCAACACATGTTGCTGGTTGTGAGGATGCACATATAAATATTGCACGTACTCAATGGCACAATAAGCACACTCAGACCAACACAGCACTTGGCATGAAACGGACTGTAACAGTTACTTAGAGTTAGACCAACACAGCAGATACACTCAGACCAACACAGCACTTGGAATGAAACGGGCTGTAACAGTTACTTAGAGTTAGACCAACACAGCAGATACACTCAGACAATAAGCACACTCAGACCAACACAGCACTTGGCATGAAACAGGCTGTAACAGTTACTTAGAGTTAGACCAACACAGCAGATACACTCAGACCAACACAGCACTTGGAATGAAACGGGCTGTAACAGTTACTTAGAGTTAGACCAACACAGCAGATACACTCAGACAATAAGCACACTCAGACCAACACAGCACTTGGCATGAAACGGGCTGTAACAGTTACTTAGAGTTAGACCAACACAGCAGATACACTCAGACCAACACAGCACTTGGAATGAAACGGGCTGTAACAGTTACTTAGAGTTAGACCAAACAGAGATACACTCAGACAATAAGCACACTCAGACCAACACAGCACTTGGCATGAAACGGCTGTAACAGTTACTTAGAGTTAGACCAACAACACAGATCACACTCAGACCAACACAGCACTTGGAATGAAACGGGCTGTAACAGTTACTTAGAGTTAGACCAACACAGCAGATACACTCAGACAATAAGCACACTCAGACCAACACAGCACTTGGCATGAAACGGGCTGTAACAGTTACTTAGAGTTAGACCAATACAGTAGATACACTCAGACAATAAGCACACTCAGACCAACACAGCACTTGGAATGAAACGGACTGTAACAGTTACTTAGAGTTAGACCAATACAGTAGATACACTCAGACAATAAGCACACTCAGACCAACACAGCACTTGGCATGAAACGGACTGTAACAGTTACTTAGAGTTAGACCAACACAGCAGATACACTCAGACAATAAGCACACTCAGACCAACACAGCACTTGGCATGAAACGGGCTGTAACAGTTACTTAGAGTTAGACCAACACAGCAGATACACTCAGACCAACACAGCACTTGGAATGAAACGGACTGTAACAGTTACTTAGAGTTAGAGTTTAGACCAACACAGCAGATACACTCAGACAATAAGCACACTCAGACCAACACAGCACTTGGCATGAAACGGACTGTAACAGTTACTTAGAGTTAGACCAACACAGCAGATACACTCAGACAATAAGCACACTCAGACCAACACAGCACTTGGCATGAAACGGACTGTAACAGTTACTTAGAGTTAGACCAACACAGCAGATACACTCAGACCAACACAGCACTTGGAATGAAACGGACTTAACAGTACTAGAGTAATAATAATATATATATATATATATATATATATATATATATATATATATATATATATATATCTCAAAGCACCTGACAGCACACAGTCTAGATAGTCCATCAAGAACGCACATATGTACACATCATCTACATACAGTCAGAGTTCCTTGTGACATCACCGCATGAGGAATTTTAATAACAGTAAGTAATAACTAGTCAGCATCAATACTTTTAATTAAGTATTATTATTTATTTTGGGGAGGAGGTTGCCATCAATCCCAACACATGTTCTCACAAGACAGATAGGCACAGGAAGACAGACAAAATATATCTGCCACCAAAACTGCAAAAGCACAAACCTGTATATATATATATATATATATATATATCTATATCTATGTCTATAGCAACATTCTGGTAAGAAAACAGAATTTAACATCACTTGTTGTGGTATTGTTTGTACAGGTGAGTTTTTAATGAGGTTTGAAGGCATGGGGGGATTGAATGTGAGGGAGGTCAGAAGGGAGTGAATTCCATGGCTTTGGAGCACAGCAGGAGAAACAGCCTTTGTTCTAACAGGGGGGATAGGAAGTATCCCTGCGTCTGCAGAAGAAGGAAGCTGCATGGAAGGCTGTACACTGTACACAATCAGAGAAATAGGCAGGAGAAGGAAGCTGCATGGAAGGCTGTACACTGTACACAATCAGAGAAATAGGCAGGAGAAGGAAGCTGCATGGAAGGCTGTACACTGTACACAATCAGAGAAATAGGCAGGAGAAGGAAGCTGCATGGAAGGCTGTACACTGTACACAATCAGAGAAATAGGCAGAAGAAGGAAGCTGCATGGAAGGCTGTACACTGTACACAATCAGAGAAATAGGCAGAAGGAAGCTGCATGGAAGGCTGTACACTGTACACAATCAGAGAAATAGGCAGGAGAAGGAAGCTGCATGGAAGGCTGTACACTGTACACAATCAGAGAAATAGGCAGAAGAAGGAAGCTGCATGGAAGGCTGTACACTGTACACAATCAGAGAAATTGGCAGGAGATGAGTCAGGGAAGAAGTTGTGACAGATGGTTGACAGTTTGTAGTCTATTCTGGCTAGTACCTGCATTTGATTACACTGATACATCAATTTACACAGTATGTAGCATAATTGCATTTACTGCTCTGATCGATATAGATTTTTGTTACACACTTTGCAAAGCATGACTCCATGGACACTGAAGACAGATAGCCCTGTGACAGTATTACGGATACTGCATGTATTACTCTTGGTTAACCCGTGGCCTATTACACACAATGAAGAACCAAATTTAGAAAGTCCTGACATCAAAGTCACAATGTTAAAAATGCAAACAAATGGAAATATGAAAATCTCATACCTTTACAACAACTCCAAGATCCCCTGCTTTCATAATGCTTGTGATAATTTCAGCTGCTTTGATTGACACAGAGTGAGATGCTGCCAAAATGCGCATTATCAAAGGTGCTTCTTCTGACTCCATGATGACACTTGACAGCAAGAAATTGCACACAACTTGCACACAAGGTTACTTACAAATGATATGATGATCACAAATAACTTGATTTTACCATTAGCCGTCCGTGTCTCTATGCTACCATCAGCCCATTAAAGAATGCTCTCTGCAAGCAAACTGCACTGTATATATCACAAAGCGTCTCTGAATAGAGACCCTGCTCTGTATTATATATATCACAAAGTGTCTCTGAACAGAGACCCTGCTCTGTATTATATATATATATATCACAAAGTGTCTCTGAACAGAGACCCTGCTCTGTATTATATATATATCACAAAGTGTCTCTGAACAGAGACCCTGCTCTGTATTATATATATATATCACAAAGTGTCTCTGAACAGAGACCCTGCTCTGTATTATATATATCACAAAGTGTCTCTGAACAGAGACCCTGTTGTGGCACGTTCTGTCACCACAGCACAATTGGTCACAATACCAGCAATGCCTACATGTTTTGTCACTGACAAGATGGTGACAAAATTGTGCAGCCATTGTACTTTTTAAACTCGGATATTGGTACATGATATATATATATATATATATATATATATATATATATATATATATATATATATATATATATATATATATGTGTGTGTGTGTGTGTGTGTGTGTGTGTAAAACAGAGAGAGAGAGAGAGAGAGAGAAGAGAGAGAGAGAGAGAGAGAGAGAGAGAGAGAGAGAGAGAGATACTAATAACAATGAACAGCCTAAAAGCAATAACGAACAATCAAACAATGTACTGTGACTAAACTGTTCAGTACCAATGGTGTGCAAGACGTTAAACTTCAGAAGTAAATCAGACTTTTCTCTGCAGCCATATGCTCATAGTTCTTTTGAAAACTGGATTAATCCACTTAATAATACACAAACGATGCTGCTTTGATCTTGTTTGCTCTGTGACTACTATCTCAACAATGTTGTGCTACAGTCAAAGTGCTGCAACCCCTTTGGAGGTAAATAGCAAACGTTTCAAACAACAACACCAGCCAGTGTTTAAAACAAAAAAGAACTTTTGTGCGTTTCCACTTTTAATTAACCAACTTCAGTTAGGTACTGAGTGTGCAATGCACACAGTGGAGTAACCTCATATAAGATATAATTAAAGCAACAATATTGGTGGGGGTTTATAGTCAGCAAAAAGATCAAAGCTGGTTGGGGTCAGGAAGAATGAGCAAAATAAACTTGGCCACAATGTCTGGATGGCCTGAGAGCAGCTGGGAGAGCATCATTAACAATACCAAAAACATGTTAAGCACATGCTGTGCTATAAACTTCATTAGGCTCTGTACAATGAAATATTCCGTTTTAAAAAAGTCATCACACCCACACTTACCTTCAACTTCATGAAACTATATATATATATATATCAATCATCAAACATATCCACAGGACATGCACAAAACATGACCACTCAGTCTATATAAATTATAATCATATTTGACACAGCTCAATGAACTACAAGCAACAGTAGTCTTGCAGTCTACTCAAAGCAATACAGAATTTCCATTTAACACAAAATGACACAGGGATAATAGAACTTAACACACATGCATGCATGCATACAACACACACACAAACATGTGCACATATACACACAGAAACACACACCTGCATGCACCCACACACAGACAGACACACACACACACGCACTGACCAAGGGACCTAAAGAGAAAAAGACAGATTATAGTGCTGCTGGCGAAGGGGTAACAAAATGTGCAGCAAGTGAACCTTTCACCGTTTCAGCACATTTTTTCACCACGTGGTGGTGACAAAACATGCCAGGGTCAGAAAACATGCAGGCAGTGCATCCAAAATGTGCCAGGGTAACAAAACGTGCCACAACAGACCCTTGATGAACAGACCACACAGATCATCCCCAAGCCAAACAAAGACTACCATATATAATATACATTGTGACACTGAAAAACTGCCCCAATCTCCTGACTGGGTTAGTTCACACAGTCACAGACCAAGGTGTGAAGTCGTCTGCACCAGATAACTTTGTGCATTTGACTTTTCTGGCACCTCCTGCTCCTCTTCACCATTACACTTACAGCCTCACAGTCTTATCACCCACGCGCTGCTTCTGGCTAAACAGAAAATCAGTCTGCTTTCTCACCCTGCTGACATGTGTGCAGGCAGTGACACAGTTTACAACTAATACCCTAATTGAAGGCTGGTATGCAAGTCCTGCATTACCACCACTGTCCCCTTTCCCCAGCTGGCAGCCCTGACCCCTGCAGCCTTGTGCTGTGGGATGAGCCAGCACTGATCCACTTACTGACCCCCACACAAAAGGCCACAAGCCTGTTCTACATACTGGCCTACATTCAACTTTCAGGTGTCAAGGCCACAGGCAAACTCAGGTTGATTTGAGCCTGTCCAGAGTTTCACTTTCAACATGATCTTATGAAATCTTCTATTTTAAATATTATGCACATTTATGCACTGCAGTTAGGTTTGCTTGGTTATAATGTATTGAATATATTTTTCTCTCCCCTCCCACCCCCCAAAAAAGAAGAAGAAGCAAAACATATTATTTATTAGAAGAAAAAAGAAAAGAAAAATAAGAAAATAATTCATTGATAGTATATTTAGGAAGAGGTAAACAAGAGAGATAACATTAGTTATAATAAGTTACTTACATTAGCATAAAACAAAAAATTCAAATGATAAGCTCACTCTATACATTATTTACATATCAAAACACTCTATACATTATTTACATATCAAAACACTCTATACATTATTTACATATATATATCAAAACAAACATTTGTTGAATTGATTTTAAAACCTTTCAATGTAAATTATAATCATATGCTACAGAAGCTAAAAACAACAACTGCAACAACACTCAGACCAGCTTGCTCAAGTTTCCACAGATCTGCATTTCAATTTTTCATATTTTGGATTCAGTGCATGCTGTGATAAGGCACTGAAATCATTACAGGGGTCCTTGTCCTAGTTCCTACAAACAACTGTCTTTATCTGCCAGTTCAACACATTTGTTCTTTATTATGTGGAACAGGTTTAGTAAGTATGTTACTTCCACTATAAATACCCAAGAAGGTGATGGTAGACCAAAAGACACCAATAATGATGACTACAAACATGCAAGAAGAATGTCAATTTCTTGTCTTTTATTAATTTTTTATTGGACTTTGGAAAACAAGCTGATGATTTGCTAAGGCTGTAACAGGAGATCACTTGGAATATATATCATTTTATTCTTTTTAGCAAGTGCTAAACATCGCAAACATCACTAACAACATCACACACATCAGTTCATTTTGGACATGTTATAAAGTTATGAACACATAGTTGTCATTTCTACACAGCAGATCCAGAATGGCCAAAATACCTAAAAAATGATTAACCAAACACTGCAAAACAAAAATAATATTTTGTTGTGTGCTTGCAGTGATTATGCTTTATCAACAAAATATTGGGAAGGAAAGCTCATGCAAATGATACTTTGTTGTGAAGTTATGCCGATGTCAGTGGCCCCAAATTAAGTAAACACACAAATTTTACAGGAGTCTCGCTGCCTTTTAGATATCTGCATCAACCAGCACAAAACATACCTATTTTGCATCAGTGGTATGAAAAATATGTACAGCATAACCTACAATTAGCACACAGTGAAAAATAAAAATGACGGACTAACTTGAATGTAGCTTACGATCTATAGTATAAAGTGAGCGGACAAAAATAGTAAAAGGAAAATCTATCTGTGCACAAGAAAGTGGAAACATTCAGTAAATTTGCCATTCACAAAAAGTTTGAATAGATGGAAACATTGTACGTGGTAGAACTGTGCAGCAGACGATGTCAGCAAACACAGTTCTTGTCTACCATGCGATTTGGTAATGAGATGAAGCTGAAATCGAAGCTGCTGCCATTTTCTCTCATTCATATTTGGTGTCAACGCATGTTTTGTTTTTGTAGTCTTCTGGCATCTGCCTCTGTGTAAATTATGATAAACACTAACAGTTAGACTGGGCATGCTGGATCATTCCCAATTCCATGTCTGGGAGCATGTCCTCTGTTGATTGACTGGAAATCAGCACTGATCAGTTTGGCAAGATACGCCATTTCTGGTCAGTCTGATACAAAGACCAATTCTTCTTCCATTTATATTTGGGTTTATTAGGATTCAGGTACATATGAATCATTATTGTTCTTCAGAAATGTACACACATTTTATTCACAGACAGGGTGCTACCAACTAATAGGGGCAGGCTCAGATTGGGGGTGGGGTTTATCACTTTACAGACCAAACATTACCGTAGCTTATGTGTTTATTTTGTTGTCCAGATTCCACCTTTCATTGACTGGACTTGCAGTGCTGTGTGTGCTGGAGAGGAGTGCGGGGCCATGGCTGCAATGACACTAAGTTTGCAAACTTGCAGATCTAGTTTTGAGTGACACAGCAGCCACCAGGCAGCCGTAACTTGTTGAATCAGTGTTCAGTCGTTTTGCGTATGGTGATGCAGCAATGTGGTCAAAATGTGTATGGCACCCCAAAAATGCAATATTTACACAAATTCAGCAATAAATGCAAGTCCTGTTTTAACAACTATAATCATAACTATTTCAAGTGTCACACAAACTTTTCAAAGTCTTGAGTATCAGTGAACATATTAAGTGCCTACTTAAGAGCTCACAGTCACATTGTATGTCATGCTCACGACAAATCCTGTCAGCTACCTTTACAAAAATCTAATATTTGCCATTGCTGTCATGAGCATGATCTACCACTGTACCAGTGGTCACTGATGTTTTACCTCAACTTTTATCCACAAGAACTTTGGACAGATTGATTACATTTGCTGATATTACACCTTCTCACCAAAAAAATGAGCACACCAAGTCACTTATTGCAGTATGTAACACAACAAAAAAATCTTTATTTTCTCCACAATTCGCTGCCATTATCCTCCCTTGCATGGAACAAGACAGATTTGGTGGGCACAACTGATAATGCAGGGATAAACCGCCAAAAATCACACCCAAAACTGTGTGAGTTGCAAAACAAATGTAGCACGTAATGTGATCAATCACACCAAGACTTGTAATGCAAAAAATCTCAACATTTCAAGCTTCTCTGTGTAGTGGTGGAATTAATTTCTGTTTTACGTTCAATCAAACTGTTTCAGGCAAGCTGTAACAAACTCTCTTTTTTCAAGAGCCTGTCATATGTTTAGTATTCTTACACCAAACAAAATGTTCACACCAACAAGTGATGTATGTAGTCCAGTTACTACTTTCAATAAAATCTTGCTTTTGAGGATGCTGATTTTTAAAATGATGCCTTAGAATCCATCAACAATCATTTAGAAGGCTATTGTGAATGTGATTGGTTGTTTTTGTTTGTTTGTTGTGTTTCTAAGATGTTTTTTGTTGCCAATCCTTGGCATTGATTTCTATGTCACACTCACACAAGTCATGGTCTACAATGAGTTTCGTGACACAAAATAATTTTTGTTAAAGCACGATTGCACCAATTTTAACATTGTACATGGTCAAAACAAACTTAAACTAGTTAAAGGTAAAGTTCAAACTCTCTACTCAGACTATTATTAATTCTTTTTCATGTTGACCAGCGCAAAGTGCCTAAATCGATTTCCAAAACTTGGTAGCGCACAGAACAACTCATTTGACGCCATTTATGACACATGACCATATATATATATATATATATATATATATGACTTAGTGCCAAAAGGAGTGCAAATGGGGGGTCGGATTTTTGACTGTCAATAAAATCTGTTTCAAACACTTTGTCTTGTTGTTGCATTGTGTGTGCGTTCATAATTGGTCAGTATCACAGTGGAAACAATACGAGCTCCAAATCTGAAGCAGGCGGAGAAATAAAAAAAATTTGAAAGTGAAAAGCGCCACGAAATTCGACCCCTGAAAACGGACACGCTCACGGTGAGTGCTTTCGATGCTTTCATTCACGGACATGACGAACAAAACATTACCTCAGTCACCGATTTGCACAGAGGAGATATCACTTTACATACTAACATAGTGCATATAAAATCGATTATCATTAAGTTTTGTTTTTGGAGTCAGAGGCTCTGAAATATCTCTCGGTCGAACATTATGTGTGTTGAAATGTTTCATGACCAGCATCCGCAGACAATCTAGTGAAGAATGGACTTTCTCTTTCGTCGAAACTTTACTCCAGTCACTGTAGTACATCACTGCATCAGGCGCCAATGTTTTATTTTACTGCCAAATGTCTGGATAGTTTTAAAATATATTTTGCCATTCTTCATAAAATTGTTGCAATAAATAACGTTCAACAAAGTATTAGATTAAACAAGCAAAAGGAAAAAAATAAAGTTTTCACGCTTTTGCACTACTTCCGGTTAGCCATGTTACACATCCGGGTCATTTGCTTTTAGCACATGGCCGCATGGAAGAGACGTTCTGATATACGAAAGGTGTATGGTAATATTTTTGAAGAACGTAACGTTCAACTTTATTTAAACGTTCATCAGAGATTTAGTCAAATCTTCCGGTTATACGATGATATTTATATTGGTATATGCTGAATCTTTTAAAAGTATCGGAATGTTAGCATACAGAGAGAGTTTTTGTTGCTGTCGATCTAAAGTTGTTCAGATGCTTTCGTAAATTTGTTTTCACCGAGTTTCTTACAACATGGGTGCATGTTGAAATCGTAATGTGCGACAGCAGACTGGTTATAAACAGTATATTCTGATCGTACTCTTTACATTTTTTGCTTGCACTTAACGCAGTTCGCTTTGTTTACAAACTACGTCTTCAAACAAATCATCATATATCATTATATGGTAGACAATTCAAATTTACACAGGTTAAAGTCGTCAAGTTAGGTGTTGAACATTACGATTACAACACGAGCTGTGGAAATAATAACGTTCAACATAATTATAGTGACCATACCTGTCTTTTTTGTAATATTTATTACGATTTTTTCTATTTATCATTATTAATTCTTTCACTTTTAAGTTAAGTGTTCAACTATTTTTGTCCTAGGCACCTGAGTCAACATGACCAAGAAATGCATGGATGACAGGTTGCGCGTGTATTTTCCTGACACCCAAAAGCAGCAAAGTTGCACTCACTCTTACTTGCTCCATTTTCTCTTAAAAAACACTTACTTGTTTGTTAAATAATAAGTATTACTTATTTTGTTATGAAAAACAAAGTACCATGTTGTCTCATTAACGTTATGTTATCCACTACAACAAAATTAATGCAGCAAAAACTGTTCACATAGAAATAGTTATGTGTCTTTTTACTTTACAGTAATAAAAAGTTACCGATTTATTATTTTCATCAAGAAACAAACAGCATTGTACATCTTGTTGAAACAGTAACGTACAACATATTTCTGCCTTCTCCCTTCACTGGTGGATGACTTCACATGTGTTCATTAAAAAAATGCATTACTCACTCACATCCTGTCAACTTTATTTTCTAGTATCTCTGTCCTCTTTACTTGCACACCTTTTGGCACTAAGTCATATATAATCTAGAACAGCACTACTACTAGTACTAGTTCTAGTACTACTAGTACAGTAGTAGTAGTACAAGTAGTACTAGTAATACACAATGTAATATAAGCAAGACTCTGTAACACAGCAATGCTAGACAGTGCTAGAGTATGAGTGTTCAAAGCTGTACAGCATGTTCAAAGCAGCTAGCTATTGCACCAGAACCAACTACCACACGGCTTTGGTTGCTAAATGTAAATTTGTCACATGTTCTGTACAAATGCACTCATCCTTATACAGTTATAGTACAGCAGTCCCAGTAGACTGTAGTGTTTGTTTCGTTTCATACTGGTCAATGTGTTATCAGCACTTGCACCAATACTAGTATAGTAGTAATACAACTAATACAGTAAATGAGTTATTATACTGTAGCAATGTTAAGACGCTGCCAATAGCCAGTCAGTTCCTTGTCCTCAAAAATACAGGCATAATACGGAATTAAGTCAGTTCAATGTACAAATTGGTCACAACTGACACTCATTTCATCTACGTTGTAGTCTAGTCGGTCTTGGTACGATGACGAGCCGCATGGTTCAAAGCGTGTCCACTCAAGTACTCGAACACGAACACTCTGTTACAAGGATTTAGGTTAGGTGAGATGTCAACACACGAATAAATTGACCATTAGATTCTGGAATTGCTAATACTCACCTTCTCTATAATCCCAAGCTCTCCTTTTTTCATGATGTCCCTTATGATAATGGCAGCTCGGTTTGATACCGAGACAGAAGCCGCTAAAATGCGCATAAGTAACGGTGATGTCGTAGCCGCCATTTTGGTAACACAGGTAAATGGTACCGCATGTACAAGTCGTAAACGCTAAACGGGCTTTAGAAAATATGAACTATAAACATTTCAACCTACCAGAAATTCTAATTAAATTCTAATGCCAAAGCATACTATATATCAATTTTTTACGGTCATATAGTCCAGACGTTTGCAACATCCACCAACCACTACACATGCGCATCAGCTTACTTCCGTTGTACACATGGAACTTCTGACACGAATGCGATATCTTCGAACAGTTTGTGTTTGAGGAGTTTTAACATATTTCTGTGAAAATGTGGGGTCTTTTCAGCAGAGATCCAACAAAAGACTTCAATTATGAAGTTGGAGAAAAGATACCTGGCCTCGAGGACAAGTCCTTGTGGACTCTTCACAGCGGGAAAAAGAAGGTTTTACAATCATTGTTTATTTTTTCGTTGATGATGGTTTTCAAGTTTCGTTTCCAGCAAAGCAGTTGAATGGGCATATCACATTTGTGGCACAGTGTGTCAGCAGAAAATAAACGTTTCTTTCATGCATAAAAACCGTATTCTTTTGCTTCTTCGACTATGCATGTAAAATTGTTTTAGTTGTGGTCCAATGAAAGAAATTTGTGGTTGATACTATTACAGTATTAGTATTATTAACATTAATAATAATATGTAATGGAGAGGTGGAGCGTAGAAGGACAGGACACAGGCAGCAGAGTCAGTAAAATAGAGACCACAGCAAGCGTACGGCGGCAGTCAGGTTTTATTCAACAGCAACAGACAATTTTCAGCACACACAAAATCCTCACTTGCATGCATAGATAAGAGAATGGTGCGGGCCGCAAGGAACACACGCTATCGCTACAATCAAATCAGCCCTCTTGACCACAAAATGGCTGACAGTTGTGTTTCCTTGGCCCGCACAAATACAGTTTCCTCAACAATAACTAAACTAAATAAAACATGAAAAACATCAAATAAAAGCTACAGTTACAATCTTTTAAACCGTATAAACAAAATGTACACACATGACTTAGTTTATTTACAACAAGAGTGGGAAGCGTGGCTTGAACAGATTCGTACAACTAAATCACAACTATCACAATGTACAAAATATTAATCTCAATACTAAGACTTACATCAGAATAAAGTGCACGCTCCCACGGTTAAAATGGTACATAACAATTATAATACAATGTTCTGTAAGAGAAGCAAGACGCACTCAAAGACTAGCAATAAAACAGTCGGTGCGAACTTTCGCTTGGGGCGCGTTATCTAGTCGCAGCATCGCTGATAAAGTGATGTCAAGTAGTCTATGAATATAACTTAGCTTCTACAGTACACAATACTTAATAAGTTAATTTTAACCCAAAATAAACACTAATCATGAAGTCAGCTAAGTAAAATACTATGCGACAAAGCATTGATCGACACAGAATTACTTTAATCAAGTCAAAATAATGATTCACTACGATTCACTAGTACTAAACAGAGAACGCGCCATGCAGACGACGGCTATGAAAAGAATAGACCTAGAGAGGCATCGGCTACTGATTAAGTTCGATCCTGCGTCTAAATAAACGTTGGATAAACATTCTAAGATGCCAAATTATATTACACATGGCTTAGTGCATAAAAAGGACTAGGTAAACAAAGAGTAGGTAAACAAACAAGCAGTCAAGATATTAAGAAGAAAACAAATTTGAAACTGGCGTGCACCAGCGGCTATCGCCGGTGGGCTGTGTGAAGGCCATGTGGCGTTATGCTACATGCAGTGCTTCAAAACAAAAGCATTGTCTGCTCCGGTTCCCGGGTTACTAACAGTACAGTAATGAAATTGCATGGATCTGATAAACGGGGCGGGATTATTGTAAAAACGTACAAAAAGCACTTGCTCACAAATATAATAATAACTAAATTACTATTCCATCACATCATTTTAAATCATAGAAAGTAAAGTCCAATTTTCATGGCTGACGATTTGTAGGATCAAAGTGTCACAGCAGGCCTGTATATAGGCAATATCCACTTTTACAGTTTTAGCCCTGTCAGTTCATGGTCCTGAAATGGTATGAGTGTGTGTCTGTGGATGGAATGAACTTGAAGGATGCAGTACGTTAGCATATATATCCACATGTATATATATATATATATCAATTCATTCTGTACCAATACTGCTATGCCAGTGCTATAAACAAGCACACGCACACAGGCATCCTCCCACCATATGAGGACAGCGAACTGACAGGGCTAAAAGGGGATATTGCCAATACATATTATAATATATATTATTTATCAATCATGATATAAATATGATAATTAATATGGTGGTCAGATTACTGAGGCTAAGACTGGTCTTTGCCAGCCTAAGCTATTCTTTTCTAACTTTCAACACTGCAGTCACTGTGTCTTAATATCTAGGACCTCTTGTCTTAATAATGATAATAATAATACAGTATCATAATAATGGGGTCTTCAGAGACTGTGGAGACTACTGGTATGTGGTACCAGCAATTAAAAATAAATTCTGGTGCCAAGCATGACAAAGCCTGTATTTTCACTACCAGTACCATCAGATGTTTAAATTTAACATGTATGTGTCTGTTACATGGTCTTTGATGTTCAGCTTATCTTCCAAGCTAAATTATTGTAAACTGCTTACAACTATTGAATGTGGAACTGCGTAGCCCACCACTGTTAGTGTGTTAGTCTGAGACTGAGGATCAAGAAGTGGGAGAAAGTTGTTTAGCACTATGAGTCTGACTGCCTGAGTCTGAGTTCAGCTTCAAGTGAAGAGAGAGAGAGAGAGATTGTTTGGCTGATGGTGCAGTTGTTGATGTTTTAAAATGGAGTTCATGGGGGGTTGGCTAACATGCCGAATTGTAAACCTAGTGACCAAGGTGGGTCTTCTGAACGTGACAAGGTGAAGGACGAGTACCTTCCGACTTGTCAGTTCCTTTTTCAGTCTAGTTTCATGTACACAGCATGCACCAAGATGATTGTGCACATTAAAGATTCCATGTCCATCTTTCAATAATTAGAAAAAGGCCCAATGGCTGGTGGCTTAAAAACATAGCATTAATGTGTTGATCAGAATAATCAAAATGATGGAAAAGGAAACTCATAACCCCTTGCTTGTGATTTTACTTCCCGCTCCCAGTGTCAACTGTCATTTAACCAACTGACTACAGAACTTTGGGGTCACCTCTTAATCTTATTGTAGCAGCAGGGTGGTTCCTGTATTTAAGCCCGGTGTTTGCTGTTGTAGTTTTGTTTAAAAGCTAATTAGTGCTGTCACAGTGTCAGTGTTTATGGACTCCTTGTTTTTTTTCAGGGATCTGGGGATCCAGTGTCTGTCTTTGCATTTGATGTGAAAACAGCCAGTGAATCACAGGTGAGAAAGGGCGTTACAGTTACACAGTACAGTGGATGTGAGAAACATCCAAGTTGTATATATATATATATATATATAATATATAACATTACCCATAATGATACGGTGTTGTTGTTTTTGTTTAGTTTTTTTAGTTTAGATTTTTAAGAAAAATTGTCTGATTTGGGATGGAAACCTAGTTTTGGTTTCTTGTGGAACTGGTTTTCAAAACTAATTCTAAATGTTGGCCTTTTTCAAGTTTTTGGAAAAAGGAGATGGAGTTTAGTGACAACCTACACAGGTTAGTATTTTAGACATGATCACAATTCACATTCACTGATTTGGTAGATTTACTCTCAGTGGTTTAGTGCTTCTCTGAGGTTTTTGAACAGTTTCTGTTTCCAGACTGCTTGTTGGGTGGGGTGGGGGGGGGGGGGGGGTACTTTATCACAGGTTGTACACAGCTCTGGGTAAAAACTGAGTTTCAGATTTGTTAGTCATAAAAAAAACTCACATCGTTCTAAAGGTGAACCTATTGAAAGTCTGTATGGGTTCGTCTTGATCTCCGTGATTCACTGATTGTGTGCAGTTCCAGCTCAGGACAGTTGACCACTGCCAGTCTGTTGTCAGTCTAGAAGAGCATCATCACCAGCCCTGACTTATTACACACAAGACATCAAACAAATATATGGATGTTGTGATTTGATTGATAAATGTCCACAGGTGCAGACAGCAAAAGGTGCTGTAAAAAGACTGAAGACTCTGAGGCATCCAAACATTCTGACATTTTTAGATGATGTTGAGGTGAGTGGTTGAGTTGGACACAGTCTACTTTGGTTGTGATTTTGTTATTATACAGGTCTGCCTGTGGATCAGATTTTGCATACATGTGTGTGCTTTGATCTTTTTGCCAGTCCATTGTTTCCAATTTTGATGACAAAGCTGCACATCACATCTTCTGTATGTAGAGTTCTACATGTCCAGTTAGGGATAAATTGGCTTTTATATCTATTATGCATGTTACATACATGTCTACAGTGCATTCATACAGAGGCTAAGGATACTCTGCTTACATGTCTTAGTTTAGTATTATTATTAACTAGTTTTAGTAGCATTATTAACTTCTTATAAAATTCCACTTTCCAGGGATCCATTTAGATTTAAAAACAAGGACAGATGTGGGCAGGTTTATCGAAAAACAGTGAAAGTTGGCAGCCCCTTTGACAATTGCAAAGCTGTAAGAACGACTTGTGCTGGTGACTGGAGGTACGCCGAGGGAGAGAAAGGAGTCTGCATTAAGCTGATCAACGATACTGAGAGTGTGCATTAAGCTGATCAACGATACTGAGAGTCTGCATTAAGCTGATCAACGATACTGAGAGTCTGCATTAAGCTGATCAACGATACTGAGAGTGTGCATTAAGCTGATCAACGATACTGAGAGTGTGCATTAAGCTGATCAACGATACTGAGAGTGTGCATTAAGCTGATCAACGATACTGAGAGTGTGCATTAAGCTGATCAACGATACTAAATCTAGTACATGGTCATGAGCCAGTTAAAGATGGTTGACATCAGGTCTGACCTGAAAACGTAAACAAGCTGAAGCATTTGTGTGAAAGAACTGGAATTCCTATTTTCAGGTCACAGCAGCAAATGTTAGACTGTAAAAAGTGGCAGTTGTGTGTAGATTATGTAAGTTACTGGATATTACCTGTAAATTACTGGATAGCACCCAATGCAATGTATTTTTTCTAACTGGTGGTTGCAGACGGACAAAGTCATCTATTTCGCCACAGAGCCTGTGGTGCCACTGGAGAACTATTTACAAAACAACAGTGACAGTCACAACGAAACAGCCATCTCATGGGGTCTTCATCAGGTCCTGGTAAGGAGTGAAAAAAACACCAGTCAAATGTTGAATTTAATAATAATAATAATATTACACTTACTTTTACAGAACCCACCCCATGGCTACAGATGCTTTACAGCACTTGATAAACAGCATCCATACTGGCTACATATATCTCAGTCGGAACGCTCGCACATATACAGTATAAATCTGTACGCTTGCTTGCGTTTGTCTACTTGAACTAAGAGAACAAGTCAAAATTGCAAAAATAGCAACAAACAAGAATGCCTTCACAATCTGAATACTTTTATACAGTATAGTATTAATGTGCCTTCACAATCTGAATACTTTTATACAGTACTGTATAGTATTAATGTGCCTTCACAATCTGAATGCTTTTATACAGCATAGTATTAATGTGCCTTCACAATCTGAATGCTTTTATACAGCATAGTATTGGCTAACATTATACTTATAGCACAATATGTGTCATTTTGATTCAGTGCCTAAGAAAAACAAAGCAAACTGCTTACTCTTGAACGAGTATGGCCAGGTGTAATTGAATTAAATGTTTTCAACTTCTGGGGATAGTTTTGAAGCTTGAATAAGTCATCAAGATAAAACAGACAAGATTATGTCTTTCTGAGTTGAGCTACACTGCACCATACAAACCATGAAAAGTTTCTTCTTTGATGTCCATTCTTTTCCAGAAAGGACTGTCGTTTCTGGTAAACGACTGTAACCTGATCCACAACAATGTTTGCATGGCATCCATCTTTGTGGACCCAGCAGGCGAGTGGAAGCTAGGGGGCGTTGACTACATGTACCCAGCTCAGGGGGCTGACAGCATACCGCCCGTCAAAATCCTGCCTGTGCTGCAGAAGTATGATCCCCCTGAAAAGGCTGATGGCGCCAGAGTGGTAGGAAATAAATGGTAGGTGTTGGCATTAGTCAAGCTATTGCCTAAAAGTAATGGGATTTAGGATGTATGTCTGTGGTGGGAAAAGTTGGTATATTCAGTGGGTTTTGGCAGAGGTGTTACCTGCTTGAAAGATTTTTTTCTGTTTGTATCAGCATAGCATGCTGGTGTATAAAAGTGATAACGGCTTATTATGTTGCACTACAATTGACATGCACACAACACGCATGCACGCACGCACACACACACACACACACACACACACACACACACACACACACACACACACACACACACACACACACACACACACACACACACACACACACACACACACACACACAGCTGTGACTGTGGCTTACAATGTATCCTGTCTGTCTCAGTCATTGGTAGAACTGTGCAGACGTTTTAACCAGGGCAGCCTTTTTTCCACTGCTGTGAATGTGAGACCATCAGACAGTCACTGTGCAGCTTGGTGTGGGGTGTCTGAAGGCGTAGACCCAAAGACCATCAGATAGTCGCTGTACAGCTTGGTGTGGGGTGTCTGAAGGCGTAGACCCAAAGACCATCAGACAGTCGCTGTGCAGCTTGGTGTGGGGTGTCTGAAGGCGTAGACCCAAAGACCAGGGAAACAGGAGCATGTGACTGCTGGAACAGGGCTTGAAGCTGCCACCTTTTGAGTTGGAGTCCAAGGACGAGTGTGGGGTTCTGATTTCTTTCTCTTTTACAACTGCTAGTTTGGTTTGGTTTGTTTCAGGGCCTCTGACATGTGGGGCTTGGGCTGCCTGATATGGGAGGTGTTCAACGGAACCCTGCCCCGAACAGCTGCCCTCAAGTCGCTAGGCAAGGTGGGGCACTTTCTTTTCCTTTTTCTTCTTCTCTTCTGTTTGGGCTTTCTTTTATTTGTGTTCATTCCAACTTCCTACCTTCACCCCCCCCCCCCCCCCCTCCCCCCCCCCACTCCCACGAGTGTTGTATTTCTTTACAAAATGCATACCTGTGCATGTATCTGATTACCGCATGAATAAGAGCAGATTTACTAGGTTTAAATCTGGATAAAAAGTTTTATGCAAGTAAAAAAGATTATGACTGATTTTGCTCTTTGATTTATTCTGAATCTCAAATCTTTTGTTTGAATTCTGCCTGTAAAAAATTCATAATATGTCTGATTTAAAAAACAAACAAATTAATCAACTGACAAAATGTTCTCTATATATAGATATGCTCACCTAATATTACCCACATGGTTGACTGAGCATTTAAAGCCAATCATTATCTGTCTGTTGTATGTGTGTCTGTCCAGATGGAGCATTTAAAGCCCATCATTTTTTGTTGTTGTATACATGTGTGTCTGTCCAGACTGAGCATTTAAAGCTATCATTTCTCTGTCTGTTGTATGTGTAAAAGCCGATCATTTCTCTGTCTGTTGTATATATGTGAAAGCTGATCATTTCTCTGTCTGTAAAACTGATCATTTCTCTGTTGTATGTGTAAAAGCCGATCATTTCTCTGTCTGTTGTATGTGTGAAAGCCGATCATTTCTCTGTCTGTTGTATGTGTGAAAGCTAATCATTTCTCGGTCTGTTGTATGTTTGAAAGCTGATCATTTCTTGGTCTGTTGTATGTGTGAAAGCCAATCATTTCTCGGTCTGTTGTATGTGTGAAAGCCATTCATTTCTCTGTCTGTTATATGTGTGAAAGCTGATCATTTCTCTGTCTGTTGTATGTGTGAAAGCTGATCATTTCTCGGTCTGTTGTATGTGTAAAAGCCAATCATTTCTCTGTCTATGTGTAAAAGCCAGTCATTTCTCTGGCTGTTGTATGTGTAAAAGCCGATCATTTCTCTGTCTGTTATATGTGTGAATGCCGATCATTTCTCTGTCTGTTGTATGTGTAAAAGCCGATCATTTCCATGTCAGTTGTGTGTGTAAGAGCTGATCATTTCTGTGTCTGTTGTGTGTGTGCCTGTCCAGATTCCTAAAAGCCTGGTGCCCCACTACTGTGAGTTGGTTGGTGCCAACCCCAGATCTCGTCCCAACCCTGGCCATTTCCTGCAGGAATGTCGTAAGAAGGGTGGGTTCCTCAGCAACTCGTTTGTCGACTCAATGCTGTTCTTGGAAGAAATTCAGGTATTGTACTTGTCTGATGCTTACACTGACACAAACAATCAGGCATGTGTGCACTTACGTACAAGTCACACACACACACACACACACACACACACACACACACACACACACACACACACACACACACACACACCACATGCACTTATGTACAAGTCACACACACACACATACACACCACATGCACTTATGTACAAGTCACACACGCACACACACACACACACACACACACACACACACCACAAACACACATATCCTATCATTCTCTCCTACTTTCTGTGCCTCTGTTTGTCTGTCTCTCATTTAATGTTTATACAGTTTTTGTTTTGTTGAGAGGTTTCTATAAATGAAAAAAACACCGGCACCTGTGTGTGTGTGACTTTCTCTCTCCACTGATGACTTCAGTGTGTCACTGTGCCTGGCAAGGTGATGTGTTACATTTTTGTTGCTTGTCACGATACGTTGATATCTGTCTACATATATTGCCATGTTATATGTGTTTTCAGATCAAAGATCAGGCGGAAAAGAACAAGTTCTTCGCCAGTCTGACTCCCTCCCTGGATTCTTTCCCGCCCCAAATGTGCCGCAACAAGATCTTGCCGCAGCTGTTGAATGCCTTTGAGTACGGCAATGCCGGCTCCTCTGTGCTGGCCCCCATGTTCAAGGTCAGTTCAACTTCCGTTTGCCTTAAGCTCTTATGTTCTTGAGCTGTTGTGGAGGCCGACCCACTCTGTCTTAACTCTTTGGTTCTTGAGTGGTTGTGGAGGCCGACCCTCTCTGTCTTAAACTATTATGTTCTTGAGCGGTTGTGGAGGCCGACCCTCTCTGTCTTAAACTATTATGTTCTTGAGCGGTTGTGGAGGCCGACCCTCTCTGTCTTAAACTCTTATGTTCTTGAGCGGTTGTGGAGGCTGACCCACTCTGTCTTAAACTCTTATGTTCTTGAGCGGTTGTGGGGGCCGACCCACTCTGGCTTAAACTCTTATGTTCTTGAGCGGTTGTGGAGGCCGACCCACAGCCTTGCAGTTGGATCTCTGGAAATCATTAATTTTACAAGATGGGAGAAGACATTTTTCTCGTGTAGTTTGTGAAGTTTTTTTTAGTTTTTATATAAGTTATAATAAGTTATTGCATACTTTATTGCTTCTTCAAAATGCTCTCTTCCTTTTTTTGTTTCTTTCTGTTTCTCCCTTTTGTTGTGTTTGATAAGCCATGTGAAAAATTTGTTACAAAATTGTTAACTTTGTTGTGGAGTACATGTATAATGAAGGAAAGTGAACGTGATCAACCTGAAAAATTAGTTCAGGACACCTCATGACAGTGGGTGTAAAATCTCACTTCTACCCAAGGTATGAAATCTTTGGAAGATTTTTCAGGCAAATCATTTGAATTTTTAACAATATGCAATCTCGTGATGCAATCAGCACCCTGATCAAAGCAGTTTTTGACCATTGTGCTTAAAATATTGATTTCTCAGTATGATCTTATGAAGAGGTAGGTATTCTGTGATACGACTGCTTTATGAGACTGCAAGATGTGATAGTGTGGTAAGCGGTCAGTGAGTTAACTGCAGTGGCTGGTTGCTGAGGGTTTCTCAGTATGATCTTATGAAGAGGTAGGTATTCTGTGATACGACTGCTTTATGAGACTGCAAGATGTGATAGTGGGTAAGCGGTCAGTGAGTTAACTGCAGTGGCTGGTTGCTGAGGGTTTCTCAGTATGATCTTATGAAGAGGTAGGTATTCTGTGATACGACTGCTTTATGAGACTGCAAGATGTGATAGTGCGGTGAGCGGTCAGTGAGTTAACTGCAGTGGCTGGCTGCTGAGGGTTTGCTTTGTTGTCAGATTGGCAAGCACCTGGACGGGGATGAGTACCAGCGCAAGATTGTGCTGCGTGGTCAAGTTTCTGCTGGCCGAGGTTGCGATTAGCAGTTTGGCAAGGCTGTGACGGGGGAGGGCTTGGCAAGTGTTGTGGCCGGTGGTAGGTTTGGCAAGTGCTGTGACGGGAGGGTTTGGCAAGTGTGTGGCACGGTGGAAGGGTTTGGCAAGTGTCTGTGAGCGGGGAAGGGTTTGGCAAGTGCTGTGAGGGGGAGGGTTTGGCAAGTGCTGTGAGGGGAGGGTTTGGCAATGCTGTGATGGGGGAGGGTTTGGCAAGTGCTGTGGCAGGGGAGGGTTTGGCAAGTGCTGTGACGGGGAAGGGTTTGGCAAGTGCTGTGATTGCAGGGTGGGAGGGTTTGGCAAGTGCTGTGAGCAGGGGAGGGTTTGGCAAGTGCTGTGACAGGGGAGGGTTTGGCAAGTGCTGTGGCAGGGGAGGGTTTGGCAAGTGCTGTGACAGGGGAGGGTTTGGCAAGTGCTGTGACAGGGGAGGGTTTGGCAAGTGCTGTGACAGGGGAGGGTTTGGCAAGTGCTGTGGCAGGGGAGGGTTTGGCAAGTGCTGTGACAGGGGAGGGTTTGGCAAGTGCTGTGGCATGGATGGGCTTGGCAAGTGCTGTGGCAGGGGAGGGTTTGGCAAGTGCTGTGGCAGGGGAGGGTTTGGCAAGTGCTGTGACAGGGGAGGGTTTGGCAAGTGCTGTGGCAGGGGAGGGTTTGGCAAGTGCTGTGGCAGGGGAGGGTTTGGCAAGTGCTGTGGCATGGATGGGCTTGGCAAGTGCTGTGGCAGGGGAGGGTTTGGCAAGTGCTGTGACAGGGAAGGGTTTGGCAAGTGCTGTGGTATGGATGGGCTTGGCAAGTGCTGTGATGGGGGAGGGCTTGGCAAGTGCTGTGGCAGGGGAGGGTTTGGCAAGTGCTGTGGTGGGGAGGGCTTGGTAAATGCTATGGCAGTTAGAGGACTTAGCAAGTACTATGTCAGATGGATGGGCTTGGCAAGTGCTATGGCAGGGGAGGGCTTCGCAAGTGCAGACCTGTTTACATGTACAATTTGGGCATGTTTTGTATGCCTAAGAGTTCAGCACATGAAAATACAAAAATAAGTACTATCATAAATATTTCTAGTATTGTGGTACATTTGTTTTCCTCTGCAGAATATGCTGAGTTCTGGGTTTTCAGTGCATGTGTGTAAGTCTCATGACCTCTCACTGTCATAGAGTCAGTTTGTGTATTGCACTTTGTGTAGTCTCGGCACTGAATTCTCGGGCAGTTAAAGCAAAGCTTATATTTCCACTGTGAAGTACTAGCTAGTGTCCATTGAAGGGCCACTGAGAGCGTCTTGACACATGTATCATGTTGACACAGGCATCATGTTGACATAGGCATCATGTTGACACGTGTTATGTTGAGGCATGCATCATGTTGACACATGCATAATGTTGACACAGGCATCATGTTGACACATGTATTATGTTGAGACTTGCATCATGTTGACACCTGCATCACATTGATACATGCATCATGTTGACACAGGCAATCTGTTGACACCTGTATTGAGATGTGCATGATGTTGACACAGGCATCATGTTGACACCTGCATCACATTGATGCATGCATCATGCTGACGCAGGCAATCTGTTGACGCATATATTGACACGTGCATGATGTTGACACATGCATGATGTTGACACAGGCATCACATTGATGCATGCATGATGTTGACACAGGCATCATGGTGACATGTATCATGTTGACACATGCATGATGTTGACACAGGCATCATGGTGACACATGCATGATGTTGACACATGCATCATGTTGACACCGGCATCATGTTGACACATGCATGCAAAACAAACACCCCCAAATGGCTTACTTAGTGCTCATTTTAGGGATGATTTTGCAGTTAGGTCCCCAAAAGGAGATTTGCAGTTGCAGTTTGAAAAAAGAAAAAGAAACAATGCAAAGTTCCTGATAAACATGTGTGCTTGCTTACATTGTTCTGTGAATTTTGCTGGCACAGGTCAGACAGGATAGACACATCTCACCTGTAGTCGTTTGCCTCGTGTGTGTGGTCACCTTTGTTGGTGTGTGTAAAGTGCCAGTGATTTTGGGGCTCATTTGGTGTTTGCAGATTGAGTTCTTTGTGGAGCATCTCTCGCACAGTGTGGTCAATGACCAGATATTTCCCAACATCTCCAGTGGGTTCATGGACACCAACCCTGTAGTCAGAGAGTCCACCGTCAAGGTAATGAGATGGGAGCTGCTGTTCACTTGGAGTGTGTCTGTTTTCTCTTTTGGTGGGGGTGGGTGGGTAGGGGTAGTTTTTTTGGGTGGGTGGGTGGGTGGGTAGAGTGCATGTCCTTAGTGTTGTTTTTTTGAAGGGGGGGGGGGGGGGTAGTGTGTGTGTGTGTGTGTGTGTGTGCACATGTTTGTTATGGCATGTGATAGGTGTTTGTTTCTCTGTGTGTGTGTGTGTGCGTGTGTGTGTGTGTGTGTGTGCATGTTCATGTAATATGTAAATGGGTAATTCTGCTATAGATGGGGTTGTACTCTTGACAAACACACTGGGCAACCTGCTGACTCTTGCAGGCCATGCTGCATCTGGCCGCAAAGCTGAACTACAAGAATCTGAACGAAGAACTCATGAAGCATTTCGCCCGACTGCAGTCCAAGGATGACCAGGTAATGAATCTAAATGAAGAACCTGTGAAGCATTTTGCCCGACTGCAGTCCAAGGATGACCAGGTAAATAGTCTAAATGAAGAACTTGTGAAGCGTTTCGCCCAACTGCAGTCCAATGATAATCAGGTAATAAGGATAGGAAGTGCTGCAGAGTCACCCCTATGACATACCACCCTCATGATGGGATACACTGATCAGAGACCACCTTCATGACAGGTTACAGTCATGACAGACCACCTCTACCACATACCACCCTCATGATGGGATACACTCATCACAGACCACCCTCATGACAGGTTACAGTCATGACAGACCACCTCTACGACATGCCACCCTCATGATGGGATACACTCATCACAGACCACCCTCGTGACCGACCATCACCATGACAAGTACATTTGTTCAGTCATTAGCTCTTCTTTCGTTTCTTGTTTCTGGCCTCATCTTTGTTGTCATAACATTTTATAATAAAGATAAAAGGTAACATAAGGGCATATAAGATGACACTCTGCTGTTATAGCAAGGAAACAGACTGTCGGGGTAAAAAATGCAAGCGCATGCTAACTGTAGTGTAGGCTGCAGAAGTAGATTGGGCGTTTTCTCAGACTGTCATGTTTGTTGTGATGAGCAAGATTGTGATGTTTGAGCCTCAGTCCACTCTTTACAGGGCGGAATCAGAACCAACACGACAGTGTGCCTTGGTAAAATTGCCTGCCACCTGAATCCAGCCGTGAGTAATGTGGTCGTCATTTATACTCCTCTGGACATGTGTGTGGGTGTGGATGGGTGTGGGTGGGCATGTGTGGTTGGGCATGTGTGTGTGTGTGGGTGGGTGTGGGTGGGCATGTGTGGCTGGGCATGTGTGTGTGTGTGGATGGGTGTGGGTGGGCATGTGTGGATGGGTGTGGGTGTGCATGTATGGGTGTGTGGATGGGTGTGGGTGGGCATGTGTGTGGGTGTGGTGGACATGTATATGCATGGTTGGGTGTTGGTGGATATGTGTGGGTGTGGATGGGCTTTAGGTTGACATTGTGTGTGTGTGGATGGGTGTTCGTGGACATGCGTTTGTGTGTGGACGACTGTTGGTGAGCATGTGGGTGTGGGTGTTGGTGGACATGTGTGTGTGTGTGGATGAGTGTTGGTGGGCATGTGTGTGTAGGTGTGTATGGGTGTGGGTGGACGTGTCTCTGCACTTTGAAACTTGTCATCTGAGTAATTTCTACATAAAAGAATTTGTAAGTGCTTAGGGCCACTACAGGTTAGGTGTACTAAGTGCCTATTATTATATGCATGCACACACACACATACACCCATATGCACACATGCACCCATGCTCCACACACACACCCACACACACACACACACACACACACACCCCGAATGCACACATGCACCCCTGCTCCACACACACACACACACACACACACACACACACACACACGCATAGTACACAACATACACCTCCCCCCTCCCAACAGCTTCAGCTAGAATGACTCCCTCCAAAAAACTTGAGCAAATCAAACACAAAAATTTGGAACTTGGGAGGAAAGACGATAATTGTTTGTTGTAAATACTGCATTGAGAAGCTGTTGGGTTTCATGCACCGCAGCAAGCCTGTGTCCACCAGCCACTCACACATCAGCTCATGTAGTCATGCACCCATTCCCTGACTTCTTGTTTCACTTATGTAATTTGTTAGTTTATTCACTCATCCAATTCTTTCTGTCATTTACTTGTTTGTCATGTTCGTTCATTTGTTCACACTTGATTCAGTGATTTATTGAGAAATCCTGAGGAGCAAATGTTCAGCCCAAACTTTTTATTTTGTTTGTATAGCTGCTTGATTTATAGTATATGATGGATCCACTCTTTCTTTATATATTTTGTCTCCTGCATTTTTTATTTTTTATCATTTTTTCTTTTTTTTAAATTTTATTTAAATAGATTCGCCAAAAGATTTTGATATCAGCGTTCATGAGAGCGCTGAAAGACCCGTTCCCTCCGGCACGGCAGGCAGGCATCCTGGCCATGGCGGCCACGCAGAACTTCTACCACATGAACGAGTTGGCCAGCCGCCTCCTGCCCTCCCTCTGCTCCATGACCAGAGACCCAGAGAAAATCGTCAGGGACCAGGTGAGCTTGGCTTTTTGTCTACTTTCCAACACACATGCAAACACATACACACACACACACACACACACACACCACACACACACCACACACACACACCACACACACATACACACACACACTTACTTGAAGGTGTATATATGTGTGTGTGTGTGTGTGTGTGTGTGGTGCATGCATTAGAAGTGATCAGAAAGATGTTGACTGAAATGTTCTAGTGTGTGTTTTTTGTTTAAAAATATAATTAATATGGTTTAATTGTTCTCTTAGTTCCATGCGCTTTTTTCAACCCTATTGTTTTGTATTATGCATTTTAGGATCATGTCAGGTGTAGGTGCTGTATAATTAGTATTATTAGTATTATACATTACACATCACATTGATTTGGGGGGGGGGGGGGGGGGGGGGGGGAGGAGGATCTTAAAAATGAGTGATGACATTTTGGCACCATTGACAGGATTTGAACCCAGAACCTACACTGTTGATAAGGATGATCAGGCTGGTATCTAATCCTCAGAGCTACTGCCTAATGTGCTTGGAATATTCATTGAATAACTCCCAGATTGCCCCTTTTTCTCAGGAACTGACTCTCTTCCCTCAGTGTGTTGGATGACTTGTAATCAACAACTGCTTCTCTTGTCTAAACGTGTTAAAATTCTTTTTACAAATTTAAATCTGAAACAAGAATGACTGCTAGCATTGTAAAACAAGATCTAAAATACATAAAAGGTTTAAAAGAATGCTATTTATTAGGACAAGACAAAACCAGCAAATGTTGGGGGTAATCCCCTTTGTCAAGCGACAAAACGACACTTAAACAACAGCTAAACGGTCAAAAACAATGAAAGATGAAGTGAAAAGTTAAACCACTGATCTGAAACATTCTTCCAAACACTGGACCGGAAAACAACATAGATTAACCAAAAACAGATCGGTGGTTTAGCTTTTCACTTCATTTAAAAAAAAAAGTTTTTGACTGTTTAGCTGTTGTTTAAGTGCCATTTTGTAGCTTGACAAAGGGAATTACCCCAAAAGTTTGCTGGCTTTGTTTTGTTCAAATAAACAGTGTTCTTTTAAACCTTTTATGTGTTTAAATGTGTTTTAGTTTGCTCACACAACAATTTTCCTTTATCTGATTGGGTTTCTTTGAGTGCTTTGGATGTTCTATATATTTCCTTTACCATTTGTTGTGTTGTATCACACTCTCACCTCTTCCATGCAGGCATTCAAAGCAATCCGGGGCTTCTTAGATAAGCTGGAGAAACTGTCGGAGGACCCAGATCTGCTGGAAGAAATGGGTGAGCACCATGATCATGCCTGTATTTCTTCATTTTCTTGCGCAGCAGATTGAACTGTCCACAAATGCGGATGTATTCCCTGCTTCAGAATTCCACTGTTGCACAGTGAATGTTACAGAACTGATTGTTGTTACACCAAACACTTCAGGACAATGGCATTGGGGTGATATTTTTAAGCAAAAAGTTGTGGGAAACAAAATTTGTGGAGAGCAGTTTCAGAGCAGAGCAAGAGATGCTGACTTCTTTTTCACTGGGACTGAGCTTTCCCAGAGCGTGTTAACAGGGTGTTACTTTCCACAGGGACCCACAGTTGTGATGGGTGCATGCGTTCCATATGCTGCCACAGCCATGACTGAATCATGCAGGGTGTGTGCTGTCCGCTGCTTTTTGTGCAGAGCGTGAGGTGTTGGTGGGCAGCAGTGCCACAGCCATGAACAGTGCATCGGGCTGGGCCGGATGGGCGGTGACAGGGATGTCCTCTTTGACCTCCAAGATCTACAGCAAGGCCACCTCTAAAACCATGCCAGTGCCTGCTGCAGGTATGGCTCAGATCATTTGGTGCTGTCTGCGTCTGCATCGTGTTCACAGCTACACAGTCTGGGTGTGTGTTCACTGCTGTACGGGCAATCTGGGTGTGTGTTCATTCCTATACAGGCAGTCTGGGTGTGCGTTCACTGCTATACAGGCAGTCTGGGTGTGTTCACTGCTATACAAGCAGTCTGGGTGTGTGTTCACTGCTTTACAAGCAGTCTGGGTGTGTGTTCACTGCTTTACGAGCAGTCTGGGTGTGTGTTCACTGCTATACAAGCAGTCTGGGTGTGTGTTCACTGCTATACAAGCAGTCTGGGTGTGTGTTCACTGCTATACAAGCAGTCTGGGTGTGTGTTCACTGCTATACAAGCAGTCTGGGTGTGTGTTCACTGCTTACAAGCAGTCTGGGTGTGTGTTCACTGCTTACAAGCAGTCTGGGTGTGTGTTCACTGCTATACAAGCAGTCTGTGTTGTTGTGTGTGTGTTCACTGCTTTACAAGCAGTCTGGGTGTGTGTTCACTGCTTTACAAGCAGTCTGGGTGTGTGTTCACTGCTATACAAGCAGTCTGGGTGTGTGTTCACTGCTATACAAGCAGTCTGGGTGTGTGTTCACTGCTTTACAAGCAGTCTGGGTGTGTGTTCACTGCTTTACAAGCAGTCTGGGTGTGTGTTCACTGCTTTACAAGCAGTCTGGGTGTGGTGATGAATGTCGTTGTCTTCTTATCTCAGTCCTGCCCTCGTACAGCCTTGGTCTGTTGTGAACCTTTCTGCCTTTCTTCTTCGGGGGGGGGGGGGGGGGGGGGGGGGGGGGGACCACATGTTGTGTTGTGAACCTGTCTTTCTGCCTTTCTTCTTATGGGGGGGGGGGGGGGGGGACCACATGTTGTGTTGTGAACCTGTCTTTCTGCCTTCTTCTTATGGGGGGGGGGGGGGGAACCGCATGTTGTGTTGTGTGGCCCTTTGGGCAGTTGTTGAAGGCCATGCTTTCTGCCATTTTCCATGTGGAAGATGGCGTTGCTGGAAAGCATCAGTGTCTTCAGTCCTTTGAGGAGTTGTTGCTGGACTGTCACGGCAGTGATACTGTTTTGCTCACAGTTTGTCTTCATCTACATCAGTCTCTTCCTTCAGGTAGCCATTCCAGTGGCCGGCATAAATGTCACTGTCCCCTTCAGCCCTGCAAAGTCACTGTGTGTGTGTGTGTGTCTGTCTGTATAGATATAGATACAGATAGATAGATAGACAGATGTCAGGGCTGTCACTTCTGGCCATGCTGCAGTCCTTTGAGCTTGCTGTCGGTGGCAGTGCTGGAGCAAGTTTTGTGTTGTCACCGGGGCAGTGTCACCGGGGCACATCTCTGACTGGCCAGTGCCCAGTTGGTTGAAGAGATGGGCCTTCAGTCTGTTGTTTCCTGTTCAAAGTCTTAAGATGACTTGCTCAACTCTGGTTAGGCAGTTAGTTATCCGGCTTGTGGCTGGGATGCTGCTGGTGCCATTTCTATGGGGGGGGGGGGGTTCTTGATGATGATCTTTTCATCACTGGAGAAGACCTGTCTGTCTTGTTAATCAGTTTCAGTAACACCTTTCACTCTTAAACAGGTGTGTGAGTATGTTTGTGTGTGTTACTGACTGTTAGTGTGAGTGTGTGTCAGTGTTCATATGTGTGTGCATTTGAATCTTGTTTTGTGTAAATAAATGGGCATGGAAAAGAGTTGTGAGGGCTTAGGGCCATCATGGCTTTGGTGCACTAAGTGCCTGTGATCATTATTATCCTTGTTATTATTATCATTTGCTGAACAGGAATGGAATCACAGCCCAACCCTGCAGCACCTAAAGTGAACCAACAGCCTTCCCAGGAGTCCAGGGTGCCTCCCATCTCTCCAGACACGGCCAGAGGGTTGCCAGGCAACGTGGAGGAGGAGGAAGACAGGGGCGGTGGAGGGTGGGATGAGGAGGACTGGGGAGATATAGATGTGAGTTTGGCACACACACAGTATACTTCTGTCTTTCATGGGGGGGGGGGGACATGGGGTGCTGGTGGTGGTAAGTTGTTTTTAACAAAAACAGGTGGTGGAGGGGGAGGTACTGAAGACTGAGCGCGACCTGTTTCATTTTGCCTTCGATGTCGTCAAAGATTTACTGTGAGGATGTACCTTTGGTGGAGTTTATGTACCTTGTATTTACTTGCCTGCCTGGTGAGAGTTAGGTGATTTAGGTCTTTGTTGTCATGTTCATGTGCTGTCTTTCACGCACTAATATACTCCCTTTGTTTGTTCAGTTTTTACATTGTCAGTTACTGTTACAAGACAGAGGTGGCTCTGTGTCTTATTTGAATGCAACTAATGTCATCTGTATTATTATTTTATTTAGCATTTATCTGTTGAGAAAACCCAGCATTAGGTGCCAGGCCGATGACAGCGTTGGGTGCCAGGCTGACAGTGTTACTGTTAGGTGCCAGGCTGATGACAGTGTTACTGTTAGGCTGACAGTGTTAGGTGCCAGGCTGATGACAGTGTTAGGTGCCAGGCTGATGACAGTGCTAGGTGCCAGGCTGACAGTGCTAGGTGCCAGGCTGACAGTGTTAGGTGCCAGGCTGATGACAGTGTTAGGTGCCAGGCTGATGACAGTGTTAGGTGCCAGGCTGACAGTGCTAGGCCAGGCTGACAGTGTTAGGTGCCAGGCTGATGACAGTGTTGGTGCCAGGCTGACAGTGTTGGTGCCAGGCTTGACAGTGTTAGGTGCCAGGCTTTACAGTGTTAGGTGCCAGGCTGATGACAGTGTTAGGTGCCAGGCTGACAGTGTACAGGCTGACAGTGTTAGGTGCCAGGCTGTGACACTAGCACAGGCTGACTGATGACTGTAGGTGCCAGGCTGACAGTGTTAGGTGCCAGGCTGATGACAGTGCTAGGCACCAGGCTGACACTGATGACAGTGTTAGGTGCCAGGCTGACAGTGTTAGGTGCCAGGCTGATGACAGTGCTAGGCACCAGGCTGACACTGATGACAGTGTTAGGTGCCAGGCTGACAGTGTTAAGTGCCAGGCTGACAGTGTAGGCACCAGGCTGACACTGTGACTGTTAGGTGCCAGGCTGACAGTGTTAAGTGCCAGGCTGACAGTGTTAGGTGCCAGGCTGATGACAGTGCTAGGCACCAGGCTGACACTGATGACAGTGTTAGGTGCCAGGCTGACAGTGTTAGATGCCAGGCTGAAGAAATACCATCCCTTCTCCTCAAGATGGCTGGCCTTTCATTAAATGTTCAACTGTCTACCCGAGGGGTTTTAAAAGAAGGCTGGTCTCCTGGCTGTGGCTGTCCTTTCATGATACATCCAGCTGCCTACTCAAGAGGTAAGAAGGCTGGTCTCCTCAGAAAGGCAGTTCATCAGAGGTCCTGGTGCAGCTACCCGCACTGTTTAAAAACAAATGGGGTGGTCTCTCTCTGGTCAGGGTGGTCTGACGTGAGAGTTTTTAAAGGTTCAAGGATTCCACTATAATGTAATTGTGGCTTGGGAAAGCAAAATACAAGAGACTTTATTATGACTGTTCCCAACTTTCCACTTGCAAAGCATTGATCCTTGAACAGCCTGAATCCCAAACAGTCTGCAGATTATGATGCTGCAGTGTGTGCCTTACGTCCAGTTTCTGCCTCTGTGTTATGTGTTAAATCTGTTATTGATGTTTAATGGGTTTTGCATAGTTTACAAAGGCATTACACAAGAGACATGGGACACAGAAAACAGTGGCATTCAGGCACATTTTTTCATCTGTCAGCTTGAGCAGACAAATATTTTGGGGGGTGGATACAACATTTGCAGTGCTGTTAGCCATTGTGTGTTTGTGTCAGCATTGTCTGGCGTTGTGACTGAGGCAGTTTGCTTGCACAGGACATGTCAACGAGCAGCCCAGCCTCGGCCAGTCAGATGGGGGCTGGAGCGGCCAAAGAGGGTGATGATGGCTGGGACAATGACGAGGACTGGGGGAGCCTGGATGATGTCCCTGCAGACAGGGTGAGTGGTGTTCACTTCTTCACCTAGGGTTGCTACACATCACAATCAAACATGCATGTGTGTGGGTGTACACACGTGCATCTACATACACACACAATCAGAGACTTGACATTCATATGTGTGTCAGCAGTTTGGAATACACTTTATGAGTCTGAGTGATTCATCCAAACTTTACTTTTGGAAGAAAACCAGTCACACACTTTCTAGGGTTGCTTCTTATGATCTAGTTTGTTTAAAATGCATTGTTGAAAGTCAGGAAAACATGGCAGTGTGCACTGGCATTTTGTTTGGCATTCTGTGTATGTGACCTCATTCTGTGTATGTGACATCATTCTGTGTATGTGACCTCATTCTGTGTATGTGGCATCACGAAGGTTGGCATGTGTAGATAGGTAGATAGACCATTGATTTGTTAACGCCCAGTCAACCATTGTTTTTGTATCAGGGTGAAGGCATGTGTAGAAATAGAAGAAGTGTATGCTATGTCATGAGCTGACCTTTTTCTGTTTTTCACTGGTAAGGAGTGAACTGACATGGTTGAGTCCTGAGAACTTCAAATAAAAATAAAGTCGTCTGCTTTCTTGTCACAGCCACAGTCCTTGTCATCAAAGTCGTCTTTCTTGTCACAGCCACAGTCGTCTTTCTTGTCACAGCCACAGTCCTTGTCATCAAAGTCGTCTTTCTTGTCACAGCCACAGTCCTTGTCATCAAAGTCGTCTTTCTTGTCACAGCCACAGTCCTTGTCATCAAAGTCATCTGCTTTCTTGTCACAGCCACAGTCCTTGTCATCAAAGTCGTCTGCTTTCTTGTCACAGCCACAGTCCTTGTCATCAAAGTCGTCTTTCTTGTCACAGCCACAGTCCTTGTCATCAAAGTCGTCTGCTTTCTTGTCACAGCCAAAAGCCAGTGGAGGGAGATCCTTGTCATCAAAGTCTGGAACTGCACCATATGACAGTTGGGAAGAGGGTGACTTTACACCAGAGGACAGTGGATTGACGCCAGTCAGTCAGTACGACTGGGGCAGCAATGACACGGAGGAGGATTTCTTTTCCACTGTCGTCAAACCCAAAAAGGTGAAACACTCTGAAGCTGGTTCATGAGAAGGGACTTTTTCACAAATGTAGATTGATTCTGCTCTCAGAAAGGATGTATATATATATTACACTGCACACATTATATCAGTCTGTCAGTGCTTGGTAGCCTTCATTGTTCACTGCCTCTTTGGTCTTGTGACTTGTGTGTGTTCTGGATCTGATCGTATCTTGCATGACTTAAAGCCCAGTTTCTCACAGCTCACATTTACGTGGGGTCTTGTGTACAGCCATCTTCGCCTGTTTCCTCGCTCCAGATAAATACAGTTCAAGATGGTGTCTGTATGTGCTCTGCTTCGTCTCTCACAGGTGCCCCCAGTGTTCCCTTTGAAACTGTTCTAATGTTCGTCCAACCTTTTCTTATCTTTCAAAGTAGATCATCAACCACTTTCTCTTTTTATCCCTCACATACAACAGGCCTCTTGTTCAGCTGGTCATCTTTTGCGTGACTGTTTAAAAAATGTGGATCATGCACATATTTTCTGTCTTTTCTTTTAAGTGTGCACCTTCAAATAATTTGGGGGGCTGATCATCATTTCTAGCTGCAGCATGCTGTTCTGTCACTGACGTCAAGTTGGATGTTTGTGATTGGGTCATCATTTGTAGCTGCAGCATGCTGTTCTGTCACTGACGTCAAGTTGGATGTTTGTGATTGGGTCATCATTTGTAGCTGCAGCATGCTGTTCTGTCACTGACGTCAGGTTGGATGTTTGTGGTTGGGTCATCATTTGTAGCTGCAGCATGCTGTTCTGTCACTGACGTCAGGTTGGATGTTTGTGGTTGGGTCATCATTTGTAGCTGCGGCATGCTGTTCTGTCACTGACGTCAGGTTGGATGTTTGTGGTTGGGTCATCATTTGTAGCTGCGGCATGCTGTTCTGTCACTGACGTCAGGTTGGATGTTTGTGGTTGGGTCATCATTTGTAGCTGCGGCATGCTGTTCTGTCACTGACGTCAGGTTGGATGTTTGTGGTTGGGTCATCATTTGTAGCTGCGGCATGCTGTTCTGTCACTGACGTCAGGTTGGATGTTTGTGGTTGGGTCATCATTTGTAGCTGCGGCATGCTGTTCTGTCACTGACGTCAGGTTGGATGTTTGTGGTTGGGTCATCATTTGTAGCTGCGGCATGCTGTTCTGTCACTGACGTAAAGGTTGGATGTTTGTGATTGGGTCATCATTTGTAGCTGCGGCATGCTGTTCTGTCACTGACGTCAAGTTGGATGTTTGTGATTGGGTCATCATTTGTAGCTGCGGCATGCTGTTCTGTCACTGACGTCAAGTTGGATGTTTGTGTTGGGTCATCATTTGTAGCTGCGGCATGCTGTTCTGTCACTGACGTCAAGTTGGATGTTTGTGGTTGGGTCATCATTTGTAGCTGCGGCATGCTGTTCTGTCACTGACGTCAGGTTGGATGTTTGTGGTTGGGTCATCATTTGTAGCTGCGGCATGCTGTTCTGTCACTGTCGTCAGGTTGGATGTTTGTGGTTGGGTCATCATTTGTAGCTGCGGCATGCTGTTCTGTCACTGTCGTCAGGTTGGATGTTTGTGGTTGGGTCATCATTTGTAGCTGCGGCATGCTGTTCTGTCACTGTCGTCAGGTTGGATGTTTGTGGTTGGGTCATCATTTGTAGCTGCGGCATGCTGTTCTGTCACTGTCGTCAGGTTGGATGTTTGTGGTTGGGTCATCATTTGTAGCTGCGGCATGCTGTTCTGTCACTGTCGTCAGGTTGGATGTTTGTGGTTGGGTCATCATTTGTAGCTGCGGCATGCTGTTCTGTCACTGTCGTCAGGTTGGATGTTTGTGGTTGGGTCATCATTTGTAGCTGCGGCATGCTGTTCTGTCACTGTCGTCAGGTTGGATGTTTGTGGTTGGGTCATCATTTGTAGCTGCGGCATGCTGTTCTGTCACTGTCGTCAGGTTGGATGTTTGTGGTTGGGTCATCATTTGTAGCTGCGGCATGCTGTTCTGTCACTGACGTCAGGTTGGATGTTTGTGGTTGGGTCATCATTTGTAGCTGCGGCATGCTGTTCTGTCACTGTCGTCAGGTTGGATGTTTGTGGTTGGGTCATCATTTGTAGCTGCGGCATGCTGTTCTGTCACTGACGTCAGGTTGGATGTTTGTGGTTGGGTCATCATTTGTAGCTGCGGCATGCTGTTCTGTCACTGACGTCAGGTTGGATGTTTGTGGTTGGGTCATCATTTGTAGCTGCGGCATGCTGTTCTGTCACTGACGTCAGGTTGGATGTTTGTGGTTGGGTCATCATTTGTAGCTGCGGCATGCTGTTCTGTCACTGACGTCAGGTTGGATGTTTGTGGTTGGGTCATCATTTGTAGCTGCGGCATGCTGTTCTGTCACTGACGTCAGGTTGGATGTTTGTGGTTGGGTCATCATTTGTAGCTGCGGCATGCTGTTCTGTCACTGACGTCAGGTTGGATGTTTGTGGTTGGGTCATCATTTGTAGCTGCGGCATGCTGTTCTGTCACTGATCGTCAGGTTGGATGTTTGTGGTTGGGTCATCATTTGTAGCTGCGGCATGCTGTTCTGTCACTGACGTCAGGTTGGATGTTTGTGGTTGGGTCATCATTTGTAGCTGCGGCATGCTGTTCTGTCACTGACGTCAGGTTGGATGTTTGTGGTTGGGTCATCATTTGTAGCTGCGGCATGCTGTTCTGTCACTGACGTCAGGTTGGATGTTTGTGGTTGGGTCATCATTTGTAGCTGCGGCATGCTGTTCTGTCACTGACGTCAGGTTGGATGTTTGTGGTTGGGTCATCATTTCTAGCTGCGGCATGCTGTTCTGTCACTGACGTCAGGTTGGATGTTTGTGGTTGGGTCATCATTTCTAGCTGCGGCATGCTGTTCTGTCACTGACGTCAGGTTGGATGTTTGTGGTTGGGTCATCATTTCTAGCTGCGGCATGCTGTTCTGTCACTGACGTCAGGTTGGATGTTTGTGGTTGGGTCATCATTTCTAGCTGCGGCATGCTGTTCTGTCACTGACGTCAAGTTGGATGTTTGTGGTTGGGTCATCATTTCTAGCTGCGGCATGCTGTTCTGTCACTGACGTCAAGTTGGATGTTTGTGGTTGGGTCATCATTTCTAGCTGCGGCATGCTGTTCTGTCACTGACGTCAAGTTGGATGTTTGTGGTTGGGTCATCATTTCTAGCTGCGGCATGCTGTTCTGTCACTGACGTCAAGTTGGATGTTTGTGATTGGGTCATCATTTCTAGCTGCGGCATGCTGTTCTGTCACTGACGTCAAGTTGGATGTTTGTGATTGGGTCATCATTTCTAGCTGCGGCATGCTGTTCTGTCACTGACGTCAAGTTGGATGTTTGTGATTGGGTCATCATTTCTAGCTGCGGCATGCTGTTCTGTCACTGACGTCAAGTTGGATGTTTGTGATTGGGTCATCATTTCTAGCTGCGGCATGCTGTTCTGTCACTGACGTCAAGTTGGATGTTTGTGATTGGGTCATCATTTCTAGCTGCGGCATGCTGTTCTGTCACTGACGTCAAGTTGGATGTTTGTGATTGGGTCATCATTTCTAGCTGCGGCATGCTGTTCTGTCACTGACGTCAAGTTGGATGTTTGTGATTGGGTCATCATTTCTAGCTGCGGCATGCTGTTCTGTCACTGACGTCAAGTTGGATGTTTGTGATTGGGTCATCATTTCTAGCTGCGGCATGCTGTTCTGTCACTGACGTCAAGTTGGATGTTTGTGATTGGGTCATCATTTCTAGCTGCGGCATGCTGTTCTGTCACTGACGTCAAGTTGGATGTTTGTGATTGGGTCATCATTTCTAGCTGCGGCATGCGGGCTGTCACTGACGTCAAGTTGGATGTTTGTGATTGGGTCATCATTTCTAGCTGCGGCATGCTGGACTGTCACTGACGTCAAGTTGGATGTTTGTGATTGGGTCATCATTTCTAGCTGCGGCATGCTGGACTGTCACTGACGTCAAGTTGGATGTTTGTGATTGGGTCATCATTTCTAGCTGCGGCATGCGGGACTGTCACTGACGTCAAGTTGGATGTTTGTGATTGGGTCATCATTTCTAGCTGCGGCATGCTGGACTGTCACTGACGTCAAGTTGGATGTTTGTGATTGGGTCATCATTTCTAGCTGCGGCATGATGGACTGTCACTGACGTCAAGTTGGATGTTTGTGATTGGGTCATCATTTCTAGCTGCGGCATGCTGGACTGTCACTGACGTCAAGTTGGATGTTTGTGATTGGGTCATCATTTCTAGCTGCGGCATGCTGGACTGTCACTGACAGTCAATTGGATGTTTGTGATTGGGTCATCATTTCTAGCTGGGCATGCATGTGACTGTCACTGACATCAAGTTGGATGTTTGGATTGGGCATATTTCACTGGGCAGGACTGTCAGACACAAAGGTGTTTGGATGGGTCATCTTTCTGCTGCATGATGGACTGTCACACAGTCAATTGGATGTTTGGATTGGCATCTTTCTAGGCGGCAGATGGACAGTCACTGAGAGCATTGGGCAGTTTGGATGGGCATATTTCTAGTGCAGGTATGGATGGGCAGTGATGACCTGGGCAGATGTAGATGCGGTCAGCTTTTGACTGGGGCAGTGATGACAATGTCAGACATCAGTTGTGCAGTTGTGGATTGGCAGATGATGACTGGCAACGTAATCACAGGTCAGTTTGGATGGGCAGTGATGACTGGGCAGACGTAGACACAGGTCAGTTTGGATGGGGCAGTGATGACTGGGCAGAAATCGAGACACAGGTCATTTGGATGGGGCAGTGATGACTGGGCAGATGTAACACAGGTCAGTTTGGATGGGGCAGTGATGACTGGGCAGATGTAGACACAGGTCAGTTTGGATGGGGCAGTGATGACTGGGCAGATGTAGACACAGGTCAGTTTGGATGGGGCAGTGATGACTGGGCAGATGTAGACACAGGTCAGTTTGGATGGGGCAGTGATGACTGGGCAGAGTAGACACAGGTCAGTTTGGATGGGGCAGTGATGACTGGGCAGACGTAGACACAGGTCAGTTTGGATGGGGCAGTGATGACTGGGCAGACGTAGACACAGGTCAGTTTGGATGGGGCAGTGATGACTGGGCAGATGTAGACACAGGTCAGTTTGGATGGGGCAGTGATGACTGGGCAGATGTAGACACAGGTCAGTTTGGATGGGGCAGTGATGACAGATGTAGACACAGGTCAGTTTGGATGGGGCAGTAATGACAGATGTAGACACAGGTCAGTTTGGATGGGGCAGTAATGACAGATGTAGACACAGGTCAGTTTGGATGGGGCAGTAATGACAGATGTAGACACAGGTCAGTTTGGATGGGGCAGTAATGACAGATGTAGACACAGGTCAGACTGGATGGGGCAGTGATGACAGATGTAGACACAGGTCAGACTGGATGGGGCAGTGATGACTGGGCCATGTAGACACAGGTCAGTTTGGATGGGGCAGTAATGAAAATGTAGACACAGGTCAGACTGGATGGGGCAGTGATGACAGATGTAGACACAGGTCAGTTTGGATGGGGCAGTAATGACAGATGTAGACACAGGTCAGACTGGATGGGGCAGTGATGACAGATGTAGACACAGGTCAGTTTGGATGGGGCAGTAATGACAGATGTAGACACAGGTCAGACTGGATGGGGCAGTGATGACAGATGTAGACACAGGTCAGTTTGGATGGGGCAGTAATGACAGATGTAGACACAGGTCAGACTGGATGGAGCAGTAATGACAGATGTACACACAGGTGAGACCAGATGGGGCAATGACAGATGTACGCACAGGTGAGACCAGATGGGGCAATGACAGATGTACGCACAGGTGAGACCAGATGGGGCAATGACAGATGTACACACAGGTGAGACCAGATGGGGCAATGACAGATGTACACACAGGTGAGACCAGATGGGGCAATGACAGATGTACACACAGGTGAGACCAGATGGGGCAGTGACAGATGTACGCACATGTGAGACCAGATGGGGCAATGACAGATGTACACAAAGGTCAGACCAGATGGGGCAATGACAGATGTACACTCAGGTGAGACCAGATGGGGCAGTGACAGATGTACGCACAGGTGAGACCAGATGGGGCAATGACAGATGTACACACAGGTCAGACCAGATGGGGCAATGACAGATGTACACAAAGGTCAGACCAGATGGGGCAATGACACAGGTTGGACCAGATGGGGCAATGATGACAGATGTACACACAGGTCAGACTGAATGGAGACACAGAAAAAGAGAGTGTGTGTATGTGTTTGAATGTGGTTTGTTTCTGGTGTGTGTGTGAATGTGGGCTTGTTTGTGTGTGAATGTGGGTTTGTTTGTGTGTGAATGTGGGTTTGTGTTCGTGTGTGCATATGTGGGTTTGTGTTCGTGTATGTGTGTGGGTTTGAATATGGGATTTTTGTGTGTGTGCTTGAATGTGAGTTTGTTTTGGTTTTGTGTATTTGAATTTTGGTTTGGTGTGTGTGTGTTGTGCATGTGTTTGTAATCCAGCCTTTGTGTGTGTGTGTGTTTGTGTGCATGAGTGAGAGAGAGAGAGAAAAAATAATATGCCTGTGTATGTGTGTGAGTGAATGAGAGAGAGAGAGAGAGAGAGAGAGAGAGAGCCTGCATCTGGGTGTGTGTGGTGTTTGTGAATGTGCGTGTTTGACTGTGGCATAAATTATGTGTGTTGTGAGAAATATACTATGACTGTTTTAATCACACACACGCACTCTTGAACATCATTTTTGAGTAGCCATCGTATCACACTTAGTTGTGTTGTTGTGGTCATATGCACTCTTAAACGTCATTTTGAGTAACCATCACATTTTATTTTTGTTGTGGTCTGTTCTGCAGGAACGGCCGAGTCTGAAGCGGACAGAAAAAAGCGAGAGCGGGAAGAGAAGCGACTACAAAGACAGAAAGAGCTCCAGGAAAAGCGAGATGCCAGAAAAGGCGGGGCGCTGAAGCTGGGAGCCAAACGAGTGGGCTAGGTGCCGCACTGGAGACATGATCAAATGTGTACAGCCGCTGAATCATTTTATTCAGCCTAATGGGGCAGGGAAATATAATGAGGGAAAATCCAAATGATGTGTATGCCATTCAAACATCTGTCCAAATGACCAGTTGGGACCTTCACTGGGACCTTCAGGCTAATGGCATGTTTTTCTGATATCACTTGACATTTTTTGAGGGTGCCTGTGGTATTGTACCATGCTGTGTTATCTGCAAATGCTAGTTTCATCACAGTGCACATAGTGTCTCGGCCAACCACTGATGGCTCTTGCCCTGAACGCTGGGTGCGCCCAGAAGTGGGCCCCAGACTGCGTACCCATTAATGCAGATGGTGGTTTCTTCACTGGTAGCATTGACTTCAACGGAAACAGTTGATGAAACTGAACCGTGATCTTATCGAGTTTCATAGTAGTCTTAGGCATGGCAAACCCGCGTTCCAAATATTGTAAAGATCACGCCACAGCATTTGGAGGGAGATGTGACCCACATGTATGCCTGAAGATATTTCAGGGAGTTGGTAGGGCAGCTCACCCAAACACGGTAAGGGATCTTTCTCCCAGCCACCTTACAGTGCAGATTGTCCTAGTGTTTGTAGGGCCTCTGTGTGCAATCGCATGCATTAACATCTGTGCACATTAACAATCCCAGATGCTGGCAGCCATGTCATTGTGTGCAATCGCATGCATTAACATCTGTGCACAATAACAATCCCAGATGCTGGCAGCCATGTCATTGTGTGCAATCGCATGCATTAACATCTGTGCACATTAACAATCCCAGATGCTGGCAGCCATGTCATTGTGTGGACACACAAAAATGCTGCACACACTGGTAGGAACGGATGGCACCGCTCCTGTGGCTGCTGAAGCCTTTTCCAGGTGAGCCAGCCCAGCTTCCCCGTGCCTGCTTTCTGAAGGGGAAGCTCTGCAGCCTGTTCCCTGTCGTCAGCAGGGGGCATAGTGGGGGATGCCCTCGAAAGGTGTCACGGAACACAACGGAGCTGACTCAGCTGCACCGCTTCTTCTTCTCCAGGTGGTGGCCAACCGGAGGTTTGATGTCTCAGTCAAGGACGTCAGGCAGCAGGGCCAGGCTGCAGAATGGACTGTAGCTGTAGGGGTACTGGGGTGGACTGGGTGTAGGGGTACTGGGATGGACTGTGGCTGTAGGGGTACTGGGATGGACGGTGTAGGGGGACTGGGTGTAGGGGTACTGGGATGGACTGTGGCTGTTGGGGTACTGGGGTGGACTGGGTGTAGGGGTACTGGGATGGACTGTGGCTGTAGGGGTACTGGAATGGACTGTGGCTGTAGGGGTACTGGGATGGACTGGGTGTAGGGGTACTGGGATGGACTGTGGCTGTAGGGGTACTGGGATGGACTGTGGCTGTAGGGGTACTGGGATGGACTGTGGCTGTAGGGGTACTGGAATGGACTGTGGCTGTAGGGGTACTGGGATGGACTGGGTGTAGGGGTACTGGGATGGACTGTGGCTGTAGGGGTGCTGGGATGGACTGTGGCTGTAGGGGTATTGGGGTGGACTGGGTGTAGGGGTACTGGGATGGACTGTGGCTGTAGGGGTACTGGAATGGACTGTGGCTGTAGGGGTACTGGGATGGACTGGGTGTAGGGGTACTGGGATGGACTGGCTGTAGGGGTACTGGGATGGACTGGCTGTAGGGGTACTGGGATGGACTTGGCTGTAGGGGTCTGGGATGGACTGTGGCTGTAGGGGTTTGATGTCTGTAGGGACGTAGGACTGTGGCTGTAGGGGTCTGGGATGGACTGTGGCTGTAGGGGTACTGGGATGGACTGGCTGTAGGGGTACTGGGATGGACTGTGGCTGTAGGGGTACTGGGATGGACTGGCTGTAGGGGTACTGGGATGGACTGTGGCTGTAGGGGTACTGGGATGGACTGTGGCTGTAGGGGTACTGGGATGGACTGTGGCTGTAGGGGTACTGGGATGGACTGTGGCTGTAGGGGTACTGGGATGGACTGTGGCTGTAGGGGTACTGGGATGGACTGTGGCTGTAGGGGTATTGGGGTGGACTGGCTGTAGGGGTACTGGGGTGGACTGTGGCTGTAGGGGTGCTGGGGTGGACTGTGGCTGTAGGGGTGCTGGGTGGACTGTGGCTGTAGGGGTGCTGGGGTGGACTGTGGCTGTAGGGGTACTGGGGTGGACTGTGGCTGTAGGGGTGCTGGGGTGGACTGTAGGGGTGCTGGGATGGACTGTGGCTGTAGGGGTACTGGGGTGGACTGTGGCTGTAGGGGTACTGGGATGGACTGTGGCTGTAGGGGTACTGGAATGGACTGTGGCTGTAGGGGTACTGGGATGGACTGTGCGGTGTAGGGGTGCTGGGATGGACTGGGCTGTAGGGGTACTGGGATGGACTGGGCTGTAGGGGTACTGGGATGGACTGTGGCTGTAGGGGTGCTGGGAAAAATGGCCCTGGCTGTAGGGGTACTGGGATGGACTTTTCTGTACGGGTACTGGGATGGACTTTGGCTTGTAGAGGATTTTTTAAAAGTATGATTGAAGACTGTAGCTTTTAGGTACTGGGATGGACTGTGTTGCTGTAGGGGTACTGGGCATGGACAGTCTGGGTAAGTCCTTAGGGGTACTGGGATGATCTGTTGCCTACTGTAGGGGTACTGGGTGGACTGTGGCTGTAGGGGTGCTGGGATGGACTGTGGCTGTAGGGGTACTGGGATGGACTGTGGCTGTAGGGGTGCTGGGGTGGACTGTGGCTGTAGGGGTACTGGGATGGACTGTGGCTGTAGGGGTATTGGGGTGGACTGGCTGTAGGGGTACTGGGGTGGACTGTGGCTGTAGGGGTGCTGGGGTGGACTGTGGCTGTAGGGGTGCTGGGGTGGACTGTGGCTGTAGGGTGCTGGGGTGGACTGTGGCTGTAGGGGTACTGGGGTGGACTGTGGCTGTAGGGGTGCTGGGGTGGACTGTGGGTGCTGGGGTGGACTGTGGCTGTACGGGTGCTGGGGTGGACTGTGGCTGTAGGGGTACTGGGGTGGACTGTGGCTGTACGGGTGCTGGGGTGGACTTTGGGTGTTAGTAGGGATGCTGGGGTGGACTTTATGTAGCAGGGTGTAGGGGTGCTGGGATGAACGGCACAGCAGTAGTAGTCTAGTACCTTTGCAGCCAGCTTATGCACTGGGACAGCTGCTGCCTTGCTGGTTTGGGCAGAAAAATACAAATGTTTCCCTGCTTGCTTCTGTTTGCAATGTCTAGACCAGGTCTGAATGTGTTTTCTTTTGGGCTTGAAGGATTTTTTAAAAAGTTATGATTTTAAGAGCTGTATAAACATTTCAACAACTATGGTTGTTGCACCACACTGCTGCTCACATTGCCTGTTGCCATGCCCTCTCTGCATGGACAGCTACTTGTGGTAAAGTCCCCACTCTGTGCCAAACACATAGCTGCACGAATGCAAGTCTGCCCCTCATTCCAATCCCAGGGCTATAACTGTTTGCTTTAATATTACTAATTAGACCTTCCTTTCTGAAATACCTTTTCACAAGACAATTCAAGTGACACCATGTTGTGGCCATCCCGAATTGACCAAACGTGACATTTCAGGTAACAGTTGACCCCCGCCCTGGTGATATGACTCATAAGCTGGCTTCCATTGTGACCCTGAGCTTTGGAAAGGTCCCATATGTATGGTGCATTCTCTACAAGTGTGCCAGTTAACCAATTGTCACTTTCATCCAAGGGCTAGCTGCTCGTGTTGCTTGACGCAAGCATCAGAGGTTGGCTGCACACCTGTACTACCTGCTGTTGTGTCCAAGGGGTGGGGGTAGGGGGACGTCCTGTTGGATGCAGTCTCATGACAAGAATTTTCCGTTAATGCTCTCAGTCCTTGTGGTTGTAGCAATGGCCAGCCAACCCTCACATTCACAAAATCCTTTTCAGTATCACCCTGGCAAACTGAAATTTCACATGCATTCCTTTGCACTGTTGTTTTTAAGCAGCTTTGGGGAAAATCGGGAGATGCATGGTGCTGGTGTGTGTACCCAGCTGATTTATAGTCTTGGTCAGAAGTTCAGTGTGTAGACTTAACATTGATGTGGCTGTTGAAAACAACGGGCATATTGCATTTGTAAGGGGTTTAGACGGTATCAGTCTTTCGGTTTTGTCCGACAAGTATTTCCATTCAACTCGTCATGGATGTGGGTTAATGAATATTTGTTACAGTAGTGGTACTGTTGGTAACATCTGTTGTCATTTTTGAAGCAAGAGGTGATTTGTGTGTTAGCACTTTGTTTACTGTGTGTCCTGCAGGATTACAGTGCATGCTGTTACCTGAGATACACCTGCAAACACAGCTAGCGCCCCAACAGTTTTGTTTACTGTGTGTCCTGCAGGATTACAGTGCATGCTGTTACCTGTGATACACCTGCAAACACAGCTAGTGCCCCAACAGTTTTGTTTACTGTGTGTCCTGCAGGATTACAATGCATGCTGTTACCTGTAATACACCTGCAAACACAGCTAGCGCCCCAACAGTTTTTGTTTCTGTGTGTCCTGCAGGATTACAGTGCATGCTGTTACCAGTGATACACCTGCAAACACATCTAGCTCCCTAACAGTTTCTGTTTACTGTGTGTCCTCATGGATTACAGTACATGCTGTTAACAGCTCGAATACCTGTGATACACCTGCAAATGCAGCTAGCGACCCAACAGTTTTTGTTTGCTGTGTGCCCTGCATGATTACAGTGCATGCTCTTAACAGCTCTAATCCCTGTGATACACCTGCAAGACACATGTAGTGCTAAAAAATAATTTTGGAAGACAGGTGGTCTGCCAAATGTGGTTCAATAAAAATATATGGTAAAGTGATGTTCATGTTTTTAGATTGCTAGAGAGCTGTGTTTCAGAGGCAGGTTTGTCAGTTGATGTGCTGTGCAGGCAGGTTATCCCGTCTGAAAATGTTGGTCACCAATTTTTTTAATGTTTTATCAGTGTACTTCAGGTTGTCCCGTCTGAAAATGTAGGTCATCAAATCCTTTTGAGTTTTATCAGTGTACTTCAGGTTGGGAAGCGGAGATTTGCCCACTCAATTCATTCAGTCTGCACCAAGTGAATTGGGCTGTATGGCTGATCACGCGATTCAGATTGCACAGTGTATGACATATACTGCAGAAGATTTATTTATTAAGCAAAATTAAAGATTTTTTTTAAAGAACAACAAAAACTGACAGTGACCAGTGTGGCAATAGTTGCCGAATGACAGTCGTAATTTTGATGGCAGAAAAAAATGTTTGTTCTTTCAAATTGAACTGGTTTTGCTTCTGTCAGTCTGACTGTCCCAAATTTGAGATTGTTCAGAATTTCCTCTCATCACCCCAGCTTTGTACTTTTGTAAACAGCAGGCAGTGTTCCATTTTGGTTTAGTTCCGGCATTTGTTGGACTAGTAGTACATCAGTATTCAGATGTCTGCAACTAGTGCAAGGGCATGTATAAATTATGCTTGTGAAGTTCTGAGAGTGGGTGTTCATGTGTGTGTGTGTGTGTGTGTGTTAAACTTGAGCAGATACATACTCTTTGTGAATGTATGTGGGTGCAGGAAGAAAGCCACATAGAATTCAGTTTCAAGAACAGTTCACCAGCTTGACCAGGACGCTATTTATTTACTCCTAGATCTTGTCTGGTTTTGTGTTATTTTCAAATCATCCAAATGCTGATCACTGTGTATAATCCTCCAGTTGGTAAGAGACAGACGTAAAGCTGAAGAACGAGCACTCACAGGTGCAGGTACTGGAGAGTGATACCATGTAAGTTTATCATGTGCAATAAAAAAATGTATACATGTACTAACGGTATGAATAGTACAAGCAGTGACTGTTCATCAGTGGAAGAAAAAAATGTTTGCCTGCTTATTTTGTGTAATGTTTACACATATTTTCTGTCATGCAATGGATTTAAAGCTGTTGAAGGTATTGAATGCAGTTTTATCTCTTTGTGTCTTCGTGTTGCTACGTGTGAACGAATGAAAAGTGGTGTGTGTTTCCTTCATAGCTTCATTTTATGGATCAAAACATCACACACATATTGAAAGCAGTCTACAGCAAAATGCTTTTGTTTCATTCGGAGTAGATGACCATAGTATACAGTATTATTCTCCAAAGAATTTATTCACAACATACATTCACAAATGTTCATATGTGGTATCTCATTCAATTAATCAATATTTGTTTCCCCATATGTTGCACACTCACATGTACTATACACATTTCTTACCAACATTTTCTTCTCTTGCATTCATGGCTAGTTATAATTCTGTATGTACACACTTTCTGGTAAGCAAAACACTTACTACAACTGTTTCCTTGTACTTGCATAGCACCACAGAATTTGGTATGTGTTTGGTTAAACGTGTTTAACGCCAAGTGGTCTCCAAAGAGGTAGTGGTGGGGACTAAGATCCCAGGAGGTGGGGCAAAAGGAGACTAAACCTAACACTGTATACACTGTCACCACCACAATGACTCCTGCACTAAGGTGGGCACTGATGAAAGCCAGTTTAAGGTTTCATTAACTGTGAGGGACAAAGTCACACAACAGTGTCCCCAGGCCACAAAGTTTGAATGGAGGGGAGAGCTGAAGCAGAATTGAACTGAGGTCCTTATGCTTACCAGCATGCCATACTGACAGGCCCAACTAGCTCACCGACACGCGTGTATGAGCAAGTGCCCTTTTATAACAGTCAGTGACATCTATCATTAACATATTCCAAAAGATGTATGCAAGATAACTTTACTGGGCTTCGTTTGCCCTCCTATTTGCAAGATAACTTTACTGGGCTTCGTTTGCCCTCCTATTTGCAAGATAACTTTACTGGGCTTCGTTTGCCCTCCTATTTGCAAGATAACTTTACTGGGCTTCATTTGCCCTCCTATTTGTAAGATAACTTTACTGGGCTTCGTTTGCCCTCCTATTTGCAAGATAACTTTACTGGGCTTCATTTGCCCTCCTATTTGCAAGATAACTTTACTGGGCTTCGTTTGCCATCCTACTAACCATACAGAGGATGCTGCTCAGTGACAGCTCACACCTCATCTTGGCTTTGTGAAAATGTTGCTTCTATTAGAAGGGGATGGTAGGGCGGTATTACAAGACTTCTTGTGTGCCAGTGTTTGTACTTATCATGCAGTTTTAACACAAGAATGTTGTGCTACCAACCAGGAGTGGTTTCCAAAGTGGTGGTGACCACGCTGGTGCACACACAAAACATCTTGATCTGGCAGCTGACCCATCGCTACAAACGCAACATCTTGGCTTGCCGGACTTCCTCCAGCTCCTTCTCTTGCTGCAGCACAATGTCTTTCCTCTCCTCCAGGAACTGGCGGTAGCTCTCCTCCTCCAGATGGGGTACCACTTCAATGCCGCAGGAGTGGGCGATGCCGATGACACGCTTACACACTTCCTGCAGAGAAACGTTCTCAAAGGCTGGGTCCTCGGACTTGATTTTGGCAATCTCATACACATGCTTCAGGGATACTTTACCCGATATCTCCTGGCCTGAAATAAGAAATGACAGTAATGGTAACTGACGAACAGTGTTGTCACAATGACTGAATATTCAGAACTGACAGCAATCTGCTAAAAGTATGATGTAGATCACTGACCACAAGCATTACAGCTTTATACTATTACTACTATTTTGAACTTTTCTGACATAGAAGTTGTTCGTATAGATCTCAGCAATGTTGCTGTCTCCCCATGGTCTGAGAGATTTACTGTGGAGTAATTTCCTAACAGAACTAGTACTGTTTAAAAAAAAAAGGAAAAGTATAATTACACACCAGATGGTTTGTACACATTTCATCTTCTAGAGCTCATCTGATCAGAAACTTAGCCATTTGGACACTTTTTTCTCAGCTGATGCACAGCTTCTTAAATGTTTCTCCTGGTGTAGGCACCTGCTAGGTTGATCCTGAAGTGAATTTTGCCTGTAATGATATCTGTCACCACAAATATCGTCTCCCTCTGATTGTCCAAGTAAAACAAAGGTACAAAACAAACAAAAGACAGCCAAACTTGAGAACAGATTAATCAAGATTTGATACCAAGGAGATTTAAAATTATTGATGACATTGGACTGAAATGTGTGAAGTGAACTCTATGGCAGGCTGAACATCAAAGCACTGTGCTCCTGGTACCTGGTTTCATGGCTCCCTTCTTCACTCCTGCTGCCTGCTTGAGGAAGTAGGTGACTGGCGGGTTGTTGATGAGCATTTCAAAACTTCGGTCAGGCTACAAGGAAAAACAACACAGTTCTTCTAAGTATACTTACTGAACATGGACCAATAATTCCATCCCTCCCAGTCGCCCCCCCCCCCCCCCCCCCCCCCACCTATCCACTCACACACACATGGGTGCTCACGTACACACACACACATGAATATATGAGACGGGTAGCAGTTAGCATGTACAAATCAACCAGAATGCTTGGCAGAGGAGATGCATTTTTAGTTTAGCTTTGAAAGTTTGGAGGGAGGGTGAAACTCTTGGGTAGGCCCTGAAAAACGCCATAAAAACAAGAGGTGAATGCTCATGTTAACTTTGATGCTGGTTGGGAACCCTGTTTTACACATCACAAAACCAGGAGGTGAATGCTCACATTGACTTTGATGCTGGTTGGCAATGGGATGCCTGGTTTGATGGTACTGGTCTTTTCGTTGAAGTCCTTACAAAATGCTGCAATCTGGATCTGTCGCTGAAAGAAAAAAATGCAGTTGAGCAGACATTGATCAGACATGATTTAGACCGTATCACCAAAGGTAAAATAGGACGTATCTCATCATCTACAATTTAACTTTGGCAGTACATCGCCTAAAACTCACAACGACACATGTTTTATGTCATGGGTGTGACTAACCAATGGTTTTCATACATTAATAATAATATACATAGGCATTTCAGTCAAAATGCCTGCTTGTATACCATGGGTGTGCCTTCACCCATACAGCATACAATGGGCAAGAAAGCACTGCCTCCTGGAAAGACAGGAGTGAGTCCACACCATGACATATGCAAGGTTTCCTTGCTAGTCTACGGCAAAATAGTCGGGTGTGCTAATGCCCACAACACATGGCATGCAAGGTTTCCTCTCTAAGTCTAAATTATGTAAATAGTATGGGTGTGCGCACATCCACAACACATGGCACGCAAGGTTTGCTCTCTGAAGTATGGGTGTGCTCACAGCCACAACACATGGCATGCAAGGTTTGTTCTCTGAAGTATCAGTGTGCTAACACCCATAACACATGGCATGCAAGGTTTGCTCTCTGAAGTATGGGTGTGCTCACAGCCACAACACATGGCATGCAAGGTTTGTTCTCTGAAGTATCAGTGTGCTAACACCCATAACACATGGCATGCAAGGTTTGCTCTCTGAAGTATGGGTGTGCTCACAGCCACAACACATGGCATGCAAGGTTTGTTCTCTGAAGTATCAGTGTGCTAACACCCATAACACATGGCATGCAAGGTTTGCTCTCTGAAGTATGGGTGTGCTCACACCCACAACACATGGCTTGCAAGGTTTGTTCTCTGAAGTATGGGTGTGCACACACCCACAACACATGGCATGCAAGGTTTGCTCTCTGAAGTATGGGTGTGCTCACATGTAGTCCATAACACATGGCATGCAAGGTTTGCTCTCTGAAGTATGGGTGTGCTCACACCCACAACACATTGCATGCAAGGTTTGCTCTCTGAAGTATGGGTGTGCTCACACCCACAACACATGGCATGAAAGGTTTGCTCTCTGAAGTATGGGTGTGCTCACACCCACAACACATGGCATGCAAGGTTTGCTCTCTGAAGTATGGGAGTGCTCACACGTAGTCCATAACACATGGCATGCAAGGTTTGCTCTCTGAAGTATGGGTGTGCTCACACAAATGATATACAGCCAGGTACATAATTAGTTAAACTTTCTTCAGTTACTTACTTAGTTTTTGATCTAGTGACAGTAGCTGAAGCCTAGTTGACCATAAAGTCATGAAGTTTCATGGAGGTGGTATGAAACCTCAGTGAGGCATGACCATTTTTATGAAAGCACGGGTACAAAACGTACATTATACAAATTACAATAAAGTTGAAGCCTAGTTGACCATAAAGTCACGAAGTTTCATGGAGGTGGTATGAAACCTCAGTGAGGCATGACCATGTTTATGAAAGCACGGGTACAAAATGTACATTATAGAAATTTATACAAATTACAATAAAGTTGAAGCCTAGTTGACCATAAAGTCATGAAGTTTCATGTAGGTGGTATGAAACCTCAGTGAGGCATGACCATGTTTATGAAAGCACGGCTGATATTTCAGCCAAGACAGTTGGTAAATGTTACAAAAAGAACTTGAAGAAGAGTAATTACGCTTGGATTATCATTATGACTCGCATTCAATTTCAGGAGAAAATCCAGATTTTTAAAAATCTCCCTTGAATTCACACCAGTGACAAAGAAAGCACACACACACACACATAATGTGTATATATATATATAATATAAATTCTTTTGCTGTGCGTAACATTCTAGAAACTTACAACACTATAATATAAAGAACACAATTTGTAGTTTCTGTTTCTGACACACCTGTGACCTGTGAATGAGATCTTGAAACAAGGTCAAGGTCATCAAACCAGGTGAGAATCTGTAGATCTCAAGCAAGGTTCTACAAGTACAAAAGCAAAATGTGAAGGACCTTGCTTAATCAGTGTCAACATTGGCAAAAAAAATTCTTAGGATTGCTTTGTTTTCTGGTTTGTCAGTAATGTCACATTTGAAAAGTCTCCATTACTTAAATTTTCAAAGCTTTAATTTTAAATAATTTTCATTTATATAATAATTAATATATATATATATAATTAGTATAAATATTTCTGGGGAGCTGGTACAGAAATAATTTTGGTGGGCCAGTAATTTTTAATTGATATTACCAGCCAGGAGGTCACTTGAAAAGTCTGCTACTGTACAAGTTACAACCCTCTTAGTCTTACACCATACATTATTCAAATTTATATCAAACACACACACGTACACACACACTAATAAATTGTGAGGGACAGCAAGTTTTTCAAATTAAATTACAATGCAGTTTAACTTTACTGCCAAATGTCAATGTTATTGCACCATGAATGTTTCAACTTTTATGGTACCAAGTACTGAAGTAGTGAAGTACACTCAGTCAGTCAGTGACTCACTCACAGTCAGTCTCACACTAGTAATAAAAAAGACAAATAACTATTAAAAAACACACACATTACAACAGCGTCCTGAGGTGACCCTGTGCAGTTAACAGGGTGTTAAAATCCAGTTACTAACTAGCTACAACAACAACAACAACAACAAAAGATCAATGTGTTTATGACAGTGCAATGCAGTATTTCATGACTGGTCTAACTCTAAGTTCAACTACTTTTTCTTCTTTTTATTTGATGTAGGCAGCCACCACCCATTAAGCAGGAACTGCTTGGAGATTACGCTGCACTTTTGTGGGGTATGCAGTGTCCTACAGAGTAAAGTGGTATGAAAAAGTTGCGAGAAAAAAGAAGAAGAAGAAAGACAAAAAATTAAACAAGGCCAAAGTGTACACATTTTACAAGTAATAGTCCAGCCAGACTGTCTTCTGCCTGTACGTTGTAATTAGTGTAAATGTAATATTAATTCATGCTATTACAATGTAACAATATACATTTAGTGATGTGTGTCATCGTTAGAAAATCAGGATTTTATCCTGCACGTTCTTGTGCACAAAATTCACTTTCATTGTGTTATTACTGTAAGGTAATGTTTGTGTGAAGTATTTTTAAAGAGTTCTGGATCTATACGTTGCAGGGACCATTTTTGTAATGGAGCTGGGAGAGTGCAATGCAAAAGTAAAATTTTTACTTAAAAAGAATAGTCTGTGTGGTTCCATTTTATGGTCCCTATTTCAAATGTTTAAAAACTGGCTAAAACGCATACAAATTTCTGCTCTGACTACCTATGTGTGTGGGGCAGCCCCTTGTAGTGCTCTGCCCACTGCTGATGAAAATGCAGTGACACTGACAGTATGCTGTGAGTTCTTTTTTTTTTACGTAGAACGTTTTACACTTCGCTTTATGAATAACTTGGAGATAAACCTAAATTTGTTTTTAGCCCTGATGTAATCCTTTGTGGTTGACTGGGCTCAAAGCACCAACTAACTAACAAAGCCGTCTGAAAGTGAAACTGTGACTTACTTAGTGTGAGTGTTACTGGAGGTCAAGCAACATCTCAATTTTTTCGAGTATATAAAATCAAACAAACCTGTCCAAGCTGCGGCCCGAGAGGTGGGGCAGCAGCTGCCTGCCCTGCAGGAATTGTCACCTTCATGTACGGTGGATGATTGACCTTTTCAACAACTTTTTTCACCACCCGAGCAGCTCGTCGTCCTCCACGCGCCGCCATCTTTGTAGAGTTTCCTCCCTTACTCCACTTTACCACGTTCCAAAATGTACGTCACACTTTTTTTGTTTTTGTTTTTTGTTTGAAAATAATTTGAGTGATCATGTAAGTAAGAAATGCTGGGTGCCATTTGCTAGATTACTGCCATGTCCTAATCAGTATAAAACTATTATCATAGACGTAGACGTTTCCCAACCAAGGTAAATTGACCAACATGGCGGACATCTCGTGTTGACGCCGGCGTACGTCTGATAAACAGCGATTTACGTGGGTATTTATGCGGGCTTGTGCGTGTTGAATTATATTGACTTGTTTGTGAAATATACAGGGTACCTTGGATATGTAAAAACGTCGAACAGCAGTGTGCTTTTGCATCCTCCAACGTGGGAGTCATCTTCTACTGTTCTAGTCAAAGATCTTTAGGTTCATATCCATAGGACAAGTAGACCAGTGCAATTTTCAACGAACTGGAATTGATGGAAGAGACTGTCTCAGTTTACGCCCTACAAGTACAAACGCAGTATTAGTCTTACTGAAACAGATTTTTAGTTTATTTCCAGTTTAGCATGGGAAATTTGGGGTTGCATATTTTGTACAAATTGCACACAGTTTCAATGATGTCACTGTTAGTGTTACTGTTACTGTGTTAGTGTTACACTGTTACAGTGTTGGTGTTAATGCTAACTTAATTGTTATTTATTTATTTACTTTAAAAAAAATTTTTTTCACTAAGACAGTAAGAGCTGTAACTTTACAATACATCCACTACAGTCTACAGTGTGTCAGAGTAAAGTAATTCAACTTACTGCACAGCAGACTTACCCGAGTTACCATTGCCATACCTTATTGTATCTGTACCTGATTACGTGCTGGGTCCAAGGTGTTTTGTGCAGAAGGCTAAGAAATAAGATTTCTGTTAATTCTAGTTCTACTTGTAGTACTGTAGTTGAACACAGAGTTCTAGTCTTCAACTTCAAGTTCTGCTTCTAGCTGATGCTCTATTCAATGTGATGCTTGCAATTGTGTGAGGATCCAGTACAACTATACTTTCCGCCCCAACTAATATCAGTACCCAGTTTCTGCTACAGTCATTGTGTGTGAGTGTGAGTGTGTGTGTTTCCATATAATGCCTTATGTAAATTGTTTTGGTAGTACTAGTAAGTAGTAGTCTAGGACTGTCCTCTACGTACATATAGAAATTAGAATATTGTATTTAGGTTAATATGTTATTATGTATGATGTGATTGTGAGTGCTCAGGGCACTGATGAGTGCATGATAAATGTACATTATTATTACAGACCTGTTTAGTCTACGCACTTGGCGTAGAAATCTACACATTTGAAGCCCAAACTATGCATCTACGCTTGCATTACACAATCTACGCAAATGACTTCGTTTTGGCTACGCGATAGTGACGAGCGTGATTCAGTCCTCTTTTTTGATGCAATCCTATTTTTGACACGGCCGCCGTGTTCAAAAGGTACGTGCGCCCGCTTTTGATACGCGCGCATCAAGTCTTGCAATAGCAGCGCCGGTTTTGGCGCAAACATAGGTTCTGAACGCATCCAAAACTCCCTTCAGTTGGGAGAAAATGTCCGAGTCGAAGAAGCGAGCGTATAAAACTTCTTCAGAAGAAGACTCAGTGTTAGCCTCCAAAGGCTCTGTTGCTGCGATTAAAAGGAAAAAAGTTCCATCCCAGAAGTTTCTCCCAGCTTACCACGAAGCTTATCCGTGTTTGGTTCCTTCGAGGAAAGGCAGCGAACTTGTTCTTTGCACAACCTGCAAATTGGACTTCTATCATGCAAGCATGGTGGTCGATTTGACTGTAAGCAACCTGTTGAGAGCAAGTCCTACAAGGAGTTCAAGGCGACTGGAAAGTTTTTTCCAGCTTCAAGTCTGTCTCTTTCTCCATTTCCCCGCCCATCCCCCCCTCTCTCATTTTAATGCAACAAACTGATACAGTTTTTCCGCACTTGTAAACATCGATAGCGTTAGTCCGTAGAGTTATCTCCCTTGAGCATTTTTTTCAAAATCACCATTACAAAGAACGTGTGTTGTGATTGGCTACTTTGTTGGGGATCAGCCAATGAGAAAATTCGTTGCTCACACTGTTGTGAGGTCCGAAAAATTGTACTAGGCTGTTGAGTAGGGCTCTTGTACAGATCAGTCTGCCAGTCACCCCCCCCCCCCCCCCCCCTCCCGGCTGCGACTGGCAGACTGATCTGTACAACTGTATTCTCATTCTGAGTCAAGCTGTTGGCTTTACAATTTTCCCACATTCACATGTGCACGGCCCAGCAAGAGACCTGAACGGATCTACACCACTTGTGTGTGGCTGAGACCTTGGTAGCAGTGCCATGCTGTCGCCTTACGTTTATGACGTACATTTTCAGGCACTGTGGTCTTCTGATTCTGAAAATTATATCAGTTCAGTCAAGCTCATAGAAACGTTGAGAGAAAGAGTGTGCGTGGGGGGGGGGGGGGGGGGGACAAACTGATTATCTTGTCAAAATTTGTAACTGAGATAGAATATACTACACTTACACTACAGCAAAATAATTGTATTTGATGTTATATTAAGTTTGTATTGACAAAGTTTCTTGTGTGTTATTTTGACTGAGAATCTGAATGTGTCAACGATAAATCAGTCCAGTTTCAACTGACACGCTATGACTACACATTGTACCTCCTGACTACACATTTAGACTACCCAAACTACACTTGTGCAATTGGGGGGTAAACTGGTCTGTTATTACTACTACTACTACTACTACTACTTCTACTACCAAAAATAGTAGTTTGAGCATATGGTCTTGCCATTCCAGCCATTTTGAAAGAGATCACTAGCAGCAATATTTTTTATTTTTTTAGGAATATATATCATTATATGGTACTTGGTAGACAGTCACATAATGTCACTTGGTTCTGTTGACAGTCTGACACAGTGACAATGTTTCAGTACACAAAATAGGAGCACAGCATTAACGTCATCAGCATGAGTGCCCAGAGTGGGGTATGTTTATATTTTATTGCTAGAAAAATGTGGTCATATATATATACATATGACTTAGTGCCAAAAGGTGCGCAAGAAAAGGACAGAGGTACTAGAAAATAAAGTTGACAGGATGTGAGTGAGTAATGCATTTTTTGAATGAACACATGTGAAGTCATCCACCAATGAAGGGAGAAGGCAGTGCTGCTCTTCGTTCCACAGAAATTTGACTTTCAGTGTGATTTGTGACAAGATGTGAACATTACACATTACAACAAGCCCACATCACTGTGCTGCTAATCATGCAGTAAACTGTGAAAACCCAACTGATCTTACAAGATGTGATCCACATGAGTATTACCAAGTAAACTGTTGTTGTTCTGTGTCACACAGAACAGCATGCTTCGCATAGTTTGTTGCAATACATAACGTTCAACATACAGCCAATCTTGAACATTTTTAAATGAATAAAAAGCAACACATTTTCAAACATAAACAGTTATTCTTTAATAGAACAATATGTGACAAGGAAGATTTGATGATTTTTTCCTCTCAAATTTAAGCTTTCTTGACATAAACAGCAAATGATGTAAGAAATATGTTGAACATTACTATTTCAACAAGATGTACAATGCTGTTTGTTTCTTGATGAAAATGATAAATCAGTAACTTTTTATTACAGTAGAGTATAAAGACACATAACTATTTCCATGTGAACAGTTTTTGCTGCATTAATTTTGTTGTAGTGGATAGCATAATGTTAAATAGACGACATGGTACTTTGTTTTTCATAACAAAATAAATAATACTTATTATTTAACAAACAAGTAAGTGTTTTGTAAGAGAAAATGGAGCAAGTAAGAGTGAGTGCAACTTTTGTGCTTTTGGGTGTCACAGGAAAACACACACGCAGCCAGTCATCCATGCGTTTCTTGGTCATGTTGACTCGGGTGCCTAGGACAAAAATAGTTGAACAGTTATTAAAAAGTGAAAGAATTAATAATAATAAATAGAAAAAATCGTAATAAATATTACTAAAAAAATCACAGCCAAAGAATAATGCTATTAAGATCAGCACCATTTCATTTTTAGAACTCTGGAAGGCAGACAGGCATAGTCACTATAATTATGTCGAACGTTATTATTTCCACAGCTCGTGTTGTAATCGTAATGTTCAACATCTAACTTGACGACTTTAACCTGCGTAAATTCGAACTGTCTACCATATATGATGATTTGTTTGAAGACGTAGTTTGTAAACAAAACGAACTGCGTTAAGCGCAAGCAAAAAAATGTAGAGTACGATCAGAATATACTGTTTATAACCAATCTGCTGTCGCACATTACAATTTCAACACGCACCCATGTTGTAAGAAACTCGGTGAAAACAAATTTTCGAAAGCATCTGAACAAACTTTAGATCGACAGCAACCAAAACTCACTTTGAGCTGTAAGTGGGTGCATGGCCGCATGGAAGAGACGTTCTGATATGCGAAAGGTGGTAATATTTTTGAAGACCATAACGTTCAACTTTATTTAAATGTTCATCCGAGATTTAGTCAAATCTTCCGGTTATACGATGATATTTATATTGGTATATGCCGAATCTTTGAAAAGTATCGGAATGTTAGCATACACTGATACAGAGTGAGTTTTTGTTGCTGTCGATCTAAAGTTTGTTCAGATGCTTTCGTAAATTTGTTTTCACCGAGTTTCTTACAACTTGGGTGTGTGTTGAAATTGTAATGTGCGAGAGCAGATTGGTTATAAACAGTATATTCTGATTGTACTTATTACATTTTTTGCTTGCACTTAACGCAGTTCGTTTTGTTTACAAACTACATCTTCAAACAAATCATCATATGTATGGTAGACAATTCAAATTTACACATGTTAAAGTTGTCAAGTTAGGTGTTGAACATTATGATTACAACACAAGCTGTGGAAATAATAACGTTCGACATAATTATAGTGACCTTACCTGTCTGCCTTCCAGAGTTCTAAAAATGTAAGGTGCCGATCTTGATAGCATTATTCTTTGGCTGTGATTTTTTTAGTAATATTTTTATTTATTTTTATTTTTATTATTATTAATTCCTTCACTTTTAAGTTAACTGTGCCACTATTTTTGTCCTAGGCACACAAGTCAACATGACCAAGAAATGCATGGATGACAGGTTGCGTGTGTGTTTTCCTGTGACACCCAAAAGCAACAAAAGTTGCACTCACTCTTACTTGCTCCATTTTCTCTTACAAAACACTTACTTGTTTGTTAAATAATAAGTATTGCTTCTTTTGTTATGAAAAACAAAGTACCATGTTGTCTCATTAACGTTATGCTATCCACTACAACAAAATTAATGCAACAAAAACTGTTTACATGGAAATAGTTATGTCTTTTTACTTTACAGTAATAAAAAGTTACTGATTTATCATTTTCATCAAGAAACAAACAGCATTGTACATCTTGTTGAAATAGTAATGTTCGACATATTTCTTACATCATTTGCTGTATATGTCAAGAAAGCTTAAATTTGAGAGAAAAAATCATCAAATCTTCCTTGTCACATATTGTTCTATTAAAGAATAACTGTTTATGTTTGAAAATGTGTTGCTTTTTATTCATTTAAAAATGTTCAAGATTGGCTGTATGTTGAACATTATCTATTGCAACAGAACTATGCATAGCATGCTGTTCTGTGTGACACAGAACAACAACAGTTCACTTGGTAATACTCATGTGGATCACATCTTGTAAGATCAGTTGGGTTTTCACAGTTAACTGCATGATTAGCAGCACAGTGATGTGGGCTTGTTGTAATGTGTAATGTTCAACATCTTGTCACAAATCACACTGAAAGTCAAATTTCTGTGGAACGAAGAGCAGCACTGCCTTCTCCCTTCACTGGTGGATGACTTCACATGTGTTCATTCAAAATAGTACCTCTGTCCTCTTTTCTTGCACACCTTTTGGCACTAAGTCATATATGCTTGACCTCATACATCATTGTATTGGTAATTTTTACTATTACTAATACTAATTGCTATACTTAGAAGTTAGATTAACTGAAAAATGTGTGCATTTTGCAATCTTTTAAAAAAGCAAAAAAAGCATTTGCATCCTGGAATTTCTGATACTGTAGAAAATGACCAGATTTGGGAACTAACTTTCTGCACCATTATAATTGTATGATTCATTGATTGTTGTTAATACTTTGTGACACCCAAAGATCTTAAACAGAATGAGGCCCACAGCACTCGTGCAGAACCAACCCCAAGAGAGTTAATCAGCACTTAAATATATATGTAATACAGCTACAACAGCAAAGATGAGGATGTGCATGTATCTGGTGGAGTTTATGCACTTTGTAGATACACGCATGCCATGTGAGAGTTACTGTAGGCAACTCAGGTTTTTGTAGTTGTAGTTATGCTGTGTATTTTGAGCACTGATTAATTCCCTTTGTGTTGAGTTTGCGACACCCAGATTGCTGGCATTGACTGACTGAGTCAATTGACAATGACATAATAGGCTGTGAAATGGAGATCAATCATTTCAATGGTGACAATGCATACATATATTTACTTTTATGGTTTTGAATTTGTGCGAGACTATTCATTTATGTATTGCACTTTAAGAGAGAGAGTGTGTGTGTGTGTGTGTGTGTGTGTGATTTCTCCATCTCTGGCATAGTGTAATATATAAATAAATATGATTTCAACTCTCTTTTTTTCAGATGTGAAAACCCCCCAGACTGTGTTCATTAATCAAAACATTGTGGTACAGATTGTTAAGAAGATAAACATGTCGGTGAGTATAGGCTTTTTGAGCTCATGTGTCTGGATATGTACATATAGTATGTTTGTGCGGGGTATACTGCTAGTACTAGCAAAGTAGCATTGTACTTTGTAGCATAGTAGTATGTTTGTATCAGTCTTACTTTTGCCAATCATTATAACTATAAGTTAGTCAGAATGTTATTTAATTTTTGTATAATTGTATACACACCCCTTCCCCCTCCAATGAGCTTCAGTGCCTGCCAGGAAACAGCTTGCAGTGTATGATGTATCTCTCTGGTGTTAGACTACTGAGGGAAGCTGTTTGCATCTCTCTGGTGTTCGACTACCTCAGGGAAGTGGTTCACATCTCTTTGGTGTTAGACTGCCTCAGGAACGCGGTTCACATCTCTTTGGTGTTAGACTACCTCAGGGAAGCTGTTCCAGTCAGCCACAACTGAACAGTGAAATGAATGAGTTTGCCTTTAAGTTTAACATTGCAATAGCCTTGAACTAGTCGAAGGTCTTTTGCTGTTGGCAAAAAAAAATAATCATATTATATATAAATAGAATTTATATTGTAACAAAACATTAAAATGACAACAGTTGCGCTGTGCAACAAGCAGAAGTTGTTTCTAAAAGCATGGCCCTTCACTGTTGTGGCATGTCAGTGACTGTCAAGTATCATTAATATAATTATCAAGATCATGACTGGTATTGGCATCAGGGGCGAATTTGGGATTTTTGATCTTTCACTTTCAGCCATGGCTGTATTTTTGGTAATCAGAGTTCAGACACCCTTTTCTTCTGAGAAATGTGATGCTCAATGGTTGGAGGCTTTAGACAGTGATTGTGTGGGACATTTCTCAAAGCATTATGTCATATTTTTGGCAGGTGGTACTTGATCACAAAGACTGGTCAGTTCAGGGACAGTATTAATTTTGGTTTATGAATGTGTATCTTTCACATCAAATTAAGCACATTTTTCAGATCATGATGTGCAAAGTAAAGTATCTACAAAAATCAAAGAACAGATTTTCTGATGGATGTACAGACTCATTAACTGACTCAGTGACAGAAGGCTAAAATAGTTTTTTTAAAGGACTATAAAAAAGAGGATATTAATCATTATATAATAGTCACATGATAACCCTTGCTCGGTTGAAACTGAAAATGAATGTTGAATTGACAGAAAACACCTGTCAACAAATGAACAATGATTGTCTCAGGGCAACTTCTTTGTACAGCATTCTTAAGTGATGAGTAATAATAATATATCATAAATTCATATATGGCACTAAAAAATATTTTATTACAAACTTTTACTTTTTCTGTTTCTTCTTTTTAGGCATCTGGTGATCAAGATGAAGGTAAACCTGGTGTTTGGTCTTCAAGTCTGTGTTTCTTGTCCAGTGTAACTGTAGCATTAATACAGGGTAATGCAGTGATACTGAATACTGTGTGGCTCTGTGTTTTTTGTCCAATGTAACTATAGCGTTAACACAGGGTAATGCAGTGATACTGAATGTGGGTCTGTGTGTTTCTTGTCCAGTGTATCTGTAGTATTAATACAGGGTAATGCAGTGATACTGAATGTGGGTCTGTGTGTTTCTTGTCCAGTGTAACTATAGCGTTAACACAGGGTAATGCAGTGATACTGAATGTGGGTCTGTCTGTGATTCTTGTCCAATGTAACTGTAGCATTAATACAGGGTAATGCAGTGGTACTGAATGTGGGTCTGTCTGTGTTTCTTGTCCAGTGTAACTATAGCATTAACACAGGGTAATGCAGTGGTACTCAATACTCTTGTGGGTCTGTCTGTGTTTCTTGTCCAGTGTAACTATAGTGTTACTGTTAACACAGGGTAATGCAGTGGTACCGAATACTCTGTGGGACTGTCTGTGTTTCTTGTCCAGTGTAACTATAGTGTTAACACAGGGTAATGCAGTGGTACTGAATACTCTGTGGGACTGTCTGTGTTTCTTGTCCAGTGTAACTATAGTGTTAACACAGGGTAATGCAGTGGTACTGAATACTCTGTGGGACTGTCTGTGTTTCTTGTCCAGTGTAACTATAGTGTTAACACAGGGTAATGCAGTGGTACTGAATACTCTGTGGGACTGTCTGTGTTTCTTGTCCAGTGTAACAGGGTAATGCAGTGGTACTGAATACTCTGTGGGTCTGTCTGTGTTTCTTGTCCAGTGTAACTATAGTGTTACTGTTAACACAGGGTAATGCAGTGGTACTGAATACTCTGTGGGTCTGTCTGTGTTTCTTGTCCAGTGTAACTCACTAACTGTAGCGTTAACACAGGGTAATGCAGTGGTACTGAATACTCTGTGGCTCTGTCTGTGTTTCTTGTCTTGCGTTGAGTGTAACTGTAGCATTAATACAGGGTAATGCTGTGATGTTGAATATTCTGTGGGTCTGTCTGTGTTTCTGTCATTGAATTGTGTATTCCGTACATTAATCAGTGATTGGCTAGCTTATTTTTTAGTGTTTATCATCATTTTTTGCAAGTTCTTGATGCAGTGTATAGACTAAGGTGTTTTTATATATTATGCATATGATATGATTCTAGCTGGCAACAGTTTTTGATATATAGTGATGATAATAATATAATTTAAAACATGTGACTGTTTTACTAATAATTCATGACTCGCATCCCTACCTTTCACATACATGTGCAGAACTAGAACTAGAACAAACTATTTTTAGAGAATCTTATATAATTTTGACTCTCTGGAGTAAATCCATAAACTAATTAGCTAAGTGCCCATGGCTGTATTGTAGTACACACAGATTCAGTTTAATTGTGCTTTACTGCTTTCTGTGTTATTATCAATAATAGTCTATACATATAATACTTAGAGATTGATAGATTTTAGCCAAGGACTTCACTGAACTGCACTATGACTAATCCATCACTGACTCAGCAAGGCGGAGACACTTACGGCAGTGTGCTTTCAGTGGAGACACTTGTGTAATGCTTAAGGCAGTGTGCTTTCAGTGGAGACACTTGTGTAATGATTAAGGCAGTGTGCTTTCAGTGGAGACACTTGTGTAATGATTAAGGCAGTGTGCTTTCAGTGGAGACACTTGTGTAATGATTAAGGCAGTGTGCTTTCAGTGGAGACACTTGTGTAATGATTAAGGCAGTGTTGCTGGGGCTGCAGGCTTTCAGCCGGACACGGAGGCTGCAGCCAATTTGGACCAGGAGCTGGCCCGCAAGGTGGCGCTGCAGAAGCAGATGCTGGAACACGAGCGCCAGAAAGAGGCTCTGGGCTACCAGCAGTCACTTCTGCTGCAGCAGCAGCAGCAACAGCAGGTTTGTACACAGCTGCAGTATGCATTAGTTGTTTTTTGTAATATCTGCTGTGTTGAAACCTGTTTTGCACTTGCACGGAAGGGAATTTTCTCTGCAGTGATTTGGTCATGAGACTTTGTTTAATTCAATTTGATTTTTTTGAGGGAAACGTTGAATGTTGTAATAAATAACTAATGAGTGTTTCTTTTTTCTGTTTTTAAGTTTTAGGTGTTTTTTGTTGCTGTGTTTTTTGTTTTGTTTTTCACTCTTTCTCGTGGATCCAATTAAAACCTTTGTTGCCTTCAGATTATATACATTTTCAGTATTTTTGTCTTACTCTTAGATAAAACCTTCACCCTGTAGTAATACATCTGTTTACATCCTAGCAAGTTGACCAGTGCAACAGAGATTCTGACTGAAAATCAGCATGAAGTTTATTTTATAAATTGTGCTGCTTATAATGCATACCCATTACAGTGCATACATACATTCAGACAGGCAAACCTATGTATTCATGCATGCCAGCATGCAACATTGCTACCTACAGGAGTACGCTCTGATCCATTGCTGAACACTGTCTAAACATTGAGACTGGACTGTTACAGATGACTCAGCCGGTCCCCCCTCCCCCACCTCAGATAACGCAGCCAGTGCCCCCACCGGCCCCGCAAGCCATACAGGTGCCTCCTGCTCAGCCCCAGCAGCCCACCGACCTGATGATGAAGGCGCTGCAGCAGCAGCAGATGCTGGAGGCAGAGAAGCAGCGTGAGGCACAGCAAAAGGTATGGACAGACCACTAGGGGTGACATGGTGACTTGGGATAAAGGTATGGACAGACCACTAGGGGTGACATGGTGACTTGGGATAAAGGTATGGACAGACCACTAGGGGTGACATGGTGACTTGGGATAAAGGTATGGACAGAACACTAGGGGTGACATGGTGACTTGGGATAAAGGTATGGACAGAACACTAGGGGTGACATGGTGACTTGGGATAAAGGTATGGACAGAACACTAGGGGTGACTTGGGATAAAGGTATGGACAGAACACTAGGGGTGACATGGTGACTTGGGATAAAGGTATGGACAGAACACTAGGGGTGACTTGGGATAAAGGTATGGACAAACCACAAGGGGTGTCAGGGTCAGATGGCAACATGGGATAAAGGTATTGACAAACCACAAACCACAAGGGGTGTCGTGGTCAGATGGCAACATGGGATAAAGGTATTGACAAACCACAAGGGGTGTCAGGGTCAGATGGCAACATGGGATAAAGGTATTGACAAACCACAAGGGGTGTCAGGGTCAGATGGCAACATGGGATAAAGGTATTGACAAACCACAAGGGGTGTCAGGGTCAGATGGCAACATGGGATAAAGGTATTGACAAACCACAAACCACAAGGGGTGTTGTGGTCAGATGGCAACATGGGATAAAGGTATTGACAAACCACAAGGGGTTTCTTTGTCCCTAAATAATATGTCAGCCCAACATCCGGGGACACTAAGCCCCACATCATCATCATCAAGGGGTCACATGATGAGATGTGACTTGGGATAAACTTCATAAAGGTATTGGCAGACCACAAGTGTTGTCATGGTCACATGATGAGATGTGACTTGGGATAAACTTCATAAAGGTATTGGCAGACCACAAGTGTTGTCATGGTCACATGATGAGATGTGACTTAGGATAAAGGAGTCATGGGTTCAAATCCTGATCTTGGCAGTAGCCTCCTCCTCCCCCCCCCCCCCCCCCCCCCACCTGGTGGTATCTTTCAGTTTTAGACCTGTTCCATGTCCCAGTGTATCATCCTTTGAGGAAGATGGGAATACCAAGGTGCCTTGCACTGCAGGTGTGGGGATGTTCAAACTCCTTCAGCAGCTGAAAAAGCTCCTGGCTGAATTCTGTATGAAATTCACTAATGTTGGCACACTGGAACTGATGAGAGATTTCCCTGGTGAGAGCCCTCCCACCCCTTTTAAGTGCACTTGATTTTTAGGATCATCTAAAAAGTTAAAGAGAAGTTCAGCTGTAGTAGGCCGGTAGCATAAGTATGACAGCTGGTTTTCTGGAGGGAAATTCTAACCCCCACCCTGGTGTTATTGTTTTTTGTTTATATTTTGTTTTTAATTTGAGAAAAGAAAGTGATTTGACTGTGAGCGTGGAGACCTTTTTCGTCATGAAGTTTGATGTGTGTGTGTATGTGTGTGTGTGTGTGTATGTGTGTGTGTGTGTGTGTGTGTGTATGTGTGTGTGTGTGTGTGTGTGTGTGTGTGTGTGTGTGTGACAGCTTATGCAGCAGCAGCAGCTGGCTCTGCTGGAGGCCCAGCGCACAGAGCAGCAGAAACGCATGATGATAGAGGCGCAGCAGCAGCAGCAGCAACAGCAGCCTCCAACCCAATCTGTGCAGCAGCGTAAGTTTTGCTCTTGCAGTCTCTTTGCGATGCATTCAGGGGGAAAAGTTGATGCATGATGAGATCTGAAGTGAAATCACCAGGAAAAAGTTGATACATGATCGGATCTGAATTGAAATCACAGGGGAAAATTGATGCATGATCAGATCTATGCACAGGAAAAACATTGATGCATGATCAGGTCTGAAGTAAAATCACAGGAAAAAAGTTGGTACATGATCAGGTCTGAAGTAAAATCACAGGAAAAAAGTTGGTACATGATCAGGTCTGAAGTGAATTCACAGGGGAAAATGGCATGATCACATCTGAAGTGAATTCACAGGTGAAAAGATGCATGATCAGATTTGAAGTGGAATCACAGGGGAAAAGTGGATGCATGATCAGATCTATTCACATGCAAAAGGTTGATGCATGATCAAATCTATTCACAGGCAAAAAGTTGATGCATGATCAAATCTATTCACAGGCAAAAGGTTGATGCATGACCAAATCTATTCACAGGCAAAAGGTTGATGCATGATCAGAGGAAATCACAGGGAAAAAGTTGATACATGATCAGATCTGAAGTGAAATCACAGGGGCAGTGGTTTATTTACTTGCATTAGTTTGTTGTTGTTGTTGTGTGTGTTTTTTGTTTTTGTTTTGGGGGGGGGGGGTCACAAAGATTTTAAGGAGAAAGAGTGACCCGCAAGTGACAGAGCTTGTGCTTGAAGAACATGAAAAGGAAGGCCTTTGTCTTTGTTAGATTACTTGTACTCAGCAGACAGTTATGTATAAACTGCTGTCACACTTGAAGCAATCATCTAGAAGTGCTTATTTTTATTTTTTTTAACATTGAAGAAACAAGGAATGTGTTTTTGATATGAAAAAAATATATATATACACCCTCCCCCCACCCAACCCTATATATATATATATATACCCCATGATGTGTGCATGCATGCACAAACACATACACATGCATGCACACTGTATATGCATGTAAATCTGGCTTAGATATGTAGAAGCATAATAGGTGTTACTGCAGGAAGAAATATTTCAGAAGAGATTTGAAAGTGGATGAGGTAGAAGAATGGTGTGGCTGACTGTATGTAGCTATTGATTCTTTTTGTTGCGTCTTTCAGCCGGAGGACCACCCCCTCCCCCTCACATGCACCCCAACATCAGTGGCGGACCTCCACAGCCACCGTCCGCCCAGCCTTTGGTGGCTCCTCCCCCGCAGGCCCACCCAGGCATGCCCACCGGCCAGCCGCCCCAGGGCCCGCCCCCCATGCACATGGCCCCTCCCCTCGGGCAGGCTCCACCCCCCATGTCCCAGGCTCCACCCCCCATGTCCCAGGCTCCACCCCCCATGTCCCAGGCTCCACCCCCCATGTCCCAGCCTCAGCAGGGAGGCCCTCCGGGTCCGATCCAGCAGGTCATGCCTCCGGGCCACATGGCACCCCCGCCGGGCCAGGGCCCGCCCCCGCGCCCCCCGCAGACGCAGCCTCAGGGGCAGCCCCCGCAGCCTCCCCACATGATGTTCCCGCCGGGCCAGGGGCCACCCCCGGGACAAGGGCTGCCCCCCGGGGCGCCGCCCACTTCTCTGCACAGCATGGGCCCCCCAGGCTCTCAGCCGTCGGGGATCCCCTCGCTGATGGGTCAGGATCGGGGCTTCAGGGACGGCGGCCCACCCATGGACCGGGGCTCGGTCCCTGGGGGGCCCGGCGGCCACGAGAGGGGGCCGGAGATGGACGGCAGGGGGAGGGGCCCCATGGACCAGGATCCCAGGAGGGGAGGGCCCATGGACCAGGACATGAGGAGAGGGGGGCCAGGGGACCAGGACATGAGACAAGGAGGCTCCATGGACCAGGACATGCGCAGGGGGCCCATGGACCAGGACATGCGGAGAGGGCCCATGGACCGCGGCCCGGACAGGGGCCACATGGGCATGGATCGAGGGCCCATGGGCATGGACCGCAGCCCCATGAATATGGACCGAGGGCCCATGAACATGGACCGAGGGCAGATGGGCATGGACCGAGGGCAGATGGGCATGGACCGAGGGCAGATGGGCATGGATCGGGGCCCAGACCGGGGCCCAGGCTCTATGGACTGTGGCCCAATGGGCATGGACCGTGGCCCAGACCGTGGCCCAATGGGAAGGCCAGGACCAGGCAGGGGAGGGCCTCTGCACTCCATGCAGCATGGCCCCAGGGGGCAGGGTCCGCCTGGCATGGAGCCCCGCCCTCCCCAGGTAAGAATGTTTTTTTTACTGTTGTCAGGCCAGGTGAGTCACCATAAGTATTATCAGCAGCAGCTGCACCTGACCATCATGGCTGAAGTCTGTTAACAAAGTCAACTTTTGGCTAAAAGCTGTTGCATCGCAGTGTTTGAAAAGTGAAGTCAGGTTGATGTGCTTAGCCATGGTGCCAAGCCAGAGTCCACTGACCACTTACTGCTGTCATTGGGAGGTGCCTGGCTTGTGAAAGTGAAAGCATCCAAACTGCCTGGCCAAAATGCACTGGGCTCTGGCAGCTCTCATGTAGGACGTTGTGCCCTTGCCTCTGGAACTTGGGTCTGTGCAGACTGCCCAGTCCTTCCAAAAGACTTCAGAACTAGCTTATTTAGTCCCACTGAGCTACCTGTAGCTGTTCCTGAACTAGCTTATTTAGTCCCACTGAGCTACGTGTAGCTGTTCCTGAACTAGCTTATTTAGTCCCACTGAGCTACCTGTAGCTGTTCCTGAACTAGCTTATTTAGTCCCACTGAGCTACCTGTAGCTGTTCCTGAACTAGCTTATTTAGTCCCACTGAGCTACCTGTAGCTGTTCCTGAACTAGCTTATTTAGTCCCACTGAGCTACCTGTAGCTGTTCCTGAACTAGCTTATTTAGTCCCACTGAGCTACCTGTAGCTGTTCCTGAACTAGCTTATTTAGTCCCACTGAGCTTCCTGTAGCTGTTCCTGAACTAGCTTATTTAGTCCCACTGAGCTACCTGTAGCTGTTCCTGAACTAGCTTATTTAATCCCACTGAGCTACCTGTAGCTGTTCTGATCCTAGCATTGTGTTTTTGCTGTGCAGCAGTCAGGGCCGCCTGGCCCGCGTGAGATCCGTCTGCCTCAGGCCCTAGAGAAGGTGTTGGAGTTCAAGTCGGTGCGTGCGCAGGAGATGGGGCTGGATGGCGACGAAGCCGACGAGGATGAAGATGAGAATGAAAGAGCAGGTGGGTACAAAAAGGAAAGGTTGAAATGCACAGAGATGTTTTCTGCTTTCAGAGTGTTTCGTTGGTCACTTCCAAAGTTCTGTTTATCGCCCCCTTTTCTTTCTGTTTCTCTGTGGCAGTTTTTATGTCTCAAAAACAGCACTGGCCTGGCATACTGAACGGTCGAGCTTAGCGCAGGCGTCTTTCCTTCTCCCTGCTTCTGCAGGCTTCAGGTTGTAGTCGCTGGGATCGGCTTCATAGCTCTTGAGCCATAGCTCAGAAGTGTGAAATTACAGTGTGGACTGTCGGGACTTTTTCTCTTTGCAGAAAATGGTCGTAAGAGCCCCCCAGAAGAGGAAGAGGATGATTTCTTACCTGACGAGGATGAAGCAGCAGTGGAGAACGAAGAAGAAAAGGTTGCTCCTGCCAAGCCAGCAGGGAAAGAAGTGTGTAAAATAAACTGGTTAAAAAGAAAAAGAAAAAAAAGAAACGTTTAGTTAAAACATTTGTTTTTTTTGCAGATTGGGAAAGTGGAATATGTGTTTGTGCTCATGTGTTTTAGATTTAGTGAACAGAGTAGAAGTCTGCGGTGAGATTGAGTGAAGTGTCACTGCAGTATGTTTTGTTTCCCACTGCTTAAAAATGAATTGTGCCATGCATGATCCAAAACAGCTCATGGAGAGTGTTGAGAAAAAGATCAGTAAGTGTTGAGAAAAAGATCAGTAAGTGTTAGGAAAAAGATAAGTAAGTGTTGAGAAAAAGATCAGTAAGTGTTGGGAAAAAGATCAGTAAGTGTTGAGGAAAAGATCAGTAAGTGTTGGGAAAAAGATCAATAAGTGTTGGGAAAAAGATCAAAGCACTCTAAAACAGTAAAAGCTCTTAGAGTTGCACTGGCAGCCTGTGCGTGACTGTTTTCTCCATAGCTGTTTTCTGTCACTTATTGTTCTGTCCATGAAAACCTGCCACTCAGTGTTTCTGAGTTCATTCTGCTATGCATGCTATCATGTTCTCTCTTATTGGCGAATGAGTCGTTCTTTGGTGTTCCTGGGTCCAAAGACTAAAACGGAGCGACATGGCCCGTGAGCTTTGAGACGTATGGCCTCTCCCAATGGAATGCCCCGTCCAGGAGCATCAGGGGGACAGGCTGTTCATTCTGTCTGGTCTGCTGACACACTTCTTCTTTCAATCTAGCCCATAATTCTCCTTCCCACGTGTCTGTGTATGTGTGTATTGCAGTGGAGGGAGGGGTGTGTGCTTGACATAATGTATGTGTGTGTTGCAGTGGAGGGAGGGGTGTGTGCTTGACATAGTGTATGTGTGTGTTGCAGTGGAGGGAGGGGTGTGTGCTTGACATAGTGTATGTGTGTGTTGCAGTGGAGGGAGGGGTGTGTGCTTGACATAGTGTATGTGTGTGTTGCAGTGGAGGGAGGGGTGTGTGCTTGACACAGTGTATGTGTGTGATGCAGTGGAGGGAGGGGTGTGTGCTTGACATAGTGTATGTGTGTGATGGAGTGGAGGGAGGGGTGTGTGCTTGACATAATGTATGTGTGTGATGCAGTGGAGGGAGGGGTGTGTGCTTGACACAGTGTATGTGTGTGATGCAGTGGAGGGAGGGGTGTGTGCTTGACATAGTGTATGTGTGTGATGCAGTGGAGGGAGGGGTGTGTGCTTGACACAGTGTATGTGTGTGATGCAGTGGAGGGAGGGGTGTGTGCTTGACATAGTGTGTGTGTGTGTGAAGATCATGCTTCCTTGTCTCCAGCCCTTGTGCCGTGAACATGCAAATTCTTGCATGGATTTTTTTATTGTGTGCATTATAATCATTTATTCATTTATGATATGTACACATCTCGTTCATACAGAACAAACAGTGTGCAAATGTTCTGCAGAATTGCCTTTGATAAGTGACAGGGAAGTTGAAGCTTATGAAAGAAATTGTGCTAAAGATTTATTAGACCTGACTCAGCGAAATGCATCTGTGGTTTTTCTAGTGTGTTTTGGTCTCATTCTGTGCATATTTTGTTTTCTAAAGAAGCAACGTGGATTTGAGGTATGTTCAGTTTTTGCATTATTTATGATATTGGATGTGTCCTTTTGTAGTCGAAGAGCAAGAAGAAGAAAAAGAAGAAGAAGGCCAAGAAGAACCGCTTTGAGAAGCAGAAGCAGGCGCAACAAAGCAAGGAACCAGAGAAGAAACCAGAAGAGGATGTACTCATCGAGTGAGTACATCTTCTGCACGCATGCCCCATGCCATGGCAGTCACTGGAATTAGATTGACCGACCTGGTACTCTGGACAAAAGCATCACTTTTCTGTGGTAGTGCATTGGACAAATATTGGTTGTTGACCCGCTGGTCTATAGACTGATCTGAAAACAGTGTTGACTTCCAACAGTTGGGGAAAACAAAATCAAAGAAAAAACCACATATGTTGCTAATGATGAATGGACAGAGCAGTGTGCAAATGCAGGTCGTGTCTGGTCAATGTGCTTTGTGGTTTTGGTTTTAGTTTTTCTTACTGGGTAACCGCTCTTCTGTCTGTTGCTTGAAAAGGTCAGAGGTTGCTGAATTTGTGCATGTTGTTTTGTCCCGTTGAAAGGAAAAATGCTCAGTTTAACCTTTTGTGCATTTTCATGGTTGGATTATCAGGTCACTAAGTCTCTTCTGTCACAACAAACACTTTTGACAGACGTACCAGCAGAGACCCTGTTCCCTGTTAATAAAAAAAGGGGGGGGGGGGACTGCTTTGTCCCACTTGTCTGATTTGACAGTGTCAGTTCAGAGTTGTGCTGACAGGATCAATTAAGAGCTGTGCATTAAAGAATTTTTATGGATTATTAAAGTAAGTGCTGTATTTTTGTGCAGCAAGGTTCTTTGGTGTTGACATTGAAGATAGTAAACTGTTTTGGCCGTTCGGGTCATCTCTGCAGGTTCCGGTGGTTCCAGGATTGTGTCATGGCATTGAGACATTTTTTCCCCCTCAAAATTAGGGATGTGTTTCAAGCATACATTCACGCTGCATCATTAAGGTTTTGACTTGCATTGATAGTGAAGTACCTTTGATCCCCAATCAAAACATGACACATGTCTGCAATGAATGTGTTTCAGTTAGGTATGTCCAATGTGTTTCTGTGTAGGTATGCCCAAAGTGTTTCTGTGTGTGTATGTCCAATGTGTTTCTGTGCAGGTATGACCAGTGTGTTTCTGTGCAGATATGTCCAGTGTGTTTCTGTACAGGTATGACCAATGTGTTTCTGTGCAGGTATGTCCATTGTTGTGTTTCTGTGCAGGTATGACCAGTGTGTTTCTGTGCAGGTATGTCCAATGTTGTGTTTCTGTGCAGGTATGACCAGTGTGTTTCTGTGCAGGTATGTCCAATGTTGTGTTTCTGTGCAGGTAAGTCCAGTGTCTGTGCAGGTATGTCCAATGTGTTTCTGTGCAGGTATGTCCAATGTTGTGTTTCTGTGCAGGTAAGTCCAGTATCTGTGCAGGTATGTCCAATGTGTTTCTGTGCAGGTAAGTCCAGTGTCTGTGCAGGTATGTCCAATGTGTTTCTGTGCAGGTATGTCCAATGTTGTGTTTCTGTGCAGGTAAGTCCAGTGTCTGTACAGGTATGTCCAATGTTGTGTTTCTGTGCAGGTATGTCCAGTGTTGATTTTTTGTGCAGGTATGTCCAAGAGCAGCTTGAACTGGACCCCACAGATCCCAACTACCACACCTTTGCCAAGATCTTTGAGACTTTCAAGGTCAGTTTTCTCTTGTAAGCTGTAAGGGTTGGCTTCTGGTTTTGGACTCTATGAAGAAAAACAAATAATTGTGAGTGCAAAAGTGATTTAAAATCTGTGAGTGTTTGATGACCTAACTTTGGATATATATTCAGCTGTAATCATGGGTGCACTTCACACTTGATCAGTAATCACCAGCTGCACTCACAAAAATACACACTCATTTTGTTTTGCATTTCAGTCTGTTGCCTGTCTGAAAGGCAAGAGAGCCTTTAATGGGCCAGTTTTCTCCAGAGGTCTAAGCATGGCAGAGTGTCCCTATCACCAGCTGAACAGTGTGGTTTCAAGTCTGCTTGAGCACAGTACTGCAGCAAATTGCCATGCATTCTGTCACACTGTTCAAAGCATCAAGTAAAGAAGCTTTAAAGTCTTACTTTTTGGGTTTTACCGTTTATATTTTTCACTTGTCCTGCAACATTTTCTGTACCCATGATCAGAGCTGAACACACACACACACACACACACACACACACACACACACACACACACACACACACACACACAAAGTATATGTGACCAGATCAGAGCTGAACACACACACACACACACACACACACACACACACACACACACACACACACACACAAAAGTATATGGTGACCATGATCAGAGCTGAACACACACACACACACACACACACACACACACACACACACACACACACACACACACACACAAGTATATGGTGACCATAATTAAATCTTTTTGTTTAGTCTGTCAGTGTTTTTGTCTGCTCTGCACGCACAACTTTGTAAAACAACGTAGGTGTGGAGAAGAAAGTAGCCTGCCGTTGGTAATAACTTGACATAAGAGGTATTACTGTAGTAAGGTTATGCAGAAGGGTGAGGGAAGACAGTGTACAGACATTTGTGTTGACATCTTAGCTGTTGAAGAGCTTGCCCAGCTTGAAAGTAAAAGTCCAAGGTTTTTAAGTATGCAAAATGACCATCGAAATGATTGACAAATGAGTCACTAGTTTCAGATTTAATGAAATAAGAAATTTAAAAAAATGTTTAATTGGGTTTTTAATCGATTTTATTTTCTGTAGGCTGGCCGAGATTACAGTCTCGGGTTCTCCATCAGTCACGTGACTTTCTTGGAAGTGACGTCAGTCTGGGGAGTCAGTGCGGTTGCCATCTTAGATTCTTCGGTAAACTGTGTATGCGTGTGGTCGACAAAAAAGTTAACTATGCCGGTCTACTGTGTTGCCGCGAACTGTAACATTTCGCAGACGACCCCAGGTATAACAATGCATGAGCTCCAGTGCAATCGACCCACAGTGAGGCGAAAGTGGATTAAATTTATACAATTCAAACGAGCTGACTTTCTTGCTGCGCCGCATCACGCCCATTTGTGTAGCGAGCACTTCAGTGAGTGCGATTTCGCAAACCCCATGGAATACCGCATGGGGTTTGCTTCAAAGCTGACACGATGTTCCGGTACTCTTTCAAAATCCTGCCTGACAGGTTCAAACTGATACAGCTGTATCCTTGTGGGTCTCTCGGGCAAAGTATCAGTTTCGTCTTCGGAGCTTGAGTTGGCCATTTTGCAGTGACTCCCCAGAGTGACGTAGTAGGCATATGGTCACGTGATTTGGGCGTCATGGCGACGCTTTCATTACAGCAGAAAATGCCTTTTTTTCTTGCATTTATGACCCTCAGATCACAGTTTCACCTACATCATCGTTCTCAGTGAGCTTTAACGGAAATTGTGTCAAAAATCACCCCTAACCTTGGACTTCTCCTTTAAATGTTGTGCTGATTCTCTGTCCTTATCTCTTTCTCTGTGCAGATAACAGAGGTTGAAAAGCCTAAAGACAAACAGGAAGAAAAGCGTGAGGCAGAAAAGTTGGCTGAAAAGGCTCCCGCCAAGCCTCGCACGATGTCTGAAGGGGCTGATTCTGACGATGATATGGATGAGGTAATGCTGTATGACTGAGGCAGTGATGATACAGATGAGTAACAATGATATGGATGAGGTAATGCTGTATGACTGAGGCAGTGATGATACAGATGTGATATGGATGAGGTAATGCTGTATGACTGAGGCAGTGATGATACAGATGTGATATGGATGAGGTAATGCTGTATGACTGAGGCAGTGATGATACAGATGTGATATGGATGAGGTAATGCTGTATGACTGAGGCAGTGATGATAAAGATGAGTAACAATGATATGGATGAGGTAATGCTGTATGACTGAGGCAGTGATGATAAAGATGAGTAACAATGATATGGATGAGGTAATGCTTGGATGACTGAGGCAGTGATGATACAGATGAGTATCAATGATATGGATGAGGTAATGCTGTATGCCTGAGGCAGTGATGATACAGATGAATAACAATGAGATGGATGAGGTAATGCTGTATGACTGAGGCAGTGATGATACGGATGAGGCTTCAGTATCACAGATTTGATGTTAGTGATGTTTCTACAGAATAGACCAGGATCCATTGTATTGTGAGTACTGACAGCTTCAGTATCACAGACTTGATGTTAGTGATGTTTGTACAGAATACTGATTTTTTAAATATTGTTTAACTGGTTTTACCTGTCAGGTTTGGTACACTCTAGAAGCTCATGCCAGCATCTAGTGATGTGTACGTGGCTCGTGCCGTCTGACGTTGTTCTGACCTCAGGCACAGTCTGGAAGCCTGTAGACTGACACTGTGGCGTCTCGTCATACTGCGGCTGTTTCTCTTGCAGAACAATCCAAATGAGGACGATGCCAATAAAATCTCAAAGAAGAAGCTGAAGAAGTTGACGCGACTAAGTGTGGCACAACTTAAACAGGTGAGTTGCCTTTGCAAGCCCGCACAGAATGTGAAAATAGTTTGGGTGGACTTTGAGGTACACAACACTTTTGTTTGTTGTGCACATGTACGTATGCCTGTTATAATCTTGCATGCACATGTTTGCAAATTTCACTTTCATTAGTTTGTTAGGTTTGAAAAAACAATGGATGTACATAAAATATATTCTGAAACAGACTTCCAGTTTCTTTATTAAAAAACAAGAAAGAAGGAGTAAAAACTTATATATTTTTTCTTTCTATTTTCCTTTCCTTTTCCTTTTTGCATTTGACTGTTAATCCCAGTTAGTCTTGCTTTCCTCTGCCTTTATTTACGTCGGGATTGGTATGAAAGGAAAAATGCTCTTAAAAGAGGTTTGGTTTTGCTTCTGGGGTTTCACTGTAAGGGTGATAAGATGCCAGTTAGTAGGTACTTATCATGGTGGAACTGTCCCCAGTCAGTAGGTACTTATCATGGTGGAACTGTCCCCAGTCAGTAGGTACTTATCATGGTGGAACGGTACTTATCATGGTGGAACTGTCCCCAGTCAGTAGGTACTTATGGTGGAACTGTCCCCAGTCAGTAGGTACTTATCATGGTGGAACTGTCCCCAGTCAGTAGGTACTTATCATGGTGGAACGGTACTTATCATGGTGGAACTGTCCCCAGTCAGTAGGTACTTATGGTGGAACTGTCCCCAGTCAGTAGGTACTTATCATGGTGGAACTGTTTCCAGTCAGTAGGTACTTATCATGGTGGAACTGTTCCCAGTCAGTAGGTACTTATGGTGGAACTGTCCCCAGTCAGCAGGTACTTATCATGGTGGAACTGTTCCCAGACAGTAGGTAGTTACTTATCCATAATGGAACTGTTCCCAGTTGGTAATTATTTACTTATTATGAAGGCACTGTTCTGTGAATTTAGATATGTGTGTGTGTGTAAAATAGTTTTTTTCTGTCTGACCACAATGCAATTGGAAATACAACCTGATGATGTGTGTATAAAACTAAAAGAGGGTTTTTCTGTGCAGTTGGTAACACGACCTGATGTTGTGGAGATGCATGATGTCACTGCCAAAGACCCCCGCTTGCTGGTGCACCTCAAGGTGAACAGTGTGTGTGTGTGTGTGTGCACCTCAAGGTGAACAGTGTGTGTGTGTGCACCTCAAGGTGAACAGTGTTTGTGTGTGTGTGTGTGCACCTCAAGTGAACAGTTGTGTGTGTGTTGTGCACTGCAGTAACAGTTGTGTGTGCTCAAGGTGAACAGTGTTGTGTGTGGTGTGTGCACCTCAAGGTGAACAGTGTGTGTGGTGCACCTCAAGGTGAACAGTGTGTGTGTGTGCACTCAAGGTGAACAGTGTGTGGTGTGTGTGTGCACCTCAAGGTGAACAGTGTGTGTGTGTGTGCACCTCAAGGTGAACATGTGTGTGTGGTGTGGTGCACCTCAAGGTGAACAGTGTGTGTGTGTGTGCACCTCAAGGTGAACAGTGTGTGTGTGTGCACTCAAGGTGAACAGTGTTGTGTGTGTGCACTCAAGTGTGAACGTGTTGTGTGTGCACTCAAGGTGAACAGTGTTGTGTGTGTGTGTGCACTTCAAGGTGAACAGTGTGTGTGTGTGCACTCAAGGTGAACAGTGTTTGTGTGTGTGTGCACTTCAAGGTGAACAGTGTGTGTGTGTGTGCACTCAAGGTGAACAGTGTTTGTGTGTGTGTGCACTTCAAGGTGAACAGTGTGTGTGTGTGTTGCACTCAAGGTGAACAGTGTTTGTGTGTGTGCGGTGAGTGTGTGTGTGTGCACCTCAAGGTGAACAGTGTTTGTGTGTTGTGTGCACTTGCATAGGTGAACAGTTGTGTGTGTGTGCACTTCAAGGTGAACAGTGTGTGTGTGGTGCACTCAAGGTGACAGTGTGTGTGTGTGTGTGTGCACTCAGTGACAGTGTGTGTGTGTGTGTGTCGGTGAACAGTGTGTGTGTGTGTGTGCACTCAAGGTGAACAGTGTTTGTGTGTGTGTGTGCACTTCAAGGTGAACAGTGTGTGTGTGTGTGTGTGTGTGTGCACTCAGTGAGTGTGTGGTGCTTGGTGACAGTGTGTGTGTGTGCACCTCAAGGTGAACAGTGTTTGTGGTGTGTGTGTGTGCACCTCAAGGTGAACAGTGTTTGGTGTGTGTGTGTCACCTCAAGGTGAACAGTGTTTGTGTGTGTGTGCACCTCAAGGTGAACAGTGTGTGTGTGTGCACCTCAAGGTGAACAGTGTTGTGTGTGTGTGTGCACTCAAGGTGAACAGTTTTGTGTGTGTGCACCTCAAGGTGAACAGTGTGTGTGTGTTGCACCTCAAGGTGAACAGTGTGTGTGTGTGTGCACTTCAAGGTGAACAGTGTGGGGTGTGTGTGCACCTCAAGGTGAACAGTGTTGTGTGTGGTGCACTTCAAGGTGAACAGTGTGTGTGTGTGCACCTCAAGGTGAACAGTGTGTGTGTGGTGAACCTCAAGTGAACAGTGTGTGTGTGTGCACCTCTAGGTGAACAGTGTTTGTGGGTGTGTGTGCACTTCAAGGTGAACAGTGTGTGTGTGTGCACCTCAAGGTGAACAGTGTGTGTGTGAACCTCAAGGTGAACAGTGTGTGTGTGTGCACCTCAATGTGAACAGTGTGTGTGCACCTCAAAGTGAACAGTGTGTGTGTGTGTGTGCACCTCAAGGTGAACAATGTGTGTGTGTGTGTGTGTGTGTGCACCTCAAGGTGAACTGTATGCTGCCTGTGCACATCAAAGTGAACAATGTATCTGTGTGTTCACCTCCAGGTGAACAGTGTGTCTGTGTGATACTAACTGTGTGCATGTGCATTAGAAAAAAAACATGTAAGTTGAGAAAATGGGATGTTTTTATTGTTTATATTTTGTAAATATTTGTGACGGTACTCTTAACTCTTGTTAAACTATTTTATGGGTATGTGAAAAAGACTGAACTTTTTTGTGGAACTGTTTGATTGGTATGTAGAAAGACTTTGAACTCTTTTGTTGAACTGTTTTATTGGTATGTAGAAAGACTGAACTCTTTTGTTGAACTGTTTGATTGGTATGTAGAAAGACTTTGAACTCTTTTGTTGAACTGTTTGATTGGTATGTAGAAAGACTTTGAACTCTTTTGTTGAACTGTTTTATTGGTATGTAGAAAGACTGAACTCTTTTGTTGAACTGTTTGATTGGTATGTAGAAAGACTTTGAACTCTTTTGTTGAACTGTTTTATTGGTATGTAGAAAGACTTTGAACTCTTTTGTTGAACTGTTTTATTGGTATGTAGAAAGACTTTGAACTCTTTTGTTGAACTGTTTTATTGGTATGTAGAAAGACTTTGAACTCTTGTTGAACTGTTTTATTGGTATGCAGAAAGACTTTGAACTCTTTTGTTGAACTGTTTTATTGGTATGTAGAAAGACTTTGAACTCTTTTGTTGAACTGTTTGATTGGTATGTAGAAAGACTTTGAACTCTTTTGTTGAACTGTTTTATTGGTATGTAGAAAGACAGGCCATGGCTGCTTCAGTAGAGTTGATTCAGAAGGGTGTCAGCTGTTGTCTCCCTTGTCATACATCATACATGTGCTGTCTCTTTAGCTCTGTTGATTCCTTTCGTTTTTTCTTCACTCTTGTGCTCGCGGTGAGGCAGTTGGCTTTATAGGACCCCTCACTCACCCACCCCTAAAAGGGGTGGGGGTGGGGGGTTGCTTTTTTTTCTCTCTCCAAATGTTTGTGTTTGTCCCTTGGAGTGTGTGTGTGCCACTTGTTGATTCATATGCCTGCCGCTGTGGTTACTTGTATTGTTTAACGCAGTGACACATTTGTCTGATGCATACCGGTGACACGCAACACCGTTGTATTGTTTAACACAGTGACACATTTGTTTGATGCATACAGGCGACACGCAACACCGTTCCTGTTCCACGCCACTGGTGCTACAAGCGTAAATATCTGCAAGGCAAGCGTGGTATCGAGAAAACACCCTTTGAACTGCCCGAGTTTATTCGGGCCACTGGTATCGAAGACATGCGAGCAGCTCTGCAAGAAAAGGTTTGTTGGTTCAAAGTGCAGCATCTGCTGACAGGTTGGTGAGGTGGATTCATTGCATTTTTGCAATTTGTTGTTTCTCATCAGCTTACTGAAACCTTGCCATGTGGTGTATTCTCATGAACACGGTTGCAAATGTTCCTGTGTTTGCAGGCACAATCATGCTGACACACAAACATGCTTGGGAACCTGCAGACACACACACATACACAAGCATGCACACACATGCATTCATGGGTGCACATGCATGAACACTTACCTTTTCAGTGCTCACCGTTTGCTTGATTGTTGCTGCGCCTTCAGACCCCGTGTGCATGTTCTCAGTTTGTGTTTGTGGGTGTGTTCTCAGTTTGTGTTTGTGGGTGTGTTCTCAGTTTGTGTTTGTGGGTGTGTTTCCAGGAAGAGCAGAAGAACCTGAAGGCAAAGATGCGAGAAAAGGTGCGCCCAAAACTGGGCAAGATTGACATCGACTACCAGAAATTGCACGACGCCTTTTTCAGGTTCCAGACCAAGCCGAAGATGACCATTCATGGAGATCTGTATTATGAGGTAACACAACCCCTGCTGTATTTCAGCCACTTTTGCAATACACGCACACTAAATGTATCAGTTTTACATGTGTGGTGTACAGTTTTAATTTGTCGACAGCTGTGGTCTGTAGTGACATTTTATAACATGTTTCCTATAGAATTTTAATTTGTCAACAGCTGTGTTTTAAAATGAATTTTAATTTGTCAACAGCAGTGTTTTAAAATGGCATTTTGTAACGTGTTTCCTGTTTACAAGGATGATAATGAGCCAACTAAACTTGCTGCAACATTCAAGATAGCAGCAAGTGTTAGAAATAGGCACACACACACACACACACACACTCATGCATACATGCACTCAGACTTACAGACATAGACACAGAGGCAGCATCACGCAGGACATTGTCAGCAATGCCCACTTGGGTGTGTTGACACCACGCTCAGTAAAGTTGTTCACAGTCCGTCCTCACTTCACATCTGCAGCTCATTTGGGTGTGTTCAGACCACACTCAGTACAGTTGTTCACAGTCTGTCCTCATGTCACGTGTGTGTCACCCACTTACAGCTCACCTGGGTGTGTTCAGACCACACTCAGTAAAGTTTTTCACAGTCTGTCCTCATGTCATGTCTGTCACACCCACTTACAGCTAACTTGGGTGTGTTCAGACCACACTCAGTGCAGTTGTTCAGTCTGTCCTCATGTCATGTCTGTCACACCCACTTACAGCTAACTTGGGTGTGTTCAGACCACGCTCAGTACAGTTGTTCACCGTCTGTCCTCATGTCATGTCAGTCTCACCCACTTACAGCTCACTTGGGTGTGTTCAGACCACACTCAGTAAAGTTCTTCACAGTCTGTCCTCATGTCACATCTGTCTCACCCACTTACAGCTCACTTGGGTGTGTTCAGACCACGCTCAGTACAGTTGTTCACAGTGTCCTCCTGTCATGACTGTCTCACCCACTTACAGCTCACTTGGGTGTGTTCAGACCATTCTCAGTACAGTTGTTCAGTCTGTCCTCATGTCAGGTCTGTCTCACCCACTTACAGCTCACTTGGGTGTGTTCATACCACACTTAGTAAAGTTGTTCACAGTCATTTCTCCTGTCACGTGTGTGTCACCCACTTAGAGCTCACTTGGGTGTGTTCAGACCACACTCAGTAAAGTTGTTCACAGTCTGTTCTGATGTCACGTCTGTCTCACCCACTTACAGCTCACTTGGGTGTGTTCAGACCACACTCAGTAAAGTTGTTCAGTCTGTCTTAATGTCACGTCTGTCTCACCCACTTACAGCTCACTTGGGTGTGTTCAGACCGCACTCAGTAAAGTTGTTCACAGTCTGTTCTCATGTCATGTCTGTCTCACCCACTTACAGCTCACTTGGGTGTGTTCAGACCACACTCAGTACAGTTGTTCAGTCTGTCCTCATGTCAAGTCTGTCTCACCCACTTACAGCTCACTTGGGTGTGTTCAGACCACACTCAATAAAGTTGTTCACAGTCTGTTCTCATGTCACGTCTTTCTCACCCACTTACAGCTCACTTGGGTGTGTTCAGACCACACTCAGTAAAGTTGTTCACAGTCTGTTCTGATGTCACGTCTGTCTCACCCACTTACAGCTCACTTGGGTGTGTTCAGACCACGCTCAGCGATGTTATTCACAGTCTGTTCTGATGTCACGTCTGTCTCACCCACTTACAGCTCACTTGGGTGTGTTCAGACCACACTGAATGTTGGAGTGTGTTGAGACCACACTGAATTTTGGAGTGTGTTGAGTCCACACTGAATGTTGGAGTGTGCAGTAAGTAGCAGGAAGGTCAGAGGAAGAAAACAGACCATTATGAACAATGCTTCTAACTCATTTAGCAGTGTCGCTTGTTTAGACTTTTTATCACTTTAGCAGAGTCCTAGGTCATCAGAACACATTACGCAGATGAAATGAACATGATGGCACATTGCTGGTGAACACAAGTCCTGACAGTTGCTTTACTGTACCCTTTCATTTGGCTGTTTGGTGAACATGGGAGTATCTGATAAACACCGCGCTGCTCTTGGTCTTTGTGTAATAGCTGAACTGCAGTGTTGGTCTCAAAACTGGTAGAACCTTGATGAAGCTGACTTGTGTTAGAACCATGGTGAAACTCACTGGTGGTAGAACCATGGTGATGCTGACTGGTGGTAGAACCATGGTAAAGCTGACTGGTGGTAGAACCGTGGTGAAGCTGACTGGTGGTAGAACCTTGGTGAAGCTGACTGGTGGTAGAACCGTGGTGAAGCTGACTGGTGGTAGAACCATGGTGATGCTGACTGGCGGTAGAACCATGGTGAAGCTGACTGGTGGTAGAACCTTGGTGAAGCTGACTGGGGGCTGCAGCTGTGTGTCCAAGGGTTAAACTTATTGGGGTCTGTGGTTGTGCGTTTAGTCCAAGGGTTAAACTTATTGGGGTCTGTGGCTGTGCGTTTCGATCCAAGGGTTAAACTTACTGGGGTTTGTGGCTGTGTGTTTAGTTCAAGGGTTAAACTTATTGGGGTCTGTGGCTGTGTGTTTAGTCCAAGGGTTAAACTTATTGGGGTTTGTGGCTGTGTGTTTAGTCCAAGGATTAAACTTATTGGGGTCTGTGGCTGTGTGTTCAGTCCAAGGGTTAAACTTATTGGGGTCTGTGGCTGTGTGTTTAGTCCAAGGGTTAAACTTATTGGGGTCTGTGGCTGTGTGTTTAGTCCAAGGGTTAAACTTATTGGGGTCTGTGGCTGTGTGTTTAGTCCAAGGGTTAAACTTATTGGGGTCTGTGGCTGTGTGTTTAGTCCAAGGGTTAAACTTATTGGGGTCTGTGGCTGTGTGTTTAGTTCAAGGGTTAAACTTATTGGGGTCTGTGGCTGTGTTTAGTCCAAGGGTTAAACTTATTGGGGTTTGTGGCTGTGCGTTTCAGTCCAAGGAGTTTGAGACCCGGCTGAAGGAGAAGAAGCCTGGCAATCTGACCGACGACCTGCGTGTGGCCCTCGGCATGCCTGTTGGAGCGGTAAGACTGAGCACCTGTCAGTCCGTCAGTGACAGATGAAAGACTGTCTGAGTGCCTGTCAGTCTGTCAATGACAGATGAAAGACTCTGAGCACCTGTCAGTCTGTCAATGACAGATGAAAGACTGTCTGAGTGCCTGTCAGTCCATCAGCGACAGATGTGAGTGACAGATGAAAGATTGGCCGAGCTGGGATGGCAGATGGAGTAAAATGAATAAGAAAAAGCATTAGTCTCAGGAGGGGTTACCCCCACCATCCCATTTTGTCTGAAAGGAGTCTGACTGTACCTCTGTTCATGGCAGTCTGTACCCAGTATATTTTGACAGATTGAAATAAAACATGTTTACTTAATTTTAATACAATGTACATCAGTGAGGGTTTCAGTTGTGCATAAGATTGTTTCCCCTCCCCCCACATCTTTTTTTGTTTTTGAACCCCCCCCCCCAACTTTCCCCTTATTAGTAATGTCAGTTCGCTCTGTATTTTAGTCTTTGTTATTATTTCGGCTGTCTGACGTGTGTTGCTTTATTTATGTAGACAATGTGTGCAGTGTAGATGATGATGATGTGTCCTTGACAGAATGCAGAGCGGGTACCTCCACCCTGGTTGATTGCCATGCAGCGTTACGGACCCCCTCCCTCCTACCCCAACCTCAAGGTGCCCGGTCTGAACGCACCCATTCCTGAGGTAAGAAACATGTCAGTCATCTAACCTGGATGTTCTTAGGACTTGCTGTAACATGGGGACTACTGGATACTGCCAAAAGTAAGCTGTACCCACCACTTTTACAACAGCGAAAAATGAAACGATGTATCCGTACGTTTAACTTCTTTAAGCTGGAAAGAAGTTCTGGGGGCTGTCCATGTATATATTTGGGGGTCGTCCAGATGATAACTTGTGAATCTTTCAGCCTTTTGTCAAATCAGACTTGGTATAGTACATCATGGTGAGCCAGAGTGTTTGGGTTGCCATCTTAAGGTCCAAGTCACAGTGAGGGCTCATCTAATGAAAAAATGTGTCTGCTGTATCGCTGATCTGCAGGCTCCTTTTGCAGCCCAGTGCAGTTGGAGATGGTACAGCGCTCTAAACCAGACTGTCCTGTGAAAACATTCAATTGCTACGGTCAAGGTCACAATGAAGGTTAAACTCTTCATGTTTTGTGTCCTCACTTCATGTGGTGGTACATCATTGGAGGTCAGAGTGTCTTGTGAAACTTTGGATTGCTGTGTTCAAGGTCAAGCACAGGTAACTTAATTTAATGCGTCAATCCTGTATTTTTTGTACCACTGGTTTGCAGGGCTGTTGAGTGACTCATTGCAACATGATCACTGTGGGACTGTTGCTTGTGTTTGCAGGGCTGTTGAGTGACTTATTGCAACATGATCACTGTGGGACTGTTGCTTGTGTTTGCAGGGCTGTTGAGTGACTTATTGCAACATGATCACTGTGGGACTGTTGCTTGTGTTTGCAGGGCTGTTGAGTGACTCATTGCAACATGATCACTGTGGGACTGTTGCTTGTGTTTGCAGGGCTGTTGAGTGACTCATTGCAACATGATCACTGTGGGACTGTTGCTTGTGTTTGCAGGGCTGTTGAGTGACTCATTGCAACATGATCACTGTGGGACTGTTGCTTGTGTTTGCAGGGCTGTTGAGTGACTCATTGCAACATGATCACTGTGGGACTGTTGCTTGTGTTTGCAGGGCTGTTGGGTGACTCATTGCAACATGATCACTGTGGGACTGTTGCTTGTGTTTGCAGGGCTGCTCCTTTGGCTACCATGCCGGGGGCTGGGGCAAGCCACCCGTGGATGAGAATGGCAAGCCGCTGTACGGGGATGTGTTTGGTACCCAGGGGGCTGATTCACAGGTACTCACTGCATGGCTACCCCTTCTTTCTCACCTGTCTTCTCCCTGCCCCTTTAAAAGGCTGTCCGGCTTCGGAAGTGATAGTCATGCCAGTCACATGCACACTAAATGAAAATGGCTTCATCTGCTACCTCTTTCTTTAAGTTAGATCAAAATCTGAGACAGTGATATTTTTTCTTTTCTCTTTAAGTTAGAACAAGATCTGAGAGAATGATTTTTTTAAATTCTCTTTGTGTGTGTGTGTGTGAGTGCATTTGAGGATGAGCACTAGGGCTTTCATAATTCGGCAGTGTGATTCAGTATACTGTTCTTGGTTGAAGATGGAACAACTTTGTTTACTTAACCCCTACAAAGCGAGAGAGAGAGAAAGGGTGCGCGTGGACTGCTGGAACTGGTGTGTGCCTGTCGTTACTGAGGACACTGACTGGTGTCTGTGTGTTGTACTGAGGACACTGACTGGTGAGTGTGTGTGTTGTACTGAGGACACTGACTGGTGTGTGTGTGTGTGTGTTGTACTGAGGACACTGACTGGTGTGTGTGTGTTGTACTGAGGACACTGACTGGTGTGTGTGTGTTGTACTGAGGACACTGACTGGTGTGTGTGTGTGTTGTACTGAGGACACTGACTGGTGTGTGCCTGTCATTACTGAGGACACTGACTGGTGTGTGTGTGTTGTACTGAGGACACTGACTGGTGTGTGTGTGTTGTACTGAGGACACTGACTGGTGTGTGTGTGTGTTGTACTGAGGACACTGACTGGTGTGTGTATGTCGTTACTGAGGACACTGACTGGTGTGTGTATGTCGTTACTGAGGACACTGACATGTGTGTGCCTGTCGTTACTGAGGACACTGACATGTGTGTGTATGTCGTTACTGAGGACACTGACATGTGTATGTCGTTACTGAGGACACTGACTGGTGTACGTCATTACTGAGGACACTGACTGGTGTGTGCCTCTTGTTACCGAGGACACTGACTGGTGTACGTCATTACTGAGGACACTGACTGGTGTACGTCATTACTGAGGACACTGACTGGGGTACATGTCATTACTGAGGACACTGACTGGTGTACCTGTCGTTACTGAGTGTGCCTGTCGTTACTGAGGACACTGACTGGTGTGCCTGTCGTTACTGAGGACACTGACTGTTGTGCCTGTCGTTACTGAGGACACTGACTGGTGTGCAGGAGGTGGCGGAAGAAGAGGAGCTGGACAAATCTCAGTGGGGAGAACTGGAGTCGGAGTCGGAGTCAGAAGAGGAATCGGAGGAGGAGGAGGAGGAGAAAGATGAGTCGGGCCTGGTGACTCCAGCAGAAGGGTCAGTCTTGTGTTGGTTTCTTGGGAGACGTGGGTGGGGGATGTTGGTCTTTGTGCATGCTTCTGGGTGTGGGTGTGTGTGTGTGTGTGTGTGTGTGTGTGTGTGTGTGTTTGCATGCTTTTGGTGTGTGTGTGCATGAATGTGCATGTACCTGTGGGTGGATGTGAATGCTGTTGGTGTGTGAGCAATCTCTTTATGGATGCTGGCTGTGTGTGAGTTTAGAGGGGCGAGCTGTAGCAATCTCTTTATGGATGCTGGCTGCATGCATTTTGATTTTATGGAAGGAGAGCCATAAGAAACTGGGCGAGACGTTGCCTAAGCTTTAAAGAGGAATTTACCACAATATTGAGAATGAAGTGATCACAATGAACAAATGAAAGCCAGCAGCTTTCAAGTTAGTCTCGAGACAGTGATATTTTTCTTTCCTTTAAGGAAAAAGATCTGGGTGATTTTTTTAAATTCTCTTTGTGTGTGTGTGTGAGTGCATTTGAGGATGAGCCTGGGTTCACATTCGGCAGTGTTCATATATGTTCTTGGTTGAAGATGGAACAACTTGTTCTTACTTGGAACACCACCTACTGCTGATGTATGTGACTGTCTACGACACGCTGGTGCGTGTGGTACTGCAGGACCACTGGTGTGTTGTGCTGTACTGAGGACACTGACTGGTGTCTGGTTGTTGTACTGAGGACACTGACTGGTGATGTGACTGTCATTACTGAGGACACTACTGGTGTGTGTGTGTGTACTGACGGACACTGACTGGTGTGTTGTGTCTGTACGAGACACTGACCTGTGTGTGTGTGTTGTACTGAGGACACTGACTGGTGTGTGTGTGTACTAGCACTGACTGGTGTGTTATGTCTTACTGAGGACACTGACTGTGTGTGCACATGTGTACTGAGCACTACTGTGTGTGTATGTCGACTGAGGACACTGACATGTGTCCATGTCGTTACTGAGGACACTGACTGTGTGTACTGTCATACTGAGGACACTGACTGTGTCACTTGTTACGAGCGACACTGACTGGTGTAGTCATTACTGAGGACACTGACTGGTGTCCATTGACGAGGACACTGACTGGGTACGTCATTACTGAGGACATGACTGGTGTACTGTCATTACTGAGCCTGTTCACACTGACTGGGGTACACTGCTTACTGAGGACACTGATGGTGTACCTGTCGACTGTCAGGAACTGACTGTGTACATGTGTTACTGAGGACACTGACTGGTGTATGTGTTACTGAGGACACTGACTGGTGTCCATGTCGTTAACTGAGCCGACACTGACTGGTGACTGTCGTTACTGAGGACACTGACTGTGTGCCATGTGTACTGAGGACACTGACTGGTGTGCATTGTACTGAGACACTGACCCTGGTGTGCACATGTGGTAACAGCACACGACTGGTGTGACTGTCATTACTGAGGACACTGACTGGTGTGCCTGTGGTTAACTGACCGACCACTGATCTGTATGTGCCTGTCGTTACTGAGGACACTGACTGGTGTCAGAGGTGGCGGAAGAAGAGTAGCTGGACAACTCAGTGGGGAACTGGACTCGGAGTCGGAGTCAGAAGAGGAATCGGAGGAGGAGGAGGAGGAGAAAGATGAGTCGGGCCTGGTGACTCCAGCAGAAGGGTCAGTCTTGTGTTGGTTTCTTGGGAGACGTGGGTGGGGATGTTGGTCTTTGTGCATGTTCTGGTGTGTGTGGTGATGTGTTTGTGTGTGGTGTGGTTGTGTGTGACATGTGCATGTTTGGGTTGTGGTGTGTGTTTGCATGCTTTTGGTGTGTGTGTGCATGAATGTGCATGTACCTGTGGGTGGATGTGAATGCTGTTGGTGTGTGAGCAATCTCTTTATGGATGCTGGCTGTGTGTGAGTTTAGAGGGGCGAGCTGTAGCAATCTCTTTATGGATGCTGGCTGCATGCATTTTGATTTTATGGAAGGAGAGCCATAAGAAACTGGGCGAGACGTTGCCTAAGCTTTAAAGAGGAATTTACCACAATATTGATGAATGAACGTGATACAAATGAACAAGAACACCCCAGCAGGCTTTCAGCTTACCAGCACTGCTCACAAGGCCCAGATCGGTAACACCACCACTGTTATATTGACTGTCATAACGACCCTGTTCACATTGGTAACACCGCCACTGTTATAATTATTGTCTGTCATAATGACCCTGTCCACATTGGTAACACCACCACTGTTGTATTGACTGTCATAACGACCCTGTTCACATTGGTAACACCACCACTGTTGTATTGACTGTCATAACGACCCTGTTCACATTGGTAACACCACCACTGTTGTATTGACTGTCATAACGACCCTGTTCACATTGGTAACACCACCACTGTTGTATTGACTGTCATAACGACCCTGTTCACATTGGTAACACCACCACTGTTGTATTGACTGTCATAACGACCCTGTTCACATTGGTAACACCACCACTGTTGTATTGACTGTCATAACGACCCTGTTCACATTGGTAACACCACCACTGTTGTATTGACTGTCATAACGACCCTGTTCACATTGGTAACACCACCACTGTTGTATTGACTGTCATAACGACCCTGTTCACATTGGGGTAACACCCCACTGTTGTATTGACTGTCATAACGACCCTGTTCACATTGGTAACACCACCACTGTTGTATTGACTGTCATAACGACCCTGTTCACATTGAGAGGTAACACCACCACTGTTGTATTGACTGTCATAACGACCCTGTTCACATTGGTAACACCACCACTGTTGTATTGACTGTCATAACGACCCTGTTCACATTGGTAACACCACCACTGTTGTATTGACTGCCATAACGACCCTGTTCACATTGGTAACACCACCACTGTTGTATTATTGACTGTCATAACGACCCTGTTCACATTGATAACACCACCACTGTTGACTGTCATAACGACCCTGTTCACATTGGTAACACCACCACTGTTGTATTGACTGTCATAACGACCCTGTTCACATTGGTAACACCACCACTGTTTGACTGTCATAACGACCCTGTTCACATTGGTAACACCACCACTGTTGACTGTCATAACGACCCTGTTCACATTGAGAGGTAACACCACCACTGTTGTATTGACTGTCATAACGACCCTGTTCACATTGGTAACACCACCACTGTTGTATTGACTGTCATAACGACCCTGTTCACGTTGAGAGGTAACACCTCCACTGTTGTATTATTGACTGTCATAACGACCCTGTTCACATTGGTAACACCACCACTGTTGTATTGACTGTCATAACGACCCTGTTCACATTGAGAGGTAACACCCCACTGTTGTATTGACTGTCATAACGACCCTGTTCACATTGGTAACACCACCACTGTTGTATTGACTGTCATAACGACCCTGTTCACATTGGTAACACCACCACTGTTGTATTGACTGTCATAACGACCCTGTTCACATTGGTAACACCACCACTGTTGACTGTCATAACGACCCTGTTCACATTGGTAACACCACCACTGTTGTATTGACTGTCATAACGACCCTGTTCACATTGGTAACACCACCACTGTTGACTGTCATAACGACCCTGTTCACATTGGTAACACCACCACTGTTGTATTGACTGTCATAACGACCCTGTTCACATTGAGTAACACCACCACTGTTGTATTGACTGTCATAACGACCCTGTTCACATTGATAACACCACCACTGTTGTATTATTGACTGTCATAACGACCCTGTTCACATTGAGAGGTAACACCACCACTGTTGTATTGACTGTCATAACGACCCTGTTCACATTGATAACACCACCACTGTTGACTGTCATAACGACCCTGTTCACATTGGTAACACCACCACTGTTGTATTGACTGTCATAACGACCCTGTTCACATTGGGTAACACCACCACTGTTGTATTGACTGTCATAACGACCCTGTTCACATTGGTAACACCACCACTGTTGTATTGACTGTCATAACGACCCTGTTCACATTGAGAGGTAACACCACCACTGTTGTATTGACTGTCATAACGACCCTGTTCACATTGGTAACACCACCACTGTTGTATTGACTGTCATAACGACCCTGTTCACATTGGAGGTAACACCTCCACTGTTGTATGCCATAACGACCCTGTTCACATTGGTAACACCACCACTGTTGACTGCTCATAACGACCCTGTTCACATTGGTAACACCACCACTGTTGTATTATTGACTGTCATAACGACCCTGTTCACATTGATAACACCACCACTGTTGTATTGACTGTCATAACGACCCTGTTCACATTGGTAACACCACCACTGTTGTATTGACTGTCATAACGACCCTGTTCACTTGGTAACACCACCACTGTTGATTGACTGTCATAACGACCCTGTTCACATTGGTAACACCACCACTGTTGTATTGACTGTCATAACGACCCTGTTCACATTGGTAACACCACCACTGTTGACTGTCATAACGACCCTGTTCACATTGGTAACACCACCACTGTTGTATTGACTGTCATAACGACCCTGTTCACATTGGTAACACCACCACTGTTGTATTGACTGTCATAACGACCCTGTTCACATTGGTAACACCACCACTGTTGACTGTCATAACGACCCTGTTCACATTGAGAGGTAACACCACCACTGTTGTATTGACTGTCATAACGACCCTGTTCACATTGGTAACACCACCACTGTTGACTGTCATAACGACCCTGTTCACATTGGTAACACCACCACTGTTGTATTGACTGTCATAACGACCCTGTTCACATTGGTAACACCACCACTGTTGTATTGACTGTCATAACGACCCTGTTCACATTGGTAACACCACCACTGTGTGACTGTCATAACGACCCTGTTCACATTGAGAGGTAACACCACCACTGTTGTATTGACTGTCATAACGACCCTGTTCACATTGTAACACCACCACTGTTGTATTGACTGTCATAACGACCCTGTTCACATTGGTAACACCACCACTGTTGTATTGACTGTCATAACGACCCTGTTCACATTGGTAACACCACCACTGTTTTGACTGTCATAACGACCCTGTTCACATTGGTAACACCACCACTGTTGTATTGACTGTCATAACGACCCTGTTCACATTGATAACACCACCACTGTTGTATTGACTGTCATAACGACCCTGTTCACATTGATAACACCACCACTGTTGTATTGACTGTCATAACGACCCTGTTCACATTGGTAACACCACCACTGTTGTATTGACTGTCATAACGACCCTGTTCACATTGAGAGGTAACACCACCACTGTTGTATTGACTGTCATAACGACCCTGTTCACATTGCTTGTTCAGCCTGGTGACCCCCAGCGGTCTGACGTCAATACCTGTGGGCGTGGAGACGCCGGACATGATCGAGCTGCGAAAGCGACGCATTGAGGATGCCATGGACCAGGGTGGAGACACGCCTGCCCTCTACACCGTTCTCCCCGAGAAAAAGACGGCGGTGGGCGGGGCCATGATGGGCTCGGCACACATCTACGATATCTCTGCCGTGAGTTTGGATACGGTGGGAGTGGGCATGGTTGAGGGAGTGGCAGTATGAAACGGGGTTCGTGTTAACCAGTAATCTCCATTGTTCTGCTGGTTAGGATCAGTGTATACCCCAAAACAGATTGGCAGTCAATTAGACATGCCAGCCGTTATTTTTTTTAACCAGTTCTCAAAACAAGCAGCAACTACAAAAACAACGCATCACAGTGAGAGATTGCATGTGGCGCGTGTGTATGTGTGTGTGTATGTGTGTGCGCATGCGTGCATGTGTGTGGGGTGGGGGCAGGGTGTTCGCCGGTAGAGCTCAGTAGTAGTATGAGTGACTGTGGATCTGACCAGTGACAGGGATTATCGGACCAATTTCTGTCAAACACTTTCAGCACCTTATAGATGTCGCACCAGCTTGAACAATGTCTAGCTTGATCACTGCTGTAAAATTGAGTGAGTTTCAGAACATTTGATTTTGAAGGCTTTTTTTTTATTCATTTACATTTCAGTCCATATTTGATCAACGGTTGTTCGCCTGAAGGGAGGCCGGGGTTCTGATGCGGTCCTCCTGTCTGGAATCTCAGGGCTGTCATTTGATTTCCCCATGCCTGTCTCCTCTCTGGTTCTTCTGCCAAGTCCTGGGGTTCTTTCTGTCTTGTCATTTTTATGCTGACAGTCCATTCTCATGACTCTTTTCCTGAAAACTCTCCAACATTTGTTGTTGTTAAGAGTTACGTTTTCTTGTTTGGCTCTTGTTGAGCAGCTTGGAAATGATGATTGGTAGCTTGCTGACATGTGGCACTGGTATTTGTCATTATGCATGTACATAATGTGTTTCTTTAATAAGTTTTATTGTTTCAGTCCATTCCACTTTTATATTTTTCTTTACTCTGGTATTAATAAATGAGACAGAATGGTTGATACCAGCATGTCCTACTTGGGAGCTTTTTGTTGTTGCTTTTAATAAGGCAAACTTTTCAGTTTTTGTTTTAGTTTTTTTAATGTTTTGTGTATGTATTTTTTGTTTTATATTGGTGAAAGGAGTGATTTTATAGATTTGACTTGAGAAAAGGTTTGCATATGAGAAGAGTTTTGAACTGTCCATCTGCTGATGACGGAGTGATCGTCCTGAGGTGACCTTGTGCAGTTGACAGGCTGTTAGAAACCTGCGCTAACAGACGGACCAACTGTTTTGTTAGACACCTGCACTAACAGACGGACCAACTGTTTTGTTAGAAACCTGCACTAACAGACGGACCAACTGCTGCATGCATGTGGGTGCACGCGGCCTGTGAGCAGCGTCTGTAATCTGACTCCACGGTTGCAGGTGCAGCCAGGAAAGAAGGGCCCGGAGAAGGGGGGCACGGTGGAGGGGGTGGAGGTGACCTTGAACCCGGAGGAGCTCGACCTGGACACGGCAGCCATGCAGGCCAAGTACGAGGAGACGGTGCGTGAGCAGCAGTCACAGCTGGAGAAGGAGGACCTGTCCGACATGGTGGCCGCTCACGCCGCCAAACAGAGGGTGAGTGAGGGCTGCTGTTCCACACACTGCTTCTCTTGTGCCTTGAGGCATGCCCTTGGTGTATGAGTGAATGGTAATCGTAATGACTAATGTGCAAAAACAACAACTTCCAAGCAAGAGTATGCATTTCACAGTGAAGGGGTTGGAGAGAAACAGATTTTCACACACACACAACCCCCCCCCCCCCCCCCCCCCCCACACACACATATACTGTAAGAAGCACAATGAGTTAAGCCCTTCCTCACACCCCCACCCCTCACACACACTGACACACACAGAGACTACGGACAAGTTGGAAGGAGAATCACAGGCCACATTGAAAGAAGTGTGTTTTGAGAGCAGGCAGAGAAGAATGAACAGTCTGAATAGAGTGTGTAATTGTTAGTGAGTGGATCAAATTAATAGAGTGTGTAATTGTTAGTGAGTGGATCAAATTAATAGAGTGTGTAATTGTTAGTGCGTGGATCAGACTAATAGAGTGTGTAATTGTTAGTGAGTGGATCAAACTAACAGTGTGTAATTGTTAGTGAGTTGATCAAACTAATAGAGTGTGTAATTGTTAGTGAGTTGATCAAACTAATAGAGTGTGTAATTGTTAGTGAGTGGATCAGACTAACAGTGTGTAATTGTTAGTGAGTTGATCAGACTAATAGAGTGTGTAATTGTTAGTGAGTTGATCAAACTAATAGAGTGTGTAATTGTTAGTGAGTTGATCAAACTAACAGTGTGTAATTGTTAGTGAGTGGATCAAACTAACAGTGTGTAATTGTTAGTGAGTGGATCAAACTAACAGTGTGTAATTGTTAGTGAGTGGATCAGACTAACAGTGTGTAATTGTTAGTGAGTGGATCAAACTAACAGTGTGTAATTGTTAGTGAGTGGATCAGACTAATAGAGTGTGTAATTGTTAGTGAGTGGATCAGACTAATAGAGTGTGTAATTGTTAGTGAGTGGATCAGACTAATAGAGTGTGTAATTGTTAGTGAGTGGATCAGACTAATAGAGTGTGTAATTGTTAGTGAGTGGATCAGACTAACAGTGTGTAATTGTTAGTGAGTTGATCAAACTAATAGAGTGTGTAATTGTTAGTGAGTGGATCAGACTAACAGTGTGTAATTGTTAGTGAGTTGATCAAACTAATAGAGTGTGTAATTGTTAGTGAGTGGATCAGACTAACAGTGTGTAATTGTTAGTGAGTGGATCAGACTAATAGAGTGGGTGATTGTTAGTGAGTTGATCAAACTAATAGAATGGGTGATTGTTAGTGAGTTGATCAGACTAATAGAATGGGTGATTGTTAGTGAGTTGATCAAACTAATAGAATGGGTGATTGTTAGTGAGTTGATCAAACTAATAGAATGGGTGATTGTTAGTGAGTTGATCAAACTAAGAGAGTGGGTGATTGTTAGTTGAACAAACATGCGGTGTGCCGGTTTGATTCCACCTTGAGGCATAGATATGTGTAAGGTGTTTGTTTTTGTGGTGTGTTGGGCAGAAATGCTGTCTGGTCTCTGTTGTTTTGAGATGAGACAGGTTTCTTTTTTTCTTTTCTTTTTTTAAGTTTTTATCTTCTGTATTTTGTTACCTGAGTGATTTTAAGGTCAGTCTGAAATCAGAACTGTGAAAAGACTTAGCAGAAAGGTCGTTCACAGGCCATGCTGTTGCTAGTGCTGATGCCCTCAGTGGTTTGTTTCCTGGTGCACTGTTGGGGGGTGGGGGGAGGGGGGGGGTTACAGGTAGGTAGTGAATGCAGTTTTTAACTCCATTTATTAAGTGTGATATTTACATTAATTTAGACTTTCCTGTTACGTCATGTGTTGCTGTTTTCAGTTTGGATATACACTGACTGATTTGTTAGTTACATATCTCAGTATTTGTTCCTTGTTGCTGTCATTTCTTTTCAAATTTGCTTTCCTTATTCAAGCAAAAAGAGAAGCTGAGTGTTGTACCTGCACGATTTTAACTGCAGCTGTAGTGCGAGTCAGTACTAAACGCTGAAGCCGGGAATTGCCCCTCTGTTGCAGAAACGGAAGAAACAGCAGGCAGACAGTGGCAAGTCGGCAAAGCGATACAAGGACTTCAAGTTTTAAAAACGTCGTTCATCGGAAATTGTGTTTTCTGTTGATGTTTTCTTCATTGTTAGACATATATGTATGAGTGAAAATGATGAATGTGTGAGAATGTGCTTAAATGCTGATACAGTTGAGCGACCTGTAGCAGGTCTATCATCAGTTTTTCATGCCAAGATGATAATAATAGATCACTTTTATGTGGCACCATGATCTACACAGATTGTGCTGTACAACAAACATTCTCTGATAGGTAGGGCAGAGGAATTGGACAAAAAAGGAAACAGAAAGGGGGGGGGGGGTTAAGCAGACAAAAAAGGAAACAGAAGGGTGGGGGGGTTAAGCAGACAAAAAAGGAAACAGAAGGGTGGGGGAGCGCCCACAAAACACCTGCAGAAGGGAGGTTCCTACCACTGTTTGGACAACTGTACAAACGGTCTGCTTGCTGAACTTCCTTGTCAGCCTTGCTCACTGGTCACTGACTGCTGTGGTCACAAGATCGCTTCTTCTAAACTGCTTTCCCAGGATTGGTCTTCAGCGTGCATCGGTATGAGCTAGGGCACAAAGTCAGGTCTCCAGTGAGCTGTTCAGATGTGAAACACAAGATGTGTAATACTGTAAATGGCTTGCATGTATAGAGAGAACAGGCAGATTATTCAGAGAAGGAAGGCAAATCGGCCATTCTTGTGACAGCCTCATTAGATCTGACGAGAAGATGCGTGTACAGGGGGCAAGTCTCAGTCTGCGCTTGTGTCAGGGATTCTTGTTCATGTAACGTTCAACACGTTTGTTGCTATTGATCTTGTTTGTCATTCATTCCTTGATTTCGATGATGAGATGTACCGCAGTCAGAGGTGTGTTCTTGGTCACCCCATTGGTAGTTGATGATGTGTTCATCAAGGCTGTCTTTTCACCATATTGCCATGCATTTTTAATTTGTTGTCAACAGTCGGTCTTTGTGGCGCTGTCAAACATACTTATTCTTGCTTGTAAGTTTTTAGGCACATTGTAAAATTATCATTCAGTCATTAAATTCAATGCTAAATGATGCCTGCGTTGTCCTCACCTTTTGTTGGTTTGGCATGTTGTGATGGTTTGTTTCTTGGGAACTAAGAAAGCAGCATGTATGGGATGGACATTATTACATTGTGTGTTCAGTTCTTTTTGTGCAGGGGTACATTGAGAAAAAACGGTTCTTTCATTAAAAGAAAAACACCTTCTCAAAGCATGCTTTGTTCTGTATGTAGAAAAGACCCCCCCCCCCCCCCCCCCCACACACACACACACACATGCTTTGTCCTATGTGTAGAAAAGGCCCATCCCCCCAATCAAAGGATTTTGTTTTAAACTGCCTCTTTGATTTTATTTATCCAATTTAGAAGTTGAGTTTGTGGGTAATGCTTTGTTGGACTGGCTGTGAAAAACATTGTCAAATGTACCAGCTGGCGCAGTGTGGCATGAAAATTATGTGCTAACAACAGTGCCAGAGGCCTTTTTGCAGTGTGGCACGGGAAGTGTGTACTAACAGTGCCAGAGGCCTTTTTGCAGTGTGGCACGGGAAGTGTGGACTAACAGTGCCAGAGGCCTTTTTGCAGTGTGGCACGGGAAGTGTGTACTAACAGTGCCAGAGGCCTTTTTGCAGTGTGGCACAGGAAGTATGTACCAACATTGCTGGAGTCCCCTTTGTCCAGTGTCACTGAGCTTCACGTTTTGTCCAGCACAGAAAGGCTGTGTCCAGCACAGAAAGGCTGTGTCCAGCACAGAAAGGCTGTGTCAGACAGTGATCATCAACCTTAGCACCCGAGTTCCTCCACTAGTGTTACAGTTGCACACACCCTTACACACATTCAATTCATACACAAACAGGCGTACTTGTTGGAAGCTCTTGCCTACATGCATACTTGTTGGAAGCTCTTGCATACATCCATCCATGTATGCACATGTGTATGTGCAAGTCCACTGGACAAGAGTTTCAGTGAAATATACATGTTTGTACATGTATGTAACAGCTTGTGTCAAGCACATACAAGCACATACACATGCGTGTGTGTATACACCTGTACGTATGCACACATACACATACACACACACACACACACACAAACATCAAACTGAGGCAATTTTTGTAAGAGTGAAGATTTATTGGTGGTCACCACACAAAGGCCAAAGACATACAAACTGCAGAGTTAAGACAGGTTAAGGCACACGACTCTGTCTTACGTAGCTGTTTGGAAATGGACTGAAGCCCACATTCACAAAGAAAGTAGTCCGATATCATTTAAGGAAAACGTGCATGGATACATCTTTTTATAAATGATACACCAAAGACTTGTCACGTTTGCATAAGAACTGCAGCTTGGGATGTGTTGGAGATTGCAACAGGAGAGAGAGAGAAAGAAAAGAAAAAGGGGTTGGAGTGCACTTGACTAAAAATGGACCAAGTAATGCTTAGTGTGATTATTACATACTTTAGTCATAGCGTCCAAACACTGTCAGTTGTGGACTGTTGCGGCTGTACTTGTGTGTACTGCGCACTGTCATAATGATGACGGCTGTGTTGAGCCATTAATCAGTGTTCACCTAATCTGTGACGGACAGGCTCCACAAGGTGCCTCGTGCTTGTTCCATACATAGTTTGTAAATGTTCTTGTTCTGTCACGTCTGCAAGCTCTTGAGGGGCCGTCGCCCTGATATAACCGCAATGGTTGACTGGGCGTACACATGTACTTACTTAAGTTATGACTGGGCGTACACATGTACTTACTTAAGTTATGACTGGGCGTACACATGTACTTACTTAAATTATGACTGGGTGTACACGTGTACTTACTTAAGTTATGACTGGGCGTACACATGTACTTACCTAAGTTATGACTGGGCGTACACATGTACTTACTTACTCCTGAGTGGCCATCTCAGCAACTGAATGTGTTGTTGTATTTGTAGGTAAACAGTGTGTTGTTGTATTTGTAGGTAAACAGTCTGCACAAATCTTGAGGAACTGTTTGGTCTGATGCAGGGATAAGGGCCAAAGAATACTTCTGTGGCATTTTCAGTTTGTCTTTCGCCCCTCCCCTTTTCTTCCCGGGCAGACCTACCAGATAAGATTTAGTATCATTGTTAATATCTTCAGTACTCTGTGGGGCGTTTGTGTCTGAGTGCAAACTGCCGCTTAAATCACACAGTTGGCAGCATACCAGAAGATACGAAATAACCAAAGAAATGAGTAATGTTTATTTACCACGACACCCTTTTGAGAACTTCCAAATAACATTCTTCTTTAAAACAGTGAAAATAGCCTGCACCCCCCCCCCCCCCCCCCTTTGTCCACTCTGTGCTGGAGTGCGGTAGTCTGGAACTCCTAACAAAAACAGAAAAGGATGCTGATGACACTCAAAGATCTGCAGCTCACTCCGTCAACCAGAATTAAAAGACGGCACAGATGGATGCATCACCAACATATTGAAAGACCTCGGGCTGCAGTCATTTCAAGATGAGAGACAACAACGACCAACCTTCAGAATGGAGAGATGAGCACCCCTCGCCCAGACAATGGATAACTTCAAAGGCTGCGTCTCTTGCTGCCCCTAAAATATACATGTATTCCCTGTTGTCTGCTAACATTATGAACACGTACCCAAGACCTGGTTCTGTCAGTGCTGTGTGTACCACTGTCATTGTGCGCGTAAGACCAAAAATGCCCTGTGTTCATTGTCGTAGATTTCATTCCCTTCAGGTAAGTTTCTGTTGAGAAATAACTTTAAATGCTCCTAGTCATTTAATCTTGAAGGGATTACAAAGCAATTCAATAGCTTACTGGACAGTGTTTCTGGAATGTGGATTTTTGTTCATACAGCAAAACCATGTACACAACACACACACAAAATTAATGCACATTTCATTTCACCAGAATGGGCTGCTCATGTTTTCAAGACCGGTACAGCACTTCATGCGTTTATCACTGCTCAAGATTTTGACCAAAGCCAAATACAGTCATGACAATACTTTGTGTCTGGAAAACTGTATCTCTGTCGTTGTCACCAAGAACACAGTGGTCACCACTACCCATTTTTTTAAAGCTACACAACCCTGCAAAGCCTGCAGCTCTGCATTTTATTTTATAAATTATGCTCTTTGTTGGTAGCTTTAAGAGAACTATGGTCTTCTCAAAACATTTTTGAAACATGTAAAAAAAGTTTCAGCAAAACAGAAACGCAAAATTGAAGGCTTTGTGCTAAAATACTCCATTGATTCTGTTACACTGTTATAACTGCAAATTCAGTTATATATAACTGCAAATTCTATTATATACTATTATAACTGCAAGGCCAGTTTTGTGAGTGACGTGTGGGATCTGATGCACAAAATACTCTGGAGTGCAATGACACGCACAGCTCCTACTCCAATCTCCAAACACTAAGATCACATATATAGTTTTAACGCTGGATCGCCTGCCTTTTAACTGTTATTGTTTTAATGACACCCAAGGCACTGACCGTGACCACCCTTTAAACACACATAGCTGCATGACTTGCAACACTCTGACAGAGCTGCAGTCATTGGCAAGAAGAAGAATCTGGCTTGCCAGCGGAAAACGGACTCAAAAATAAATGAGAAGATGCACCTTACTGCCGAAGACCAGCCTAGAGTCACTGTAAAGTGGCGTGAACTGACATTGCTTGGTGATACCTTCGCGTTTTTGCGGACAACTTTTCATGGCACACCTGCGGCTTGTGTTCAGTTTGTTCATTTCTGCTTCTAAATTTGTTGTGTTTTTTGTCATTTTTTTGCTGTGCAGCAGTCACCTATTCAAATGACATTCATAAAAACGAACATAGGTTGTTATGAACAAAAAACAAAACAAAACAAAAAACAACAACGACGAAACAAACTAAACATCTCACATTATAATTATCTAGATACATGAGCACTTGTTGACTACACTGAATTCTTTGTATCCAAACCCCAAATTCCAACAGTACAGTCATGTATGTAGTCTAGTTACAAAGCACACAACACATTCAAGATTCTGCTTGCAATAACCACAGATGTTTTCCTCTCTATCTGATCTTTGATTTGAGAGAGTGGCCTGTGCAACTTCCAAATCAAATCATTGGTAAGTAAAGTCAGGATCAGGCAGTCTCTGGCTTTCTTCAGTCAATGTGTATTCCTATAAACTGTTCTTACACTGGATACTAGCATTAATCTGAAGCTGTGATGTGTCAATCATTTCACCCCTTAGTGCACATTAACATATTCTACAACTTTGATTTTAAATGGTCTTGGTAACACTAAAACATGCCACTCTTCATACTGTGTTGATATTTATTTGGGTGCATGAGCATTTTTATTTGATCATATTTACCAAAGAACACACCATAACACCATACACTAATGCTTCAATACATGCCTGTGCACATGCACCCACCCTCTCACACACACACACAACACACACACACACACACACACACACACAATCTCTTTCTCTCTTTCTCTCACACACACACACACACACACACACACACACGCACATGCTAAGCTCAAGATGACTTGTGTACCTATGTAAACTAAATCTTGCTTTGCATTTTTCTTTCCATCTTTATGTTGATAATGATTTTAAAATACAGTGGCACCTTTAGCCACTCACAGATCCACGGATTCTGTTATGCATTTCTCTTAGAACTAAATTTTGTATTCCAGATCTATGCTCATTTTCCCCCCTCCAAATCTTATGCTTCATACACAACATCTAAGTAAACAACAACAAAACAACTAAGTTCCAGTAAGTTCAAGAAGCATGTTATGAACCCAAACATTGTGATGAAGACCCAAGCACTTTGTTTTACTTACAGGATAGTAAGCTTACAGTTACACCCAAATACAAAGCTGAAATAGATACAGCATCTCTATGTCATTTAACCAAATACTAGTTTGCAAGGAATTACAGATTTTTTCTTTTGGATTGATACTGATACCAGTATTTGCTGTTGCCTGATTGAATGAAAGTTTGTGGATTGTTCTTGGGTGTCTACTTCACTCCTCAGTAGATTCTTCCCGGCAAAATGGTCAGTTTAAAAAATTAAAAAATCGTCAGTACTAACCAGCCTTTGTTTTCATGATTTAGGTTCACTCCATAATGCATACAACTGACAACAAATGAACAACTTAGCTGTATCTACCTGAACATGAAATGCGGGATCTCATCTTTGTCCCATACAAACTAACATACAAGTCATTCTCCTGAAAACTGGTCAAAATTGTGACACAGAGGGTAAAAATTCAGAGTGTGAATTTTTTAATGCTATTATTTGGAAATGAAAGCTTGATATCTCTTGTGTACATAAATATAAGACATAAATTGACAGGATGACAGGAACTTGATTAATTGTGCATTATGTTACGTCATAGGTCAGTGTCTCGCGTGTTACAGAAAACATCAGAAATGCATGACTAGAGTCGGCTCAGTTGCCAGTTTGACTCTTGCCTTTTTATATACAATATTTCCTAATTAATAAATGAATATCTGTCACTTCTGACATTTAATTTTATTTTAATTTTATCCTGCCTCTTTAACGATTTTGGTTTAAAATGTCTTCTTCGAAGTACAAACATGCACGAAATAGATTACACATTTCTTTTCCTTAGTTTTTTTAATTTTCCCCCAAAGTAATTTGGAGGGGGGGGGGGGGTTGTATTGCACTAACTTGGTCTGAACCATATATATAAATATACATGTCAGAGGGGATATTTGTTTCTTGCTTTGTAAAGTTAATAACCAATCACACTTAATTAGTAATCTGTCTCACATGTTATGTGGACATCATCACAAGTACAAAAGGATATAAGAATAACACACTTGAACCAATGACCAAAAAACTTAATAAACAAGTATATTCATTACAAAAGCAATGTCTTCCACGTTTTCTTGATTGGAACCAGTATTGACCCTGATTTAGATATTGGGATAGCCAGAGTGGCAGCAATCTAGTCCACAGTCCCCCAAGCCATATTCTGTCCCACGCCCTGTGTAAAAGCAAGAAATCTTTTCACAGTGTCTTACCCTGTCTTGTGATTATGTACCATCAAACTAATTTGGATTGCAAAAATTTCAGTATTTCTGAAGATCTAGTAGAAATGATTGTGGCTTTGACCTTGAACATCGCAAAATGATATTTCTGAATGATGTCTGGCTGATGATGATGCATCACCATACTAGTTTGACCGATCAGAGATATTGTCCAGGCAAACATTCACTGAAGTTCAGAACCTTCACTGTGACCTGACTTGAATACAGCAAGCAAACCTTTTACAAGACACTCCAGCTTATGAACATGCACTGTCAAACTAAGTTGGTCGCCCCAAAATCAGCAGTTCAGAACATAATAGAAATAGTCATATTTGATTGTATGAGCCGAAATTCAGTTACTGTGACCTTGACCTTGAGAATCGAACCCATTTTCGCATATGACGCTCTGGCTTATAATGATGTCTCACCATACTGGGTTTGGTTACAAATGGTTCAGCGATGCATAAGATATCCAAACTAACATTACCTAGAAACTTTTAACCTTGGCTGTTGCCATTGACCTTGAACACTGCAATCCAACATTTTCACTGGACACTTCTTTGGCTTATGATGATCTACACTCAAATTGAGTTTGGTTGCAAAAGGACTCACTAGTTTAGAAATAATAAAAGATATAGCAGAAACTGCCATATTTTGATTATTAAGCCCACACTGTGACCTGACCTTGGAGATAGAATCCCATTTTTTCGCATGACATTCCGGCTCATAGTGGTGCACCACAATACCAAGTTTGGTTACAAAAGATTGCAAACAAACACTCAGCCGAGTGGGAACAAATATGTGTCACGAGCGTTACATCCCTCACCCCTGAAGACACCACAGTGCTTTCCCTTTTGTAGTAAAATAATACACCACACACAGCGCAAAAGAGGTCAAACGTTGCTGCCGCAAGTCAGCTGATGTGGACTGGTACGTTAGGGTAGGTCAAAAGTCAATGGTACAAGCAGAAATAATTATTTTGTGTGCTCGCACGTTACACCATTGTAAGACACCACGTCAACCACCCTGAAGAAATGACTGTAATTTATTTCGTATCTACTCTTTTGTCATCAAACAAGCATTAAAAATAAGGTGAAATGTGGTTATCTACTAAGCTGATGAAAAAAAAAGACATTTTTTTTAGTTTCCGTTATGAACAAGTCACAATATCGTGATACACACTCAGAAGGCACCATCGGTAACGTGCGAGACACTCATTATCTTTCCTTTGTTTGGAGCTGTTAAGCAAGCAAACACACAATAATACCATTTGTATGAAGAATGGCTCTTCTTTTCATGAAACCTGTCTTTTTTCAATCATGAACGATTCCAAGGAAATATCTGCGATCAGCTAACCTTCCCAAAGCCATGTCACACTTGAATGGCGGCCATGAAATGTCGCGATTTTTACCAAAAAAGGCTCACAGCGCAAGAAATAATGATGCATTTACCTACTTGTGGCATTTCCCTTATTTCTCAAGACATTACATCAGAAATATAGCGTAGTTTAAAAAGTTTCATGTTTTAGTTTAATTTTTATTTCATCGGGAAAAGGCACCCTCTTTTGTCCAGTTTTCAGGAGAATGACCCAATATATCATATATATATTATATATTATATATTATTTATATCTATCATTAATTATATATATATAGTATATTGTATATACTATTATTAGCCATAGAGTTCAGAGCGTGTTGAAAGTCGAGGTGGCCCGTCCTGGGCTGTCCGTCATAACGAGCCTCAGGGTTTCCGTGGACATAAAGCTATACTGATTGAACCAGCTTGGTCTCAGCTTGTCCCGAATATGTCAACTGTAATCCGAGGACATTAAGCAACACAACCGAACCATAAATACATACAGGCACTGGTGTGTGTGTGTGTGTGTGTGTGTGTGTGTGTGTGTGTGTGTGTGTGTGTGTGCGCGCGCGCGCGCAGTTACAAAACTCTATAAATCATTCAAATTATAACTGTGCTGTTTATAACCTGTTGGTGGTATTTTCGTATCCACTGAGTTTGGTGGTATTTTCGTATTCCACTGAGTTTGGTGGTATTTTCGTATTCCACTGAGTTTGGTGGTATTTTCGTATCCACTGAGATCTGCAGTTTGGTACGTACATCGCGTCAAAACAACTGTCTGCGTGTGGACCACGCTGACTGTAGTAGGGAGACACCTCCTAGTATGGAAAAAAGTTGCCCGCGCCGCCAGAAAATCTGTGCTCTCCGCGGGGGCCCCTTAGTTGGCAACATTCCCGGTTGAAAGTGGTCCATACACAGGTGAGCCTCGCTATAAAATTTGTGCATGTCTATGATGCTTGCTGTGGCAATGTTTTCCCGATAAATCCAGAAGATGGCAACATTTTCAGTAACTAATGCCGGAGTGTCGGCAAGTCTCCTGTGTGTGGCGTGTAGCCGCGAGGTGACGCTGTCGCAGCTTGTGCGTTTCCGCCTCCTGGAGCCGTTACAGAAGGTGTGACTGAAACCCGGCAGCTGTGATTGTTACGTCAGTCCGGTAACACGATCGACTGAACAACACGAAGAAGAACAAAACTGCTTTGTGCACGGAGATACATATCCACATCCATTTTATGTGAAACAATACACCCAGGTCATGAAACTGTCATCATACATAAACATTATACAGAGAGATTTGTATACAGAGAGATATAAAAATGTTCCCTGTTTGATAACTTAACACTGATGTAAAACAAACGCGAATAGTGGTAAAACTGCTGTAGTGTGTGGCATGGATAGTCTGAAAGGTTGGGAGGGGAAGGGGGGGGGGGGGGAGTTCACTACAACCGTTACATACGCAACAAGCTGGGCGGGAGGACACTGTCCAGACCATGGTGTACACGGCACGTGCTGACCGAGAACCTCGGTGGCGTGATGGCGGCATCGTTGATAACGCCGCAGACTGCCGTGAATATGGACAACTGACAACTCGGCCAGCCCACCTTTGCTGGGTCCCGCCTAGCGTGGTCTGAGCAGGTTCCGGTGTATAAATTACGGTGAGCATTTACTTGTTCCTCATCATAGCTCAGGAGCTGTGTGAGAGTCGAGGTGGCCGTCCTGGGCTGTCCGTCCTAACCAGCCTTCTGGCTTCCGTGGACGTAAAGATTTATTGAACCGTGCTTCGGCATTGGTCTCAGCTTAATTGTCCGGCCTAATATGTCAGCCGACATCCGGCGAGGACATTAATATCGTACTTGTTCCTGAACGGACACGCACAGTGATATTGCTCTGACATGATCAAGCCGGACTGACTTAAGACAGATAATACACTCAACTTAAAATTAAGCAACTTTAAGGGGAAAAAAGTAGTCTACAGCGTTTGACACTGTCGTCAAACAGATCATGGTTTCAGAGAGCCGATAAAGACTCGTCACGTCATTGACGCTGTGAGCGATCACCTTTGTGAACACCTTACACTTGTCCCAGCTGTGTGTCTGCATGCTACCAAAGATTATAAACGTATTTATAATCTTTTATGCTACCAAAACAGTCTACAGAACGCCGGCTGCTACGTGACGTGAAACTGCGCAGCGACCGCCGGCTGGGGAACTAAGCCGCCATGGCGTGCATGGCCATCCGGTGGCGCCAGACGAAGAAATAATACACCTCAACTGATTTTCTGGTACGGAATGTACCAAAACCTGTATCTTTAAACACACTGACTGGACACATTTCTCGTGCCCCCCCCCCCCCCCCCCCCCACTTTCCGTGGTGCAGATTACGTGTGAAACTGCTGGCTGAATGGGGAGGTAGACCAGTAACTAAGCTTTCTACACGTACACGTTTTGTTGTAAAAAGTTGCTTAACTTTTGAGTTTGAGTGTAGTTGTTGGCTCCACTGAGGCGAGCTCCAAACTCGGGTTTTCTGGCTTTGGTCTTTGAGCCCGGATGTTGGAAAGCACAGCGGCTTGGGGTGTGCCATACCACGTGACCTCAGCGTGAACAACTGAGCAGTGTTTTACAAATAAAACAACAGACTCCACATTATTACGAATATGATTTACATACAGGCATATATAATGCACGCACTGGCTCACAGGTGTCAATGAAGACTAAACACAACTGACTCAGAACTCCGACGTGGCGGCCAACACAACGTAACTCAGTCAGTCACAGTTTGCGGATACAACCACTGCGAGCAGAAACTGCCATGTGACCTCAGATGGTCAGACAAAGAGAGGCGTCAGATGAATGAAACAGTCACTGAAATGAGGTGATGCTTTTGTGATCCCCCCACCCCCACCCCACCCCCCTTTCTGTGTGCTGCAAATACTATAAATTACAGATTTCTTATTACAGTGTTAATGATTTTCAATGTGGTAAAAAGGCTTGAGATCCGTTAAACAGTACAAGCGAAGATATTTTACTTATGTTTCTTTCTTTTTTTCTAAACAGAAAAATGAAATCCACAGACTGTTTCATTTTTTCTAAACATAAAAATGAAATCCACAGACCACCACAAAACTATGACAAAACTAATAACGCGGAATTTGTTTGATAAGTTGAGTAAATGGCAGCAGAAGAATGAACGTGTATGGATTAAACAGTCGCACACACACACACACACACACACACACACACACACACACACACACACACACACACACACACACACACACACACACACACACACACACACACGCACGCACGGGCGCGCGCGCACGCGCGCGCCACACACACACACACACACACACACACACACACACACACACACACACCCTAATAATAATGAAAATGTATACAGTATCCTTTTCAATGAACAGTGTAAAGAGTGTACAGTCGCGCAAACACGTGACATGGTGTATGCATGCATCTATACAGTGACACACTAAGCATCTTAGTTCAAACGTTTGTACAATATGTAACCAGTCTGTACACGAGCGGCATAACTTGACCTAGATTCAGCGCAGCGCGGACAGGTACTAGTAACTGTGAAACATTTCAACCCTCGTTGCACGACACTGTTACACAAGAAGGGCAGATTTGTGCTATTTTTAGATATTCTGCTTGAGCACTGCATCCACCTGCATACACTGGTACATGCTCGCAACAGACCGGCATACCCATACACAGAGGGGTCGATAAACAGAATCAATACATACCCATACACAGAGGGGTCGATAAACAGAATCAATACATACCCATACACAGAGGGGTCGATAAACAGAATCAATACATACCCATACACAGAGGGGTCGATAAACAGAATCAATACATACCCATACACAGAGGGGTCGATAAACAGAATCAATACATACCCATACACAGAGGGGTCGATAAACAGAATCAATACATACCCAAATACAGAGGGGTCGATAAACATCATTATTGTGGACATTTATTAAAGAAACAAAATGAACATAATAAATAAAAATGCACCAGCTAAACAAACAATTGCTAAACAAAATGGGTCAGAGATAGCCAGCTACGAAGTGGAAAACAAACAGTTGCCAAACCAAATGGTTGAGAAGTAGTCAGCTCCAAAGTGGTGGTCAGGGCCAGTGTTCACACAGCTAAACTTACAGTTGTTGCATCTCCGGGATGTCACGTCGTCTCTACGCCTGGCTGGCTACGCCGGCTGGCTCATGGCTGTGTGCACGTGCACCACACGGAGGTTTCAGCTGGTGTACCACGGCGAAATTATGGAGCACCAGAGGAAGCTATGGTGTACCGCGGGGATATTATAGTGTACCAGGGGGAACTGTGGTGTACCGCGGGGATATTATAGTGTACCGGGGGAACTGTGGTGTACCACGGGGATATTATAGTGTACCGGGGGAACTGTGGTGTACCACGGGGATAGTATAGTGTACCGGGGGAACTGTGGTGTACCACGGGGATAGTATAGTGTACCGGGGGAACTATGGTGTACCACGGGGATAGTATAGTGTACCAGGGGGAACTATGGTGTACCACGGGGATAGTATAGTGTACCAGGGGGAACTGTGGTGTACCACGGGGATAGTATAGTGTACCGGGGGAACTATGGTGTACCACGGGGATATTATAGTGTACCAGGGGGAACTATGGTGTACCACGGGGATATTATAGTGTACCGGGGGAACTATGGTGTACCACGGGGATAGTATAGTGTACCAGGGGGAACTATGGTGTACCAGGGGGATAGTATAGTGTACCAGGGGGAACTATAGTGTACCACGGGGATAGTATAGTGTACCAGGGGGAACTATAGTGTACCACGGGGATATTATAGTGTACCAGGGGGAACTATAGTGTACCAGGGGGAACTATGGTGTACCACGGGGATAGTATGGTGTACCAGGGGGAACTATAGTGTACCAGGGGGAACTATGGTGTACCGGGGGATAGTATAGTGTACCAGGGGGAACTATGGTGTACCAGGGGGAACTATGGTGTACCAGGGGGATAGTATAGTGTACCAGGGGGATAGTATAGTGTACCAGGGGGATAGTATAGTGTACCAGGGGGATAGTATAGTGTACCAGGGGGAACTATGGTGTACCGGGAAAAACTATGGTGTACCACGAGGACACTATGGCGTACCGAAGGGAGATAATCTGAGCTGATGGGAGGGAGTAATACGGTTATGCTCCATGGAAAGGTATAAAACTCACAAGAACATGACAATTGCAGTAAATACCACTGTTAAAAAGAAAAGAGAAGTGTCTAAATAAAAACTCGATTTAAACAGCGGAATGCTCGCAGAAATAAATACATGGAAAACAGTTACGATCACTAAATAATTATTGATCTTGAAACAAACACATTATTTGTGCAGCTGATGAACAAAGTGGCAAATGCCGACAATGTCAGAAGACATGAGTAAGAGGCCACGAACAATTTCACTGGATCAACAATTACATACTGTTCCTACTTCTGGCAGGTACTCAATAATAATGTGAATTAGATGTGCAGGGCTGCACAAAGAATGATGAGAGTATGATGTATTAGACCGATTTTGATGACAGTGATCAGAGAAAGCTTCAGTAAGACTTTTGTACCATACGCAACAAGGACACGTGCTGTATCATACGTTAAAGACAGGCGTACAGACGGTACAAAATGTGTATTCACACACAATCATCGCACACCATGAAAAATTGAAGACATAAAAATGCTAGTCAATCTATTGAAAATACGCATGAAATCTGGTCTCTCACAAAGAAATGAGTCTGTACTTTCCATAACTCAAAGCGGGGCAAGTTTTGTGCACGAAACATGACATGACTTAGATTTATCATAAACACTCTTGTTGCACTTTTAAACTGAACTGAAATACATAGCATGGCATTAAGACCAAAGAGTGCATTAAACACGTGTTCCAGTATTCTGTATCACACATTTGTATTGACCTCTTGCTTTTAGCCACACAGCTCCGCCAACTTAGGCAAGTGGAACCAACAACACAACGTGTGTTCGCACTGACGATTCCAACTGCACTGATCCAAGGCGATTGATCATTGTTTAAACACACACACACACACACACACACACACACACACACACACACACACACACACACACACACACACACACACACTGACACGTGCTTTGTTCACATTACAATGGTACCTGGACAGTCAGAGCGCTTGCTTAATGAGGCGTGTTTGTACGCACGCGCTAACTGGCTAAAGCTCATCTGTCAATCAATCGGGGAGGGGGCGGTGTGGGGGGGGGGGGGGGGGGGTCAATCAGAGGGAGCGAGGGGTCAATCACAGGGGGTGAGGGGTCAATCAGAGGGTGGGGGAGGGGAGGGGTCAATCAGGGGGGTCAATCAGAGGGGTGAGGGGTCAATCACAGGGGAAGGGGTCAATCACAGGGGGTGAGGGGTCAATCACAGGGGCGAGGGGTCAATCAGAGGGTGGGGGGGGGGGGGGAGGGGTCAATCAGAGGGATGAGGGGTGAATCGAGGGGGGGGGGGGAGGGGTCAATCACAGGGGGGGGAGGGGTCAATCGAAGGGGGGAGGGGTCAATCACAGGGGGTGAGGGGTCAATCACAGGGGGTGAGGGGTCAATCACAGGGGGGGGGGGGGAGGAGGTTCAATCGGAGGGGGGAGGGGTCAATCACAGGGGGGGGGGGGGGGGGGGGAAGGGGGGTCATCAATAGGGGGGAGGGGTCAATCACAGGGGGGGGGAGGGTTCAAGGACGGGAAAGAAGGGGGGAGGTGGTCCATCAATCACGGGCGAAGAGGGCATCAGATCCGGTACCTTGAATGAGGAAGACCGGGGGGAGGGGTCAATCACAGGGGGACGACGGGAAAAGAAAGGGAAGGACAGCCATTTCCGTCTGATGCTAGTTCCATCTCACCGCTCTCTGCCGACAGGGGCCATCCAGCATTTGCCTTTGTCCTTGTCCTTGCAATGACGGAAGACCGGCTGCCTGTCCTTGTTGTCCTTGAAATGACGGAAGACCGGGCTGCCTGTCCTTGTTGTCCTTGGAATGACGGAAGACCGGGCTGCCTGTCCTTGTTGTCCTTGGAATGACGGAAGACCGGGCTGCCTGTCCTTGTTGTCCTTGGAATGACGGAAGACCGCGCTGGTTGTCCTTGGAATGACGGAAGACCGGGCTGCCTGTCTTTGTTGTCCTTGGAATGACGGAAGACCGGGCTGCCTGTCCTTGTTGTCCTGGCGCTAATGTGGTGGGCGGGGGTTAGCACTCGCCTGTGAGCAAGAGAACACGAACACACAGCATGCACAGTTAGTGGGTGTTGTAGAGTAGCCAGAGAACACAGCATGCACAGTTAGTGGGTGTTGTAGAGTAGCCAGAGAATACAGCATGCACAGGTAGTGGGTGTTGTAGAGTAGCGAGAGAACACGAACACACAGCATGCACGTGGCGTGGCAGAGTGTGACTGTTGTAGAGTAGCGAGTTACGTTCGCCCTAATTCGCGCACGAATTCCCATGACTGATTCATCGATTTTATTAGGAATTCATTGCCTGACTGATATTTAGTGGTTGGTTGTGATATGCCCCCCACCGCCTTTGTCCCCATGTCATGCATTTACTCAGTTTTAAATCGTTTTGGCTCACGGAATGTCAGTGGCCGGGTGCTTGTTGTTCCCCTCCCCTCGCCCCAAATGAAACAAAACACAAGACACCCCCCTTCAAAACACACACACACACACACACACACACACACACACACACACACAGCAACAACAACAAAACCCCGCAAACCTTGTAAGAATGTTTTATTATTATTTTATTTTTAGCCTAATTATAACTGTGGAGCGGAGTCGATTGAACGGTTTGTGAAGCCATTTTCCCTGTGTTTGCATGTACACCAGTGAGTGCCCCCTGTGTTTGCATGTACACCAGTGAGTGCCCCCTGTGTTTGCATGTACACCATTTTCCCTGTGTTTGCATGTACACCATTTTCCCTGTGTTTGCATGTACACCAGTGAGTACCCCCTGTGTTTGCATGCACACCATTTTCCCTGTGTTTGCATGTACACCAGTGAGTACCCCCTGTGTTTGCATGTATGCCAGCGAGTGCCCCCTGTGTTTGCATGTACACCATTTTCCCTGTGTTTGCATGTACACCAGTGAGTACCGCCTGTGTTTGCATGCACACCATTTTCCCCTGTGTTTGCATGTACACCAGTGAGTACCCCCTGTGTTTGCATGCACACCATTTTCCCTGTGTTTGCATGTACACCAGCGAGTGCCCCCTGTGTTTGCATGTATGCCAGCGAGTGCCCCTTGTGTTTGCATGTACACCAGCGAGTGCCACCTGTGTTTGCATGTACACCAGCGAGTGCCCCTTGTATTTGCATGTACACCAGCGAGTGCCCCTGTGTTTGCATGTACACCAGTGAGTCCCTTGTGTTTGCATGTAATGAGTGAGTGTCCTGTGTTTGCATGTACATGAATGAGTGCCCCCTGTGTTTGCATGTACATGAGTGCCCCCTGTGTTTGCATGCACACTAGTGAGTGTCCCCTGTGTTTGCATGTACATGAGTGAGTGTCCCCTGTGTTTGCATGTACATGAATGAGTGCCCCCTGTGTTTGCATGTACATGAATGAGTGCCCCCTGTGTTTGCATGTACATGAATGAGTGCCCCCTGTGTTTGCATGTACACGAATGAGTGCCCCCTGTGTTTGCATGTACATGAATGAGTGACCCTGTGTTTGCATGTGCATGAATGAGTGCCCCCTGTGTTTGCATGTACATGAATGAGTGCCCCCTGTGTTTGCATGTACATGAATGAGTGCCCCCTGTGTTTGCATGTACATGAATGAGTGACCCTGTGTTTGCATGTACATGAATGAGTGACCCTGTGTTTGCATGTACATGAATGAGTGCCCCCTGTGTTTGCATGTGCATGAATGAGTGCCCCCTGTGTTTGCATGTGCATGAATGAGTGACCCTGTGTTTGCATGTACATGAATGAGTGACCCTGTGTTTGCATGTACATGAATGAGTGCCCCCTGTGTTTGCATGTGCATGAATGAGTGCCCCTGTGTTTGCATGTGCATGAATGAGTGCCCCTGTGTTTGCATGTACATGAATGAGTGCCCCCTGTGTTTGCATGTACACGAATGAGTGACCCTGTGTTTGCATGTACATGAATGAGTGCCCCCTGTTTTTCAGACAGGCGCGCTGTCCGTGCAGGTGTAAAGTACAGGTGATGAGAACAGAGCCACCTCGGCAGTGGTGTCCAGGTGTAAAGTACAGGTGATGAGAACAGAGCCACCTCGGCAGTGGTGTCCAGGTGTAAAGTACAGGTGATGAGAACAGAGCCACCTCGGCAGTGGTGTCCAGGTGTAAAGTACAGGTGATGAGAACAGAGCCACCTCGGCGGTGGTGTCCAGGTGTAAAGTACAGGTGATGAGAACAGAGCCACCTCGGCAGTGGTGTCCAGGTGTAAAGTACAGGTGATGAGAACAGAGCCACCTCGGCAGTGGTGTCCAGGTGTAAAGTACAGGTGATGAGAACAGAGCCACCTCGGCAGTGGTGTCCAGGTGTAAAGTACAGGTGATGAGAACAGAGCCACCTCGGCAGTGGTGTCCAGGTGTAAAGTACAGGTGATGAGAACAGAGCCACCTCGGCAGTGGTGTCCAGGTGTAAAGTACAGGTGATGAGAACAGAGCCACCTCGGCAGTGGTGTCCAGGTGTAAAGTACAGGTGATGAGAACAGAGCCACCTCGGCGGTGGTGTCCAGGTGTAAAGTACAGGTGATGAGAACAGAGCCACCTCGGCGGTGGTGTCCAGGTGTAAAGTACAGGTGATGAGAACAGAGCCACCTCGGCGGTGGTGTCCAGGTGTAAAGTACAGGTGATGAGAACAGAGCCACCTCGGCAGTGGTGTCCAGGTGTAAAGTACAGGTGATGAGAACAGAGCCACCTCGGCAGTGGTGTCCAGGTGTAAAGTACAGGTGATGAGAACAGAGCCACCTCGGCAGTGGTGTCCAGGTGTAAAGTACAGGTGATGAGAACAGAGCCACCTCGGCAGTGGTGTCCAGGTGTAAAGTACAGGTGATGAGAACAGAGCCACCTCGGCAGTGGTGTCCAGGTGTAAAGTACAGGTGATGAGAACAGAGCCACCTCGGCAGTGGTGTCCAGGTGTAAAGTACAGGTGATGAGAACAGAGCCACCTCGGCAGTGGTGTCCAGGTGTAAAGTACAGGTGATGAGAACAGAGCCACCTCGGCAGTGGTGTCCAGGTGTAAAGTACAGGTGATGAGAACAGAGCCACCTCGGCAGTGGTGTCCAGGTGTAAAGTACAGGTGATGAGAACAGAGCCACCTCGGCAGTGGTGTCCAGGTGTAAAGTACAGGTGATGAGAACAGAGCCACCTCGGCAGTGGTGTCCAGGTGTAAAGTACAGGTGATGAGAACAGAGCCACCTCGGCAGTGGTGTCCAGGTGTAAAGTACAGGTGATGAGAACAGAGCCACCTCGGCAGTGGTGTCCAGGTGTAAAGTACAGGTGATGAGAACAGAGCCACCTCGGCAGTGGTGTCCAGGTGTAAAGTACAGGTGATGAGAACAGAGCCACCTCGGCAGTGGTGTCCAGGTGTAAAGTACAGGTGATGAGAACAGAGCCACCTCGGCAGTGGTGTCCAGGTGTAAAGTACAGGTGATGAGAACAGAGCCACCTCGGCAGTGGTGTCCAGGTGTAAAGTACAGGTGATGAGAACAGAGCCACCTCGGCAGTGGTGTCCAGGTGTAAAGTACAGGTGATGAGAACAGAGCCACCTCGGCAGTGGTGTCCAGGTGTAAAGTACAGGTGATGAGAACAGAGCCACCTCGGCAGTGGTGTCCAGGTGTAAAGTACAGGTGATGAGAACAGAGCCACCTCGGCAGTGGTGTCCAGGTGTAAAGTACAGGTGATGAGAACAGAGCCACCTCGGCAGTGGTGTCCAGGTGTAAAGTACAGGTGATGAGAACAGAGCCACCTCGGCAGTGGTGTCCAGGTGTAAAGTACAGGTGATGAGAACAGAGCCACCTCGGCAGTGGTGTCCAGTTTCTGATCAGCGACACTACGGGGCCGAGGGCAGAATCGTCTACTTCCTCTCCCTGCGCCTCCCCCTCATCGGCTGACTTGTCAGGGAGACAGAGCGACTTGAACAGCCCCTCTCCCTGCGCCTCCCCCTCATCGGCTGACTAGTCAGCGAGACAGTGCGACTTGAACAGCCCCTCTCCCTGCGCCTCCCCCTCATCGGCTGACTAGTCAGGGAGACAGTGCGACTTGAACAGCCCCTCTCCCTGCGCCTCCCCCTCATCGGCTGACTAGTCAGCGAGACAGTGCGACTTGAACAGCCCCTCTCCCTGCGCCTCCCCCTCATCGGCTGACTAGTCAGCGAGACAGTGCGACTTGAACAGCCCCTCTCCCTGCGCCTCCCCCTCATCGGCTGACTAGTCAGCGAGACAGTGCGACTTGAACAGCCCCTCTCCCTGCGCCTCCCCCTCATCGGCTGACTAGTCAGGGAGACGTGCGACTTGAACAGCCCCTCTCCCTGCGCCTCCCCCTCATCGGCTGACTAGTCAGCGAGACAGTGCGACTTGAACAGCCCCTCTCCCTGCGCCTCCCCCTCATCGGCTGACTAGTCAGCGAAACAGTGCGACTTGAACAGCCCCTCTCCCTGCGCCTCCACCTCATCGGCTGACTAGTCAGCGAGACAGTGCGACTTGAACAGCCCCTCTCCCTGCGCCTCCCCCTCATCGGCTGACTAGGCAGCGAGACAGAGCGACTTGAACAGCCCCTCTCCCTGCGCCTCCCCCTCATCGGCTGACTAGGCAGCGAAGACAGTGCGACTTGAACAGCCCCTCAGCCGCACGGGGCCACCTCAGGAGGAGACTTTCACACCCGTTCAAAACACACGTCACTAAGAAGTTTGCTGAATTCATTGTTACAACCTCCAAAGCCAACCAATCATCTATCAGTGCACAGTACGACAGGTTTGGGTACGTAGTGACTCGACTCACTGTTACAACGTCAAAAGCCGGTCAACGCACAGTACGACAGGTTTGGGTGCCGATCGAGTGACACTCCGAAGGCACACGTGACAATGAACAGGGGCCTCTTTTATTCCGCGGACCCACACCTAAAAAGTAGGGAGAGAATTTGAAAAACTGAAGTGAAAGAACCGGGAAGGTAAAAACTGAAGTGAAAGAAGCGGGAAGGTAAAAACTGAAGTGAAAGAAGCGGGAAGGTAAAAACTGAAGAGAAAGAAGCGGGAAGGTAAACTGACTGAAGTGAAAGAAGCGGGAAGGTAAAAACTGAAGAGAAAGAAGCGGGAAGGTAAAAACTGAAGTGAAAGAAGCGGGAAGGTAAAAACTGAAGTGAAAGAAGCGGGAAGGTAAAAATTGAAGTGAAAGAAGCGGGAAGGTAAAAACTGCTCGCCGGGCCCCGTCTGCCGTTTGGCTTGGCGGTAATTGCGGCGTTAGGCTGCATGTCCAGCAGACGGACGTTGGTCAGTTTGGGTCCGCCCTGCCATTTCAAAAGAGAAGAAAGAGACGAAGAACAAAAATCAAAACAAACAAACAAAACACGCAGCGGATCAGCGATTTGTGTGTGATTTGAAAACAACAACAACAGAACAAACATAAACAAAACAAACAAACAAAAAACACGCAGCGGATCAGCGCTTTGTGTGTGTGAAAAACACACCCAGTGGGTCAGCGATCTGTGTGATTTGAGAACAAAGCCCCCCTTTGTTTCCTTCTCACCAGTTGGGGTTTCTGTGACCGTGCTTTGAAGCCCTGTAGCATGGCGAGCTGCTGCAGTGGCCGGCAGCCCGCCCCACTAAGGCCCAGTAAAGACCACCGTTTGCTTTGGTGTTGCACTTCACTTGTATCGAAAACAACTCTTCAGTCAAATGCATATTATGGCTAAACAGTCTACAACGCCTCACTTTGAATCAAAAGCGCACATTGCACAGAATATTTAATTAACAAACAGTAGTAATTTACAAACAGTAGAGGAGATAAGAGAAGCTTGTACAGACGAATCAAACCAAATACTCAGCAACACAACATTCAAAGCAGAGTACACTGTGAAAAGAAAATCATAAGCAGTTCCAAATCACACACACACACACATATACACGCACGCACGCACGCACGCACGCAGCCGCAAGGCTGAAAAAGAACAACAACCGATGATATATATACACAAGGACGCCAAAACAAAAGAGGAGGCCTTCAGCAGCATATTTATTTGAATCCAGGATAACAGTGGAAGTGAGCGAGCGAGCGAGCGAGAGAGAGAGAGAGAGAGAGAGAGAGAGAGAGAGAGAGAGAGAGAGAGAGAGAGCACAAAGATGATAATTATGACACTGCAGGTATAAACACCCCAACCAACCTTCTTTACACCATCCTGGTATATGACAACAATGATGTATACAAATCAGGTATATATAATATTGTATATAAATCGGTGTGAGTCTCAACAAAACAAACATGATATTCTGAAGGAACACCAAAGCAGTATGATCCAGCCTTGAAACTGACCCCAAGATGCCCAGACTATCTCCAGTAATGAGACTGCTCAAAACTGACCCCAAGATGCCCAAACTATCTCCAATAATGAGATTGCTCCAAAACTGACCCCAAGATGCCCAGACTATCTCCAGTAATGAGACTGCTCAGAACTGACCCCAAGATGCCCAAACTATCTCCAATAATGAGATTGCTCCAAAACTGACCCCAAAATGCCCAGACTATCTCCAGTAATGAGACTGCTCAGAACTGACCCCAAGATGCCCAAACTATCTCCAATAATGAGATTGCTCCAAAACTGACCCCAAAATGCCCAGACTATCTCCAGTAATGAGACTGCTCAGAACTGACCCCAAGATGCCCAAACTATCTCCAATAATGAGATTGCTCCAAAACTGACCCCAAAATGCCCAAACTATCTCCAGTAATGAGATTGCTCCAGACCCAGATCAAAATTGCAAGACCCTTCCTTTTCCCTAAGTTTCACTCTTTTACATGGACTCAATTTTTATTTTCTCCACTTCATGATGGGCTGACAGACATAATTATAGTAATAATAAGATAATTCTTACAAAGTAAAATGTATATGCTGGGCTAACTGACATAATTACAATAGGAATAAGAATAAGAAGATAATTCTTACAAAGTAAAACTTATGTGAAAAACTAACACTAACAGTAACAGACATAATGAGAGTAAACACAGTATCAGGTCATTCTTACACAGTCTACTCTATGTGGAGACCAAACTGAGAGGTGAGGGGAGATGAGTGTGATGGTGATCAAGGCACTGTGGCTTTTTGCTCTCGGAAAGTACTGGACTTTTGACAGCTGGTGCAATAACTTCCCCACAAAAGAAGTGCACACATATCAAAGACAACAAAAATGGGAGAGGGTTAACCCCCCAAAACAAACAACAACAAATTATTAGAAGCAAAATTATTTCGCTTTGACAGTTGGCCTTTGTGTGTTTCACTGATCTCAAAACATTTATTGGTGTATTAGTATTATTATAAAAATTTTTTTAAAGGGCACATTTTCATGACAGCAATATCTTGTGTCTAAATATTTTCATGTAACAGTTTCCTACCAGTTTTTTAATTTGTTATAATTTTCTTTACACACGTGATGCATAAGCAATCATGGAGCACTCTTATTTGGAGGGAGGAAGAAAAGACAAAATGAAAAGACAAAAAAATCTACAACTACAGGGTCTATTTACACTCAACAAAAGCTGTGGCATCCACATCAAATATCACTACAAATGAGCCATGCATGCAAGGAAAGGTATCTAATATAAACATATTGTCATCTGTGATGATTTCATGGGAAATATATAGGCATCATAAACTTCAACAAAAATGGCAACGTCAATGTGATGCTATGTAAAAGGCAATGTAAAGACAATTTATGCATGATATTATGTAAATGGCAATGTCAACAGAAATATTTGTGCTAAAAAACAAACAAACAAAACTGCTAATATTATACACAATGGCTCACGCGCAGATTCTTTACAAAGGCAATCATGTTCCAAAAACGCAGAACGTATAGAAGTATAATGAATATGCTTTTCCAAAAGGTAGAAAATATAGGCATTATGGTCCATAGAAGTATAATGTGCACATATTTTATTATGAATCTAGACAGCTACCCAACACATGCAACCTCCTCTTGACTAGTGATCAGCACAACAATAATGTACTGTTGAGTGCAACAGGAAACAATGTATCCCAAGAAGAAGCCAGTAGAACACATCACTATCACATGCAGACAGGAGGAAAGAAGTGCCCCCAAAGCACATACAAAACACACTCAACAACAAACATACACACACATTGGTGTCAACATGCAGAAGATATTCAACGTCCAAAATTCTTTTTTCTTTCTTTTTTTACATGCGTACCTTTTTGAACAGCAACAGATCATTTTCATAAAGTTTGGTGATCTAGCACTGTCTGTTTTTGATGACTTATTGTGGGCCTCATCTCAAGATGAGGCCAAAGTGCTTCAAAATGGTGATTATAGCGCTGTTCTGTGTTTCCAAACAGACCCACTGCGCTCTGGTCCTATGCAACTCTGAATCAGTGACCGCAGCTTAACACAGTGCATTTTGAATTTCCACCAGTGGTTACAGCATTGTTTGGTTGTTATATGGCTGGTGCCACATGAAACTTGCCGTCTTGGCACAGGTTCTGTGTACACGAAAAAAACTATGCACCAGCTAATTTTACAGTGTTACTTTATCTGAAGCCACATATGTAGAATGCATGTGTGTGTATCTGTAGCAAGTTGAGAGTGACAGTGACAACAAAAGTCAGAACAGTAATAATACTGAGGACTTGCACCCCATCTTGGATGAGACCAAGACATTTGTGAATGTATTAATAAAAGAAAATGATTACCAGGAACAGACTATAATTTCTTGCCTAATATGAAATTTGGTTGGCAGGCAATTAGAAAAGAGCAGCCTCTTGACCCCATCAAACAACTAGTCAAAACTGATCCAAAATGACTTGGTTTGACCCCATACAACAACTAGCCAATACTGATCCAAAATGACTTGGTTTAAAACCTTCTTGCTTCACTACTCAGAGGACCTGTCATAAAACCACTTGGTTTCATTCTGGCTACACTGGCTGAGGGAACTAGTGTGACCCGGCTCAACCCTTTCACTGCCCCGCTTGCCGCGCCCTCACTCGGAAAATGACCAATAAAAGTGATAAATTGGAAACCATTAAGGCTTTTTTGCCCTATTTGCATGAGCATGTAAAAGGATTTCTATCAAAACGCAGAGTATTGAAAGTGAGATTTGTTACAGGACCATGAGATGTACGGTTTGGAGGAGTGTATGGGTGCACTTTTCAGCCCAGAAATGTTACAGGCTGTGGCAGTGAAGGGGTTACTTCTTTCTTGCTACACTACCTGAGGGAAATGCCACAATATGACTGAGGGCACTACAGTGACCTGGCTTAACCCTTTATTGCTACAGTACTGATGGGAATTACCATATAGTGACTTGGTTTAACCCTTTATTGCTACACTACCTGAGGGAATTACCATAAAATGACGGGGTTTAACCCTTCTTGCTACAGTACTGATGGGAATTACCATAAAGTGACTTGGTTTAACCCTTTCTTGCTACACTACTTGAGGGAACAAAATAATCTGGTCCCTTTCTTGCCGTACTACCTGAGGGCATTGTAAGAACTGGTCACAGCACCATTTGCATGGAGGAGAGTTAGTTACTTAGCACTTGTATTTCAAGGTCGTGTCTACCACAGGGTCACCCCAGGACAGTACGAAGAGTGCTGGTGGTCTGCCTGTGGAAGGCCACAAGGAGGAATATGCCACCATTAACCAGACCAGCTCTGGGAGTATTCCAAAGGTGACGGTGGGAAAACCTCATGGGGGGGGGGGGGGGGGGGGGGGGGGGGGGGGGGGGGGGGGGGGGATTTCAGGAGTGCATTACAGATACCATCTTGGACTGGGGTGACCTATATCCCGTGGGTAGGGTTAGTTGGGGTGTAAGCTGCCTAAAGAGTGTAACAAACATTGAATCTGCATGCACATTTTAACTTAAAGTTTTTATATTATTTTTTCTTCTCTCAAATGTGGAAATTCAAGGGCGTTATTAAATTATTTGCACAAGGTTGTGTATGTGTGCCTCTTCATCTTCATTCAAAATCTTTTACATAAAAGATATTCAACCTGATCTTACAATTATCAAAATAACAACATATGTGACCCGTTCTCACGAAATGAGTCTTAACTTAAAATCTGGCAATTTGAGATATCTGCCTGCCTCAAATCTGCAAGTTCCGCTTGTTATTTTGATACTTAAATCACGTTTCTACTGCACAAAATGTGGATGTGACGTGTTCTTGAAGGCTGTATGTGTGGCAGAGGCCATTTTCGAAAAATCAGCTTTAAAGTTTTCGCTGTGCATTGAGTAGTGTTTCCTTTAATCCTTAGCAACAGGAGGTTTAAATGTACCAATCTTTACCAATGTTGGCGCAGGAACATATCAAACATTGGGGCGCATGAAGAGACTTGAAATTTCAACATTAGTTAACTTTTAATATATTTTGTTAATGTTTTAAATCCCATGCTCTTGGTTCAAAATGAGCAAAATTGATGCTGGGGAGGATGAATGAAATGCATTTTAAACATATTTATTGAACTTTTCAGAGCATATCAGTGCAAACACACTAAAGCTTAATGCACTTTAACTTCGCCAAAATCTAAAAACACCCAGGCAGACCCCCACTGGCTGCTTTTGCCTGTAGCACAGAAAGCCGGCTCCGAGTTAAGACTCAACTGGTGAGAACAGTTACATCTATTAATAAATTACACCAAAACAACAGCAAACTTCTTAATCACATCTGAATAATGATTTAAGTATTTCTTATTTTCAAAAGGCAGGAACCTGTATAATGTATCCCTTTACATTTCTTCTTCTTCTTCATTGTGAATCACGCAAATCAGATTGCAGGATCTCATAAACGTCAAAACTGAAGCAACTAATGAAAAAGGAAAGTTGTGATGTGGTAACATCTGCTTATTAGCTATTTCTTCTTCCAGTGAACAAAATGTGATCACAAACTCCCCAAAGACGAGCCACAACATCACACTCAGATTTTCTGCAGGAAATGGCGAACATCCCATCATTTAGAGAAATCACTGTCATCAACGACCAATCAGTGAAACTTTGTGAGAAGAAAAATCAGATCCTACAGGAAGAAAAATCAGATCCTACAGTAACCCCCACCAAAGGGTAGCAGGGAGAAGAGTGACAGAGATGAAAGAAATATTCGCTTTGAATGCAGAGTGGGGATGAGGAAAAAGTTAGTCACAACTCCACGTAAACCTTTAACATCAACTGCGTGCCACATTCAGCAGACAACTGATTAGCATAATGTCAAACACATTCAACACAAAAATTAACAGTGATCTATAAATAAAATGTGACCACCACATTTTTCCTTGTACCCTACTTTGATATCACCCCAGCCTTAAGCTGCTGGTGAGGGCATAACAAACAAATATGCATGACACTAAGAGAGAAACAGAAAAATGCTAAACATGGCTCTAAAAATGAGGAACAAACTGTCCTTACAAAGTATTCTGTACATAACCAAGGTCAACCACAGATTTTAAAATTGCGTAAATCTTTAATGACCGCCTTCTCAAGAGGATCATTTCATTCAAACATTTGGAACCAAAGGATTATCTTTCTTTCCTGTGCCTACTTCATGTTTGTAGAATAACCTTTCACAACTACCAACTTCAGTGCAAGAGTTGAGAACAAACATATGTATAACTGACAACGCAATGAAAAACACAATTACACCTACACTAGCTGCCTTTGCGGTATACAATTTCATTGTTGTCAACTAGATCCAAAGTCTGTGTTTCTTAGCATTCACACACTCACGTAACAGTTGCCAATACAACCAAATGTCATGTACTGTTGTTTTAGTGAAAGCAACAAACTTCCACATTCACAGAAGACACACAGAGCAAAATGAGAAAAGCAAGTCTAGATCCCACCATGATACATGGGCCCTGGTCCGGGGTTCAGCCAGTAAAGCAGCTACAACCGTACCAGACATGTCTTGTCAAGTTCAGATCCATCAATGATGGTGCACAGTGAAGTAGAAATCCATCAATGATGGTGCACAGTGATGCAGAAATCCATCAATGATGGTGCACAGTGAAGTAGAAATCCATCAATGATGGTGCACAGTGACGTAGAAATCCATCAATGATGGTGCACAGTGATGTAGAAATCCATCAACGGTGGTGTACAGTGAAGTGGAACCTCCCGTCACACAAAGTGGCTGGGACCACCACAATTGCTTCTTGTTAACAGTGTTTGGATTGAACACCCTATAGATTACCTCCTGTTAACAGTGTTTGGATTGAACAGCCTATAAATGACTTCTTGTTAACAGTGTTTGGATTGAACATCCTGTAAATTACTTCTCGTTAACAGTGTTTGGATTGAACATCATGTAAATCACTTCTTGTTAGCAGTGTTTGGATTGAATATTCTGTAAATCACTTCTTGTTAACAGTGTTTGGATTGAACATCCTGTAAATTACTTCTTGTTAGCAGTGTTTGGATTGAACATCCTGTAAATCACTTCTTGTTAACAGTGTTTGGATTGAACATCCTGTAAATTACTTCTTGTTAGCAGTGTTTGGATTGAACATCCTGTAAACTGCACTGGGTGGCTTACACAGGACGAATTCTTGTTAACTGTGGTTTGTCTTAAGAGAACTAAAAACAGCGGCAAATGTTCAGTGGTCAGAAGAGACAGACTATAGTCACTTTGATTCCAGCAGAATATCATTTTTAAATGAGTTTACATAGGTTCCAGTATTCTGAGATACACATCAGAACCCTCCCAAGGACCATTCCTAGATGACATTCTACTTAAGACAAAGTGAAATTCTGCTTAAGACGTAGATGAAATTCTGTCTAAGAGAAGGTGGTCTTAAAGTTCCTCTGCTGTATAATACTTTCCTTGTATTCTTAATTGTGGTCTTTGTAGTGCATGAGTTTAAAGCAGGTGTAGATTACATACCATTATTATTGTCTTATGCAGTGGTGTGTGTTTCTGTGTATAGGCTCCCTGTGAACTGTCCCCCTCTCCCTTCCTTGTGTAATGCATACAGAGCTGTGCCACCCTAGCCACTGCAAGTGCAGTCTACAGAAACTATTACTATCACTGCCATTCTCTTCAAAGTACAAGTTTTGCAGAACCAGCCTTTTCAAAACACATGTTGTCCAACAGCTAGAAGGGATAAATACCTCAGATCAGGGATTCTGTTTTAAAATGCTCCCTTGATTTTATTAGAATTTATAAGTCCCAGCCCCGAGTGCTTTCACACGATGACTGGTCTGGGTAGTGGATGCTGAAGGCAGGGTCCAGTGCAACAGGCTGTTTGCAATAACCTTTGTGACCTCATGGCTGACAGACGCTGGGAAGCTGATGATGTGCTTCACTATGTGACCTCACCTCACGCTGTTAGTTAGCTACTTTGTGATTGGATGTTAACGTCCTGTCAAACACACAGGGTCACCTCAGGATATACCCCTCTCAAGTCAAATCAAGAAAACCAATCCCTACACAAACATAAAACAAGACACACACACAAACATCAAACGCAAACCTTTGAAGGGCCAGTCCCTTCACCATTATGTCTTTTTTAAAAAGCATGGACAGCTGCACACACAATTATCAAGTCTGGGCCAACAGTCGTGTTATTACCCCGCCTCCACTACATTCCTTCTGTGCACCCATCTGTGTGTGTGTGTGTGTGTGTGTGTGTGTGTGTGTGTGTGTGTGTGTGTGTGAGGAATACAATGTTGTTGATCAGTTTTATACAGCACTATTCTCCGCTCTCGAGCAGACTCACTGCACTCATGTTGCATGTGATTCTGAATGAGTGACTAGCTTTTTATAGCACATTTTGAATATCCACCAAAGTTGTGAACTTACAGTGCTGTGGTTGTTACATGGCTGGTGCCACATGAAACTGCTGCCATTTTGGCACATTCTGTGTACACCATACAACCATGCACCATGTCACGTCACTTCATGCAAAGCCACATATACAGGCTGCATGCAAGTTTAGCTGTAACCTGCCACCTGCACTTTTAGCAGAATGACAGGTATGTTTACGTGCTACTGCGGCAACACGGGGGTGGAATGGACACCGCAATAACAGTCAGCACAGAAAGGTGACCATGCAGAAGAAAATTCTCCCGCCGCTCCTGCCGGGAATCCAACCCGAGACCTTTCAATCACCAGTCTGGCACTATCCCCCCTCCCTACATTGTATTTGTATATTATCCTTTAGGTTTACTCTACGCAATTCTGTTGACTGGTGAGATACGCTGCTATGGAAATGACTGCTATTATTAAATCATTTCATCGTTATTAGTTACGGAAATCAAGCCACATTCACTTTACTTCCTCCCATCATCACTTGCCCCACTTCTCTGATTCCTGTTTTCTTTCATTTGTGTCCCAGGTTACATTTGCTGTGTGCGCCATGCCCCTCACGCCTGTGACACGGCTGGCTCCCCTCTTGGGGTGCCCAGCACACGCTCCACTTTCAGTCTGTGTGTTGGACTGATAACAAATTGCTGTTCAGAAGGAAGTAATTCTCAGGTCCCCAGTCTCTTTGTTTTCAGACGTTCCACTGCAATTGCTTCTGTTCTAAAAACAATGACAAAACAAAAAGCACGATGGAGTATTTCAGTCCAAAGGGGTGGGCCTTGAACGGGTCACTCAAGGTTATTGCAAACAACCCATAGTATTTAGCTCAAGCAATCATCATGATGAAATCTTTATAGACAAAAACAACACTGCGAGACAGCAATACATTGAGAATGGTAGGTGACAGTTTGAGAAGATCATGCACCAAATACATACAAGAATATCAAACTAATTGCACACACACACACACACACACACACACACACACACACACATCAAAAGAATGCACCAATACACAACTAGAACAAGCTTCTATGAGAAACTGCTTGCAATCATTTGGCCATTTTTATAACAGAAGCCCCACATGTAAACTAAATGATAAGTAAACACAGTTGAAGAAAACTCTCCACATAGGGTAATGTACAGATTGCAATGTGAGCGTGTACAATTCCCAAGGCACCGATCATGATCAAATCTTTGCTTCTGACTCAGCTTGCCATTTCTATAACAAATGGACCACAAAACACTGATGGAATGAGAATAGCACTTTACAGTGATCTGATAAAAAATTAAAAAAAAGAACAGAGAAATATCACTGCTAATACAATAACAACAGCAAAAATATGGAAGAGACACGTACACATCAGGTATATACATTTTTGTTGTCGTAAATTTGCAGATATACTAGCTATTGCTCAAGAAATATATAAATGAATTCATTGCTTTTTTAACCTCACTGTTTTTCCCTAGTGATCACACATCCCAACACACATGCAGAATAATAAAGACATACCCTCACAGATCCAGATGGACAGACACACACACACACACACACACACACACACAGACAACGTCTACCTGGCAGTAGAAACACTGATCTGATTTTCCATGTTCGTTGTTTGAAGTTCAGATCACATACACACACTATATATAGTCTGTTATGGCTTCTCACAGTTAATAGTTAAAGTATGAAACGTTATTTGCAGATTTCATCACTGCTGCGCTTCCATTTACACCAGTCATTAAACCTACAGGTCGACTCATGCAGGCAATGTACAGCAAGAAAATAGCACATGCATATACATGTTTTTTAATATGCATCTATAATGATATCAAGAGGAAGTTTTAAGGCAGCGTCCAAAAGAGAATTTTTTAAGTTTTGTACCATCACAACAACAAAGCATACACTTGGTCACTCCAGCACTGGCCAACACCACTGTCACTGGACGTGCTTCCTGACATTAATTCACCCTTGTGTGACACACATCCAGCATGAAGTGCCATTTGGCATTCACATTTACTGACACTAACACACCATTGTGTGACACACATACAGCATGAAGTGTCATTTGACATTCACATTTACTGACACTAACACACCATTGTGTGACACACATCCAGCATGAAGTGCCATTTGGCATTCACATTTACTGACACTAACACACCATTGTGTGACACACATACAGCATGAAGTGTCATCTGACATTCACATTTACTGACACTAACACACCATTGTGTGACACACATCCAGCATGAAGTGTCATTTGACATTCACATTTACTGACACTAACACACCATTGTGTGACACACATCCAGCATGAAGTGTCTTTTGACATTCACATTTACTGACACTAACACACCATTGTGTGACACACATCAAAGAGACTCAGTCATGTGACATATTTACTGATGACACTAACTCATCATTGTGTAACATGTCAAAGGCAGTCACACCGTCACTGACTTTTACACATACTGACACTAACTCACCACAATGCCTTGTCACAAACATCTCCAGACACATTACCACTGACACATCATTGTGTGACACTGGCATTGACATTTGTGTCACATTTGTCACACACATCCAGGAACACTTTCACTGTCATGTGACAATAATTTCATGACACTAACACACTGTTGTGTGACACACATCAAAGACAGTCACACTGTCATGTGTCATTTATATTTACTGACACTAACTCATCATTGTGCAACACACATCAAAGACACAGTCATGTGACATATTTACTGATGACACTAACTACCCATTGTGTAACACATCAAAGATACCTGCACTGTCTCATTGCATTTACATTTACTGACTCACCAGTGTGTGCTACACATCAAAGACATTCACACCATCATATGACACTTACAGTCACTGACACCAGCACACAGTGTCACACGACATGCACTAACAAATCCCAGCATTTGAAGAAAGGGCCCTGACGTTGGGTTGGGTATCGGTTTCCAACATCCTACCCACCCCCAGGCTGATTGTCACAGCACATGAAAACGTTTCCTTGCATAAACATGAATACACACTTAAAGGGGAGACAAAGCAAAAATGCAAGCTGGCTGGCTTGAAAAATGTAGAAAACATGCACAGATTTCCAGTTGCAGACTATATTGATATTTCTGCAGTTGATATTGTATTTGAACACCTCAAGGTGCAACCATGTTGGTTTGCTCTTTACAAGTGAAGAGCAGAAAAGTGCTTGGTCATGACATAACAGGCATTTGTGTCACACATGTCAGCTAGCCTTGTTCATATCATCAGACACTTGTGTCACACACATCAGCCTTGTTCACACCACAGACACTTGTGTCACACATGTCAGCCATGTTCACACTATAGACACTTGTGTCACACACGTCAGCCATGTTCACACCACAGACACTTGTGTCACACACGTCAGCCATGTTCACACTATAGACACTTGTGTCACACACGTCAGCCATGTTCACACCACAGACACTTGTGTCACACATGTCAGCCATGTTCACATCATAGACACTTGTGTCACACACGTCTGCCATGTTCACACCACAGACACTTGTGTCACACATGTCAGCCTTGTTCACATCACAGACACTTGTGTCACACACATCAGCCATGTTCACACCACAGACACTTCTGTCACACATCAGCCTTGTTCACATCACAGACACTTCTGTCACACATGTCAGCCTTGTTCACATCACAAACTGCCAGTAGAGGTGGCCATGTCTATAGTGAGGGTGGCCATGTCTATATTGGAGGTGGCCATGTCTATAGCGGGGGTGGCCATGTCTATATTGGGGGTGGCCATGTCTATAGTGTGGGTGGCCATGTCTATATTGGGGGTGGCCATGCCTCTAGTAGGGGTGGCCATGTCCATAGTAGGAGTGGCCATGTCTATAGTCAGGGTGGCCATGTCTATAGTGTGGGTTGCCATGACTATAGAGGGGTGTCTGTGTCCATATTAGGGGTGGCCATGTCTATAGTAGGGGCGGCCATGCCTGTAGTAGGGGTGGCCATGTCTATAGTGGGGGTGGCCACGTCTACAGTAGGGGTGGTCACGTCCATAGTAAGGGTGGCCATGCCTGAAGTAGGGGTAGCCATGGCTATAGTGGGGGTGGCCATGTCTATAGTAGGGGTGGCCATGTCTATAGTGGGGGTGGCCATGTCTACAGTAGGGGTGGCCATGTCTATAGTAGGGGTGGCCATGTCTATAGTGGGGGTGGCCATGTCTATAGTAGGGGTGGCCATGTCCATAGTAGGGGTGTCTATAGTAGGGGTGACCATGTCCATAAGGGGGTGGCCATGTCTATAGTAGGGGTGGCCATGTCTATGGTAGGGGTGGCCATGTCCATAGTAGGGGTGGCCATGTCCTAGTAGGGGGGGCCCAAATGCCTGTATAGGCCATGTATAGTAGGGATGACCATGTCTATAGTAGGGGTGGCCATGTCTATAGTAGGGGTGGCCATGTCCAGAGTAGGGGTGGCCATGTCTACAGTAGGGGTGGCCATGTCTATGGTAGGGGTGGCCATGTCTATGGTAGGGGTGGCCATGTCCATAGTAGGGGTGGCCATGCCTGTAGTAGGAATGACCATGTCTATAGTAGGGGTGGCCATGTCTATAGTAGGGGTGGCCATGTCCATAGTAGGAGTGGCCATGTCTATAGTGGGGGTGGCCATGTCTATGGTAGGGGTGGCCATGTCCATAGTAGGGGTGGCCACATCAGTGAAGGAGACATGTCAGTGGTAAGGGTTGCTACATCAGTAGCAGGGGTGATCACCTCAGTACAAGTGGTTGCCAGGTAAGTATTATTGTGTCAGTAGGAAGTGTTTCCGTGTCAGTTGCAAATGTTATTATGTCAGTAATGTGTGTTGTCATGACAATAGCAAGTGTTGTCATGTCAGTAGCTGGGGGTTATCATATCAGCAGTAGGAATTATCATGCCATCACAAGGGGTAATGTCAGTAGTAGTAGTGGTAGTGGTTATGTCTTCAGTAGGCATTATTGTGTCAGAAGTAGGTGGTTGTCATGAACATATTACAGCTGTCACCTCAGTAGTAGGGGATGTCACCTCAGTAGTAGGGTTTGTCACCTCAGTAGTAGGGGTTTGTCACCTCAGTAGTAGTAGGGGTTGTCACCTCAGTAGTAGGGGTTGTCACATCAGTAGTAGTAGGGGTTGTCACATCAGTAGTAGTAGGGGTTGTCACATCAGTAGTAGTAGGGGTTGTCACCTCAGTAGTAGGGGTTGTCACCTCAGTAGCAGTAGGGGTTGTCACATCAGTAGCAGTAGGGGTTGTCACGTCAGTAGTAGTAGGGGCTGTCACATCAGTAGTAGGGGCTGTCACATCAGTAGTAGGGGTTGTCACCTCAGTAGCGGTAGGGGTTGTCACATCAGTAGTAGGGGCTGTCACATCAGTAGCAGGGGTTGTCATATCAGTAGTAGGGGCTGTCACATCAGTAGCAGGGGCTGTCAACATCAGTAGTAGGGGTTGTCACATCAGTAGCAGGATTTGTCAAGTCAGAGGTGAGGGTTTATTAGGTCAGACAGACTGAAGAAGCTGCTTGCTGACAAGTTCCTTGAGTGAATACTGCTCATTACAAACTGATGTGGGCATAAATACCAGCTGCACACTTTCTCTGCGGTTGTCACCACTTTCTCTGGGGTTGTCACCACTTTCTCTGCAGTTGTCACCACTTTCTCTGCGGTTGTCACCACTTTCTCTGTGGTTGTCACCTCTTTCTCTGTGGTTGTCACCACTTTCTCTGTGGTTGTCACCACTTTCTCTGTGGTTGTCACCTGAGCCAGACTCCTTTCGTGCAAAAGTAAGTGGAGGTACGAGAAGGACTTTATCAGGTGAAGTAAAACTTTGGGTGAGAGGTAACAATTCCTCTCACCCAAAGTTTTATTTTACCTCATAAAGTCCTTCTCGTATCTCCACCTACTTCTGTATAAAAGGCATCTGTCTCAGGTCCCCACTACATGCACTCCGAACGAGACCAATGCATGGTCTACAAATGTGCCCACAGTTGCTGAGGCAATGAAAACATTTCACACCATAGTTTAAATATTAAAAAACAACAACAACAAAACACACAGCCAAAACACAAATGTTTGCATTCTAAGACAGCTCTGTGTAAAGGGTGCTACATACACTGCAAAACATTCACAAGCTGAGGAGACAAGCAAATCAACACTGCCACCAGTAGATGAGCACAGTCATTCAGAGAAACAACACAAAACACACTCAGCCAATGCAACCAGCCACATTTCAAATAACACAGACACAAGTGCAGAGACCTCAACACAGTCACAATTTACACAAACACACAACGCCGCACTCAAGAACTCACACAGACACAGGTCCTAAAACAAAAATTCACAAAGACACATCCATTCTGCCTGTAGTGTATACCACCATGACATCAAAACAGAAAAGAAGAAGAAGAACAAACTGAAAAGAGGACAAAGTGAGCGTCACACAACAGGCAAAGCATGGCGTCAGGAGTGGGCAGCTGCAGTCTGCCTTTCACGGAATTTGCTGAAGGAGTATTTCTCGTTCACACCTTTCTGACCCAGCTCCTGCCAGATCTTGAGGCCGTGGTCACGGCGGTGCTTCTCCCAGCGCTCGTCGTCCGACTCGTGCGTCAGGTAGCGCACCCCGACCGCCGTCTCCAGCACACGCAGGTCAGCCCACGTCTGGTAGTCCTGCAGACACAGAGCAGCCCCACCTGCAGTGTTCGCCGCAAACTCCTACCACTGGTCTATCACATCCTTCCTTCAACCACTGCCATAACTGGCTATGCCATATGGTTCTCTGAAAATTGTTAGACTGTCACTTTTTCGTTGGTGGTCAAATGGTAGTAACTTGGTAAGCACACTCACATCCTGAATTATATCAGGTCGCCTTTCTAACTGCTCACTATGATTATGTCAGCACATACACCATGATGACTAAGAGGCCACCTTGATGACAGACTGGAATCTCTCTGAGAGACCACCCCTATGAGAGACCACACTGGTGAGTGGCTATCCCCCTCTTAAGACCACTTTTTTCTCTCTGAAACCTTCCTCTCCACACGACCACATGACCAGCCCCTCAGCAAGGCATACCCCTTTTTTTAAATCCACTTTTGCTGGATGTTTACGGTGGTCTTAAAAGAGGCGTTCCACTGCACTGAGAACTCACAGGGATCCCCTCCCCCCCTCCCCGGGGTAAAAATAAAGAAAAAGGATTTTACTGTATTACACCCAAGTATTTTATGGCAAGCTCACATAGTATTTGGCCCTTTTCTCACACCTGCGCACAAAAACAAGATGCTGAAAATCAATACTCAGCAGTATACTTTGCACACAAATTTTGGCCCAACCACTCAGCAACTTCCAGATGCAACCACTCAGCAACTTCCAGATGCAACC